>JAGMVL010001039.1:0-345126 GCA_019202695.1 Populus x sibirica | reverse complement strand
AAATGAGGAGAATTCTTCGATTTGGATTTTATTGATGAGTGATTTGGAGACGTAATCAAAATGTCTTGCAGCAGATTTTGTTTCATTTGATCAATTCAGTATCAGGTAGTGATTTGGAGATGCATCAAAATGGCATCTGGAGAATGTGTTTCGTTGGTGTCAGCTACTATTGGCTTCCTTCAGAATGGATATTGCTCATTGGTTAATCTTAGAGCTGGTTCCAGTTTTTTTTGTCTCGGGATCTTTATTCTTGTTCATCATACTATCCCAACTTTGTATCTGCAGAAATGGCAAATAATTTGGTGAAGGGATTGATATTAGCCTCGTTGGAAATTTATAGCCTGTGATTATATGGACATAGCAAGCTTAACATTGTCGGAAGTTCTCAAGTCTCTATCTCTAGTGCATTCAGTAGTCTATATCCTGGTGGAACTCATTATCTATTATGTCTCCTTGAATATCCTTTCGAGCGATTTCTACCGGAGAAAGTATGCATTACTTGCTGGAGTTAATTCATGAAGAAACCAATTCTTCTGCTGATGGGTATATTCGTTGACATTCTCCTGTATTATGGTGCTGGCAATAAATCTATATTGTCCGGATTCTATTATTTTGCTTATGTGTCATCAAGAAGACAGAGTACACTGACTTATACTTACCTCTCGTGCAAACATTGTACCACAAGATTTTACCATGGAGACATCATATTTCTTATTGCTAATCAAGAAGTCAGGACATATTGACTAGTTGTAGTCAATAGATTCTCATTATTTCTTAATATGGCACCGGAGAGCAATCTGTATTATTCAGCTTGTATTGTATTCCCTATTCCTCATTAAAAAGTCAGAATATATTGTCTAGTCATTATCCAATGCGACTTCTATATTTGAAGGGTTCTCTTCCTGGTGTTATATGGTAACCTTCTATGTCAATTCATAATGCATTGGGATAGTATCCTATCCTCCCTTTGAATTGGCAAGCAAGCATTAAAACTATTCATTGCTCTTACTAATTTTGTTCCTTATGATGGTAAGCTTGGGATCATTATGATTTATATGTCCTCTGGGTTGCTTTAGCTGAAACGTAGAAGATACTAACCTTGCCCCATGTACTGGAATTTATTCCCTTCCTTATATGTAGGTCCGCGGGACTCGAGGTGGTGACTTGAGGGATAAACTTGATTAAAGGCTTTCTCCTGAGCGCCAGTATTCCCCAGGAAAGGATGCAAACAGACGAGACTCATTTAGTGGTCAGTAATCGCTTCCTTGTAAGCTTGTCCACATCTTCTCTTCATACAGTTGTATTTTTATCCCCTCTTTATCTCTGGGCTATGGATGAGTATAGTAGTGCTTTAAATTATGAATGTGTTAACATAAATTATTACAGGATAGCTAGAATATTTTATGTGGTTATCTTTTTTTTAATCCAGGAACACATATGTGGTTATCAACTCAGTTTCTTTTGTCATATGACTACAATTGTCCCCCTGATTTTTCCTTTCTTGTTGGCTGCATTTGTTTCAGGATCCAGCCCTTCCAGGTCTCTTGAGAAAAGCAAGTGAGTCAACACAATTCCACCTTTTACTGGTTCTAATTTATTCAAGGTTCCATAGGTGTTGCCTCTCTGAAGATATATCTTCCATTTTGGGTTTATGGCTGCGCTATTGGCTTATGTTTACTTAAGCTTTTATGTTCTTGACTGGTGTAGTATAATTTTTGTAAATCGTTTGGAACTTCATAGAGAGAGCATACCTACATCTCCATTGAAGTGTTCAAGAGACTTAATAAAACTTTGAAATTTCAAACAGAAGTTTGTCACTGTACTTTCTAGTATTACTGGAGCCCAGCCAGTGTGGGATTTCATATTGAAGAGTCCATATCTTTCTTGATAATGGTTGATTGACTTGGCAAGAATACTTAAGATATTTTTATCCATTTCATGGTATGAATGATCTGGTTGTGAAACATTTTCAATCTACAGCTTGGAAGTTGTGTTAATTAACACTTCTACATGGTCCATCTATGCCATTAGATGGTGTGGATTCTAAGTTTAATATGTAAAGGACTGTAGTTCATTGTACACTCCAATCTAGTGGCTACAGTGAAAATGTGGCATGTTTGGTGAGTTATTGAAAACTGCTTGTGCTAAAAAGGTTTTAGGAAACAGATATGGCAGTGCTTTTAGAAATATCTTTGCTGATTCTATAAACACATATTGAATGCATAATGGCACACAAACTAAATTTTTGTGTGCTGTTCTGTTTTCCATGCCCACACTGTACATATTTGGCTTCCAAAAAATAATTAATTTTGCTCCTTTTAAAGTGACAGAAAACGTAGGAAGATACAGCAGTATGATGGCCAAAGTGATTTCTCTGGGAGTCTGAAAGTCTCAGATAGGGCAGATGACCAAGTTAAAGAAAGAAAAAGTGCATCATCTGAGGTTAGAAGAGCTTGATCTGTTTGAATATTTTTATGAGGGAAATTCCATTTTCATTTATTTTTAATTTTGGAACTATGTGCAGCTAAAAGAAATGCAGTCGAACATCAACAAGCTTGAGCACCACAAATCTGAATTAATGGTGAGTGCTGCTCTTCAGTTTCTAGATTTTTTAGTTGCTATTCTGCATACAAAATAATTTTCTTGTCATTGTTTAATTCTTTTATTTCTTTAACCTGTCAAGTTTGCTGTTTATTGACGGGAACTTATTATGTTTTCTCTCTTGTTGTTTCATGTTATCATCTATTGCAGTGGTTTGAGGTGTGCATTCCTTTGTGGAAATTTTTTTCTCAATTTGTTTATAGTGGTGAAATAAGTGAAATGTTGATCTATGATTATGAATTCTGTTAGTATGTTTCATGAATAAGATCTATTAAAGTTTGACCAGCTTCAATTTTTATGCTATCCATCATTTGGTCTTGGGATGCATGTTGCATTATGATAATGTTAAAAGTACTTTCTTCTGACTTCATAAAACATGTATCCCAAGAAACTTCTTTTGGTATTTCAAATATTACAATTGTTCTAGGTTCCTT
Source organism: Populus x sibirica (assembly GCA_019202695.1). Taxonomy (NCBI): domain Eukaryota; kingdom Viridiplantae; phylum Streptophyta; class Magnoliopsida; order Malpighiales; family Salicaceae; genus Populus; species Populus x sibirica. The sequence goes on along the minus strand of JAGMVL010001039.1, from coordinate 342,091 downwards.
TTTGCTTTCACTTTTGTTTTCTTTTCTGCTTCTCTTGGTTTTCTCCATAAAGAAAGCTCATTGACTATTGACAAACATTGTGGATTATTTTAATATGTAACTTAAGAAGCAAAAATATTGTACTGAAATTTCCGGATGTTTTTCAAGTTCGCACAACTTTTGGGAGAGTGGTAATGAGAAAAGCTGTTTGACATGGGAAGAAGAGTTTACTGCAACATTAGTTGATTTGAAATCAGCTTGCTTACCACATAGGAATTAAAAACCCTAGAGGACATGCATATTCCTTTTCCATAAATGCTTGAGTTGCCAGCTCGAAGTGTTGAATTGAAGCATGAATCATTTTTCATATAGTGATTTGTCAATCTACATGTCTTCAAGCATCCTTTTTTTGTCTGCTGCCAACATCTTTTTCTTCCCTTATATTTGATGTTGTTGCCTTTTAGTTTCATGAGAAGTAAAGACATTTTGACACTTGGTATATGTATTTTCTAAAGATCTTACTGGAAAAGAAAACTGAGGAAGCAGATAGTCTTACTTCTAGGAATTCCAGGAGCTTGAGGCTCAATTATCTGCAGAGAAAGAGGAATGCAAAAGGTAATTGCTAATATTTATTATCATAGTTTACCAATTTTTATCTATCCTTATGTTATCTCTCTACTACTGATGGAAGACACACTTCTTTAGTTTTACCTATTTGCTCTTTGCTACTGATCATTCAGGATCACTTCAAACATCAAGAAGTTTGTCAAAGCATATAAGCACTATGCGCGGGCTCAAGATGAACTTAAAAGGCATTTTTCTTGATACCATTTCTCATTATCTTTCTGTGTTTTTGTTTGTTTGACACATTTTATCTTTCTTTGGTGGTTGGTGGTTTTCATAAGTCGATTTATTCATGGAACTTTATAGGTCAGAAGTTCGATTTAAGAAGTTGGGAGATCAGCTTGTTTCTGGTACTGCAACTGATTGCAATGAAGAGGATTCAAGCATCAAAATTGTCAATGATGGAGAGATAAATGGTCATTGTGCAATCAGCGCACAGAATGAGATGCTAAAGCAGAATAATTCCTCTCCAGTTGAGAAAAGTTTGGGTGGTAAACAGTATACCACTGAAAAATCAACACAAGGTATATGGTGTCTTTATATAGTATATAGTAAATGGAATTTTGGAACCCTTCAAATTTGATTGGTCCCCTGATCTGATGTCATTTTGTATCACATGGTATTAGCCCCCTATTACAAAAGGATATGTCATTGAAGATGTAGTTGAACATTTGTCAAGAAGAATAAGAAGCAAATATTAAGGCATGGAACAAGCAGCAGAGTCTAGACCAATAAGTGTGAAAGTTTTTATCTTTAATCTATCCTCTTCATGTTGTTCCATAGCTGCATTATTTGGGCAAATGGTCATTCCATATTTCCATCACACTGCTATATGCTACCATTAATTATTTCCTATACTTTGATATCAATGGAACTCAACTTGAAATGGCCTTTTTAATCTGGTCATTATTACTGATTTTCTGCCACAAAATCACGTGCAACTTTCTAGGTATGTGCTGACATCTTGCTGGATTTTTAGGCAATTTAACCAATGGTGGCCATCAGGCAGAGACTCTAAGACTGAGTAAGCTTTCCCAATTTCATTCACACCCTGTTCAGCTGAATAGCAACCTGGAATTTGGGGTGGTGGACAATAGGAATAACAGTCATTTTCCTATAGGAAATGAAGGCAAGCAAAGGAAAGGAAAAGGTGTTTCCGCCAGCATTCCCTTGGATAAGGTAATTTCTTCTTGCCCACTTTTGTTTTAGGTTTTTCGTTATTTTCCTTTTGATGTTTGTCAATCATGACATGAGAGCCTTTTCCAGTAAAAATCAGAGATTAGCTTGTAACCTTGAAGATGGTAAAAGCTAGCAAACAAGTGAGAAAATGTAGCCAGGAGAATTAAAAGGAAAGGAAAATGTTGTTGGTTGCGTTTCCTGTACATATCATAATTTACACTTTGCAAGGCAGTTCCACAGTGCACCAGTATCAGCAGATGCCAGGTCTTGGCTCCTATCAACTTGCAAATTATCATTATAAGCATTGTTGTAGGGATTGCCCCTCTCATTGGAATATTTATGTTACTATTGTACTGTTAGAAATTAGAACACTCAAAACAACTTTTATATATTTTTTTATTTATGTGGACAAGAAAGTCACCGAGTCATTGTCATTATTCATCAATTACAAGTGCAATGAATGGCGGACTAATTTAAGGAAATACTTAACTTCATGCATGTTTGAATGGACAGACCAAGGGTTCATATTGCTCAGTGCTTCACGTACCATCAACCAGCATGGCTGCTCGTGCAATTGATGACCTAGTTGAAATTGAAATGGAGGAGAATGTTGAAGTGGTTGAAAATATTTCTCGGGGGATTGTTAGAGGAGGTGCTACATATGAGGCCCGAAGCTTGCCATTTTCACTTCCCCCACCTCCTCCAATCCATCGAAATACCCATTCAAAGGTTGGTTTGATGGTCTTGCCCTTCTGGTAGACTATAGGCACTTGGTTACATTGGCACAACATATAATAAGAATATGCAGATAGTGATTAAACTCTATCCAGAATCTGATCTCCCCCTTGTCTAATATTTTTTATCGTCAAAAAAATGTTAATACGTGTATAGAATTTGCATGACTTATCTGTCTTGCACTTTAACATGTGATATTTATCTGACTTGCTCCGGACTTGCAGTATGAGGGTGAAGATGAGAATGTAGATGTTGGAGGCCTAGAGGAGGAGATGGTGGATATCGATATAGTCTGATACCATAATGGCATTCCACCTCTATACTGTGTGGGATTGATCGGTGAGCTTCATGTGTATAGTTTTGGGTTTTACAACTATCACTGTTTTGTAGTTCCTAAAGACTTGGATAATAGTATTGCTATTATTATGGCAGCTCTGATTGTGTTGACATGGGGGGAGCACATTGGTGCAGGCTGGTCTGGCACCTGCTCGTGCCTCGTATAGCCATCCTGCCGCTGTACAATGCAGTAGATGCTGTAGTCATTTAGCTTCTAGATGCATAACATGGCCATATTTATGAATTTGTGAATGCCAGTCGCCGGGTGTCTGAGGATGTCACTTGTGCTTGTAATGAAAAAGGAGAGCCCTCGAGTAAATCTTGATCAGAATAATTTGCAAAAGTTTTGTTTTCTTCTAATTTTTTTAGGGGGACTTAAATGTGTGTTTGGCATTGCAGTAGCTTTTACGGTTGTGGTTTTGAAAAAATAAATAAGTTTAAATAAAGCTATAAATTGTAGTTTTTTCTTAACTAGGGTTCAAGATAGTTTTTAGTAGAATTCATGAAAAACCCCATGGTTATTTTATTAATCAAACAAGATTGAATCTGTGATTGAGATAAAATGTAACCCTAACCACATTAACAAGCAAGCTTTGAATCTGCTTGTAAAGCCTGGCTGTCTTTAAAAGGAAGACAAAAACAAAAAAAAAAACACCATAGCAGTATCATTCAAAAAGATAATCTAAAACCACTCATCTTACAGCATTGATCAGGTGTGTGTGTGTGTATCTTCACACTCCGTTCTGAACGTCCGCAGCACAACAATTTCTGTCATGTATATATACTTTCCAAAAATACACTACTACAAGTTAAATCCACAGGTCAATGATCCTGAATTTCTTTGATCGTTCACAGATATAGGCTCACGGCTGTTTCCTTGCATTGCACCAAAAATAGCCTAGCTAGACATTAAAGTTTATACCATAGTTCTAAGACTCATATGCCGTGTATTGAAAATCCTTATTAGTGTCTGAAAAGTATAAAATCTAAGCTAGTAGGATGGGAAATCACACTAGGAGGTACCAAGCTACATTGTTCTTCTCCGGTATATAACCTACTATGATCAGTACTCTCAATTCCTAATTAACTTCACAAATCTAGTCTAACCATAAAAACCCTAGATATGTTAAGATCACTCTTCTTCTTCTTCTTACCCCATTAAGAAATTCTTGATATTTTTTCTTCATATTCTCTTATCTATAAAGATGTCTAACGACAATATTATTCAAACTATGTCATCCAATGAACTTCTTGAGATAAATTCTGATCAAATTCAGGAGCACGTCGTCTTCCAACCTGATGACTTGCTCCTCCACTTGATTGTTATAGGACTAGACTATCCACTAGAAAGATAAAAAGTCATCAAGCATGAATTCTTGATGCCCGTAGCCGATTAACCTCCGATCAGCCCTCGACAGCAGCCCTCATATCGGAATTGCTTTCTCGTGTTAGTATCGTGACAGTCTGAAGATCAAAGGGATGGTTTAGCAGATCATGACATCTTCAAGCGAGCCTTTTCGTGGCCTAGTGACGCACAGGATATGTGTTTGTTCGCATATATATTTATATCATCATAAGAGCATTGTTAAGTGGTTCCTGGAAAGTAATCTCTGCCATAGTTGCACTTGATCAATATAATTCCTATTTCCCTTCTCAAACATCACAAAACCTAGTCTGTTTGCAATTATAGTTATGTAATAATGTAATGGGAAAATACTACTGTGATTTTTTCTGCACTTTGTTGATGAGATTAGGGCATGGTTGAAGGAGACGAACGGAGTTTCTATCGTTCTTAAGCGACAGGAGATGTTAGTTGCTTGGGAAGTGCCTCCTCGTGATTGGCAGCTCTTAATATAGATTGAGCTCCAAGAGGTAATTAACCCTGGTCAGGTAGGGTTTGAAGGTTTGCTTAGGGATGAAGATGGTTCCTGGAATGCGGGTTTCGTAGGCAAGCTATGGTTGAATATTTGCGGGCTGTGGTTTATAAGGGTTAGATTTTGCTTAGAGGAAGGGTTTCCGCAAGGTACTGATTCAATATCAGATTCCCAGGCTATTGCTTTTCTTGGATAAAATGAAAATTAAATTCATATAATTATATAATACTAGCCAGGAGAGAGGTTACCCCAGCCAAAGAGCAGCCGGGGACAAAACACAATGTAAATTTGTGTAAATTTTAAGTTTTAAGAGATTTTATTTAAATTGATATACTAAATAATAATATAAATTATATTTTAAAATTTTATTTAATAAATTAAATTATTGAATTGAGATAATTTTTTTCACCTCTGCAATCAAGAATAGTTAGTTTGTGATGAGAATCCATTTAGTTATTTTTTATTTTTTTCATAGATATTAACTAATTTTTAATGATTAATCACTATTAGATTTGGAAAATTTATATCAATATTTATACTAGTAATTTGTCGATATGTTTATTACGGATAGATTTATAAACAAAAATAATTCATCAAAAAAACTCTAGTCCGTATTTTATGAATTGTCAATAAATCCGTGAGTAATAAATAATTAATAGGATGTTGTAAAATTTAGTTGTGTATTTGATATTGTGATCCATGATATTTTTTAAAAAATATTTTTTAGTTTAAAATATATTAAATTTTTTATTTTTATGTTTTACATACTATGTTAAAATTATTTAAAAAAACACTAAAATAAATATTAATTTGGCTAAATCTAGAAAGTCAATGCATATATTAAATATATTTTCTTGTAATTTAGAAATATTATCATTTTTTATTATTGTGTAATTGATTATTATTTTTCATGAATTTTATTGTTCATATCCGATTTTTGACTACTTACAAGCGGCTGCCGCCAGGTCCATGCAGTTGTTTCAAACAGCTAGTGAAATATAGCCACGTAAGCATCCAGATCAGATTTAGAACATCCGGTCAGACCTCGTCTCTTTCACTTCAAAAAGTACAGCCAGTAAAACTAGCATTGGCTAACTACAAATCAGTCCTCCAACTCCAATTTTATTTTTATATCAGTTCCTGAACTAGAAAGTCTCTTGATTTCATCATCCAACTAGCAATGAATTAACAATCAATTGGATTCTTATTAAAATTTACGGATTTTATTAGCATGCACATATCTTAATTATTATGTTATTAAAATTATGTTTAGTTAGTGTTTTAAAATAAAAATAAAAATAATTAAAGATATAAAAGACAGAACATGTTTTGTTAAAGAAATAAAAAATAAATATATTTATAAAATTATTTTAAATTGATTTTTTTTACTGTCCCTTTATCTCGACTACATAATCATCATTTTGTTCATTTACTCCTAAATTGACTGATGCATTCACGATAAATATCGTATCGCAAGCTTTCTTCTTCGAATTCAATTCAATGTAGTTAGGGCATAAATTTGTAACAATTTATAGTTTTAGGGGACTAATTTGTAGCTACGCCAAAGGTTTTTTTTTTTTTTTTAGGGAAAAAAAAAACAACAAGGTTGAAGAAACAAAAAGCAAGAACAAAACGCATCGACTCTGTCTCTCTCGTTGACGCAAAGCAGAAGCTTTAGCAGCCAAGCCTGAGAATGAAGAAACCCAATAATCGTTAAAAAAAACTCTTTCTGCTTCGTGTCCTTTTCGTAGCCTCTGCTTTCGTATCCTCTCCTTTTCGTATCCTCTGCTTTACTACACGACACGTCGTTTTTACCTCCCTCTATACCCCTTCTTCTGCATATATTATTAGTTGATTTTGAGAGGTTCGATTTTGTTTGGGAATGGCAACGGAGACATCAAAAGACGAATTATTGCAGCTAATCAAGCGATTTAGTGCTTATTTAACCGTCAAGATCTCAAATCTCTTCTCTTTTAATACCCTGGTTGGTCTTTCAATCCCCTTTTTTTCTTTTTTTCAGTTTTTGCTTCGATCTGATTGGGATTTTTTTTCTTCTGATTAATGAGTTTTCAGGGTTTAGTGTATTTGTAAATGTAACTGAAATCGTGGGATGTGGTTTGATTGTTGAAAATATTGATAATTAATGGCGTGTGATTTTAGGGTAATTTAATTAATTCTTGGTTTAAATAGGGTAAAGATTGAAGCTTTTGGTTGTAGTAGGGGTTGAGTTTTGTTGAATTTAATAATTTTTTCTTGCTTAAAAAGGGTTTATTTTCTTTTTCTTTTTTTGTTCAATTGTTTCTAATTAGTTGATTGGTTTAATTTGTAATTCTTTTTATTTTTTATTTTTTCTCTTGTTGGGATTTTTTCTTCTATCCTCATTTGTTCTTCCTTTTGAGATAATGTTGAAGATTTAACGATGTTATTGTGAAAATTTTATTTGAAGTATTGAAATTTCATCAAATGTATATTAACATAGAGATTATTTCTTATTTTAAGAAATTAGAAAATTAAAAGAATAGTTTTATTTGTGGTATTGAAGTGTACTCACACGGGATATATTTGGTATCAGGATTCACGATCAGTTGGAGCTGTTGCGGGGCTTGCTGTTGCGATAGTCTTTACATGGAGGTTGTTGAGGTCAAATAGTGGACCTCGAAGAAGGCAGCCGAAACAGCAAGCTTCTACGACTAGTAGTTCTCTTGTGACTACTCAACCCAACGCGGCGTCGATACCTTCTGGGGGTGTTTGTTCATCTTCCGAGGATTTGAGAGTGCAAAATGTTGTTGATGAGTTCTTTCAACCAGTAAAAGTAAGAAACCGATTGTTAAATTGTGTTTTTTTAATGTAGACTTTTGTTTATTCTTAATAATGCTTTTCCTTTTGCTTTTCAGCCAACTTTGGCGCAAATTGTTAGGCAAAAATTGAGCGAAGGAAGAAAGGTAAATCCAATCTTAGAACACTAAGCATTATTATGACTGTGCTCTCCCTTTGTTAGCTCCTTTGTTTTCATATCTCATTAAAATTGTTTTGGAAAGTTTTATTTGTCCAGTCTGTGCAGTGACATCGAGGTTTAATTCATGCACTTTGTTTATTTGTGTTAAGTGTCCTCTCATTTAGATCACGGGTGGATTTTTAATTTCCTATATAAAAGAAGTTCCTTTAACAAAACATAAATTGTGACTTTTTCAGCTATGAGCCATAGCCAAAATGCATATTCCTAGAACTTATATGAACAACTTTGTTATAGGTATTTGAGTTTGGTTCCTTGCATCTATATGCCACTTGCCTCAAGTTATCTTCCAGCACATGTTACTAGTATTTTTTCATGCTTGTTGAACTTTTCATTACATGTTTTGTTGCTATAAATGCCCATGCATGCAAATTTTTTTAATGGATTCTCTCAATTCTGGTCCAGTTTTCAATTGTTTACTTCTAATACATGCTGTAAGTTTTAGGATTGCTAGTTATAATGCAACAAGAAGACAAATTGAGTTGTCTAATAAAGAAAGCCATTTCCCTCAATGTTTCATGCTTTGATGACTTGTTTTGTGTAGGTCACATGTCGTTTGTTTGAAGTAATCCTTGAGGAAAGCAGTCCAGAGGAGCTTCAGATTGTGAGCCAAGCAACTGTGAGGTCCTCTGTGCTGGAAGTGCTGTTAGAAATCACAAAATTTTGTGATCTTTATCTCATGGAAAGAGTTCTTGATGATGAGAGCGAAGTACGTACAAACTTCATGGAGAGCAGTATTTTATCATCATTTCTCATTTATTGTAAAATATCATTATTTTTGTTGATATTTGTGTTTCATGGTACTAGCGAGCAGGGTTTTATTTGCATAGTTTACATGCCCTTGTATACGTGACTAGCATGTGGTTGTCATTAAGTCTAAATTTTTCTAACACAAAGATTTGATGAGACTTAATATTTCTGATTTAGTTATAATGAAGTTGGATGTTTCAGTTGGGTTAGTTCTCCTAAACTTATCTGTGTGGCTATATCAGCATGGTTGAAGTTATTTTCTGTAATGTTCTGTATGTTTTTGCTCCATCTTATTTGATTTATATATTTCTTCGAGTTGATTCAAACATTCAATTTGGATAGTCTTCAACTTTAATCTTTTTTTTTAATGGTTTATCATTGGTCATTGGCTCTATTTGTCCTAAATTACTGTATATAATTTTAGATTTGGTGGAAAATAATTACAAAGAAATTTTAAAGTATCTGTTAATGATATAGATGTTATCCAGAAATGAGATGCCCCTGTTACTTCTGTGACTGTTAGATGTACTTTAACCTGATCTATGCTCCTATATTACGTTATTCACATTCTTTTTCATCTCCACATTAACTTATCAACAGTTTACTATTCTAATTTGAGGATGCACACTAGTTGACCGACTCAATGTTTGCCTTCTATCAATGTTATTTTGCTTTTGCAATTGTCAGTTATTTATGGAATAAATGGTTTCTGCCGTGAATTACATCGTGAACTATTTTCCGCAGCAAAAGATTCTTGCAGCTTTGGAAAATGCAGGAGTTTTCACTTCTGGTGGTTTGGTCAAAGACAAGGTAATTAGAAATGCTTTCAGAATAATATGGTTTCTATGGTAGCTAATGAGCGAAATTTTCTCTTGTGGAATTGTTACACATGCAATACAGTTGTTTCGTACTGGCTATTACATCATAACATTTTTTCTGGTATATATTAGGTGTGTTTCCTGGCATTCCTTTATATAAGTTGAATTTCAACTTATTTATGATTTTTCATAGCATATTAAGACAGCATGCATGGTTATGTTGGCTGCCAGAATCCAACCAAGCCTTTTATGCAGGGAGTAGGGAAGAGGTTGAATTTCATGAAATAATGCTTTTTTTACTCCTGATAAATTTTGAAGACTCATCAACTTTCCAAGATCACCTAAGAAAGAGTGCGGCTAATAAGCTCAAATAATATGACAAATATCCCTTCTATATCTATAACATTTTATACTCTCGCCAATATTTGTTAATCATTAAGAAGAAGCTGGACTTGCTCAACTAGCCAACAAGGATGGAATTATGGTGGTGTAAAAATACGAGGAGAATTTGTCATGTCTGGAAGGTATTTATTTATATTTATTTGTTTATTGATATAATCTGGAGACTTGGGGCACGTCTGGTACATTGTAATCCAATTTGTAACATATTCATGAATACATTATGAATGTTGTTTCATTTCTACCTGTGTTCAAAATATAACACCTGAGTATTCTGCTGAGTTTTTAATATTACCATTTGACGTTTTTTTTTCCATCATTTAATTTTGTCTTTTGTTCTGTTTGTCTTAATTTCTGAAAAATGCATCTGCAGGTTCTCTTTTGTAGCACAGAAACTGGACGGTCATCTTTTGTTCGACAACTAGAGCCAGATTGGCATATTGACACTAATCCTGAAATCCTTTTTCAGTTAGCTGTATGCTTCTTTCACATGCCACGTTTTGAATTCGTCTTTGAAATATTTTTTATTAAACACCATCTGAGTTCCTTTTTTTTTTTTTGGCAGCGATTTATCAAATATCAGCTTCATGTTTCTCCTACTAGAATTGAACGGACGGCTGCAAATGTGTTCAGTTCTCCATCCTTGGAACAGTTCTTCGGATGCATATGATGTATCGACCCATAAAACTTGAAAATAGAATTTACAAGTCAAAATAGTTTGTTCTTTCTGTTCCGACTGATTACAGCTAAACGTTTTTCAGGCAATCTTTCCTAGTTGCCGGTCTTCTGATGAAGGGCTGTCATGCCATGTATTCCACCGCTATTTCAAGCTCAAAGCTTTGTTTGTTTGAAATTTTCTGCACTAGGCTGGTCACATTTGAACTCACCCAACTGGATATTTCACATATGGATATCAATCAAGAATGTTTTATAAAACTCTTGGACTCCTGAATCTTGAGTAGATTCGACAAACAATCAATATTTCACGATCAAGGGTGTAGTTTGTAGTAGAGGTCCCCATTGTATCGTATTAACAATTGGTCAAAAGAAAAAAAATCTCTCTTTAACATGGCTTTTTCCTATACATATAAATTCTATTGGACATTGGAAGAATCCTTTTTTTGTTTTTTGTCTTCCAATATCAGTAATTTATCAGTTAAAGGATATTCAGGTGTTCACTTGCGATTCCCTTGCCTCATGGCCCTTTGTTCTTCAGTGAGATCAATGAAAATAATCTTCATTTATTCATTCGAGAGATGCAATAAACAGAATTACATGTAATGGTACTTGTGCTCAATAATTCAATCGGTTGTATACTTTTTCATGCTTCATCTTTTAATCATTCCAAGTTACAGGCACATTTTAGCCAAGATGGCTTCATAACCTCGTGTATTATTGCCCTTGTCACCTTAAGAAAACACCCCATCACATTCATGTGAGGTAATTATCAGCTAGGATTTGGATAGATTTATCACAACATGCAAGCTCCTTTTCTGGAGGTGTCTGTATCAGCAAGCTCAGTCAAACTGATAGAATTCTCCAGATTCTGCAAATTCCATTAATTGACTTCTTACCAATTGTTAAGCATTTGCATGTGCATGGTTGGGATATTTGATATTCACAGCTTTGAAAGTTGAAATTGACTGATTTGCAATCTTCATTCTCTCCTTGGAGATCAAGTCAGAAAGCAATTTGCCCCTAAATTATTCCCTTCTTTTCCCACACATAGCTCTCTGGATGGGCCGTATAATCCGAAATCTGAGCAATGGAGAGGTGGAGGAAAATTAAGCAGAGAATCTTTGACCTCAGAACCAAGGGCCGAACCAGCTGTTTGAGCTTCAAGCATGTCAAGAACCAAAAATTGAAGAAACAAGAACGTAGTTCATGATAAAGTGCCCAAAGTTACAAGAATTACTAAGCCAATGAAAAGAAAATGTAGACATAGCAACTCAGGTCAGTCCATTCCTTGAGGGGGTGAAGAACTTTGAGTATCTTCAACTGATAACTCTGTAACATCATCAACAGCATTGGAGACGATGGCCCTTTCAATTCTCTGTGACGCACCATTTATCATCATCTCTTTCTCCAAGTGCGAGCAATAGCTCTCAAAGACTCGAGAACTGACCACAACCCCAAAATCCAAGAGGAAAAGGAATTCCATTTCAAGCCTGTTCAATTCTGCATTGCTCACTCCTCCAACCCGTGCATAGAATGCGTTGTTATAGTGCCTGTAATGTTGCAGTTTACACAACAGACATGATTACATGACTTATCAAATGCACTCATCATTTTCAAATATTGATCTAATCCATTGAACTTTGTCACGGCCTTTAGTAAATGTAATAAATCTAGTGGTGGAAGTGCCAATATAGGTATAGAAATGATCGGATTCTTCCAACTCTATTTATGTAAGCAATTAAAAAAAAAAAAAACGAAAAACTGAGCATTTAAGAGAATTATTATCAATTCAGCTAATATCATTTGTAGTCAATATTATTCGAAAGTTTTTCTTTTTCTTAAAAAAAAAAAAGCAACCTATGTAATTTAGAAATGTGGATTAAAATACTTGTTTGATCATGAAAATAGACTCTTAATCATTCTAACAAAAATGTGGATTAAAAACGAATTCTTAATTTGAATCTCGAAAATAGGAAGATGGAATTTAGAAATTAAAAGAAGTTAGTATCAAATCTATGGGGCCTTGATTTCAAGAAGAAAAAAGAAGAAGTAAATATAACAAGGAATCAAGCTTAGAGAACAAACACACAAGAACATAAAGAGATGTAGTCCATTGAAAGAGAGAAAACTCACACATCATCCAGCATCTTAGAAGCAACCATGACACTTGTAACAAGCAACCTATGTACATTCAGTGAAATCACAAGAGAGTCAGGATGCTTATGTGTCAGCCTGTCTATATAAACATATCCGACCACAAAACACGATGGGCTACAGCTTGTGTACTTGTAAAGTCTCTCCAAGTACTTTACTATGCTTATGTTAGGAGCCCTCACACCATGGAACACATTCAAGCTCTTCCCGACCCTAGCCAAACCAGAGCTCACCCCATCTAGCTTTTTATCCATGTCATCCACAAGCTTGTCATTTCTAGCCACCAGCTTCTCTATCACATGAGATAATATGGTTAGGACTCTTGGTGTTGTTGACTCAGACGGGCTCGGCTCTGACTGCCGGCTGAGGTTGCTGGTGAGGTCGCCAGAGCCTAACATTTGAAGAGAGTTGTTGGAACATTGTTGGGTGGTTTATCTAGTCTGTGAGTTGGGGGGGTGAAGGGGGTTGTCGACACGTGGACGTTGACGACACGTCCAGTGCGAGGCGATGGGATTTGATGAAGTAGAAAAGATGGAGGTATCTGAGAAATGAATGGTGGGATGTGGGAATGTCGCTGGTGTGGATTGGGTGGTAGGGTAAAGGGGTCCCAAGGTGAATGACAGAAAACGAAGATGGACCTTACATGGACAATAGCGATTCATGAAACAAGTGGCTCACCTTGCCTGGCCTTAAACAGAAAGCACAAGTAAGTTAGACTGTCACGAGCAAATCCCCCTTGTCTACCTGCAATGACGGCTTACCAGAATCTCGGTCTACGAAGCGGACGATTCTTTAAAAAAAAAAAATTCAGATTCCGAGATTTATTTTTTTTTTGTCATCAAGCATGAAAAAATATATTGTTTTGAATTTTTAAAATATTATTTTTTCTATCAATATATTTTTATTTGTCTAAGCCTCCGCAATGTTTTTAAAAGAAGAATTGTTTTTGTTTTAAAAAAAATCAAAATAGTATATAAAAAATAAAAAATACAATAAAATTATGTTATAAATCTATCCAGACTTTCTAATAATAAAAAACCGATTCCAGTTGATTTTTTTATAAATAATCTACTGTTATTGTTAATGTTATTATTTTTAAATCAAATATATAATAATTCAAAATTAATTATTAAAATTAAAATTTATATATCAAAAATAGAAGGTAAATAAATATATGAAATGTTTTTTTTTTAAGTGTAAGAATAAAAGAGTCAAAGGTCAAGCCCACAAACGATGTCTGAGGCCTTGATTAGGTTTGAATTTGATAAAATTTGGACTTGTAATGGATCTAGAAAAAAACCATCTGATCTGTCAGGTTAACTCGGCACTCAAGTGATCCAACATAGATGTCCACTTTTCTTTTTCTTTTTCTTTTTCTTTTTTAACTTTTTTCAGTCCTGGGAATGTGGATATACTGATTGCTCCGCCTTTTATTTTCCTATGCCAACATTTTATTTAACAAACTGAAAAATTAAATCTATAGATAATTTTTTATAGCATGCCGACGAACATTTTTATGTTAAAAACTGTCATATTAGTGTTTTTTTATATCATGTCAACGGACATTTTAATGATAAACACTGTCAAATAAGCAAGTGGTTTTACCTAGGACGGACAACTTTTTTTTATTTGGGATATTAAATCCTAAAAAAAAAGTTATTTTTTTTCATATTGAACCAGATCAACTCCTTAATCGAGTTAGAAAATACATTAAGATGCTTCATACATTAAGATGCTTCATAAAGCACCATAAAAAATACCCTAATTCTTCAAATGTTCTGGTGATGCAGGTTTCTTTTAGCATACCCTAATTCTTTTAATGTTGGAGGTTAATTAGCTAGTCAGTTCTAACCCAGGAACCAACTTGAAAAAAAACCTTTGCGGCCAAATCACCAAGACATGATTTGAATCAGGTCAATCATGTTATTAAAAATCAGATCAACTAGATTTAATCGATATCAATATCTTATTTAGTTAAACTAAAAACCCAACTTAGATTAGTTTCTAAGTCCTATGATTTTTAAAGTTTAACAACCATGGATAAAGCAATTCACCTCTACTATCTTTTAGCACATGCATAAATGATCAAACAGGACATCAATTTTAGTCCCATTCTGTCCAATTTTGACTCCCCTTCCTGAAATCCAATTTATTTCGTGTATGAGAGGAGCAATTATCATTTGGGAATTGACAGGTAATTCTGATCATTCCAAGGCAAATAAAGCAATCTTCAGAACACTGTTAGTGCTCGGTCACCCAATCACTCTATCCTACGAGAACTCAGCAGAAATTCATTGACGACAACATTGGTTGTACGAGGAAATGCTGGCTATATACAGCAGAATCCATGTTGTACCACAAGGGTTTCCGATTTGAAACCGAAAAGAGTTGCATCATTTTTCTACCAACACCATCAAATAGAAAAGCTACGCGCTATAATGACAAAGTAATTGATGAATGATATATACTCCTAAATTGTGTATCTTTGAATAACCTACTCCTTTTTTGAACAAAAAATTTGAACGATCATATAGACTACGACTAAGAGTGGAATGGATAAAAACCTTTTTTCCAGCAAAAAACGAGGTTGGCGTTTAAAACTGTAGATCATGCTGCTTGCAAGAAGTAAGCATTTGTTATCTACACATTATGGTTGCTGGGTGCAAGTAATTTGTCTTCCTCAGATGAGATCTCCGAAAGCTGAAGATTTGACTTGGAACTCATTTTAGTCCATTCGTTTCGACACGGAAGAAAACCCATTGGAATCGGCGAATCATCTCTAAGGCAGTGATTGTGAACACTGTAAGGTAATTGTGCCGAAGATGGGCAGACAGCTTGTAAGTCCATGCCAAACGCAGAATGAAATTGCTTCCTATCACCCAAAAATAAACCTGCAACTCCAAATTTATACAGTAAGATGACAGAACAAGAACAGCTAGGAAAGATAATAGGAAGACTATGGTGAAAACAAATGGTCACTCGGTTAATCTGAGATGTCAATGGGCAAATTGGTTGTCTTGTTGCCTATGAATAATTGGATCTAGGTGTTGAACAAACAGGCCAAAAGTATCAGAGACAGTTTAACTAAACCCAGCAAGACAACCATAATCCTAAAATAACTGCTGTGAATAGGAGTGCTGTGGAATTCTTACCCATTTCCGTCCATGTAATAGGTGTGAACAGAGACTCGGTTTGTTAAATTTGAAAATTCGGGTGAAGCAGCTGGCAAAAGAAAAGGAAACTCAATATCAGGCCTATCAGTCAATATTTTTGATGAGGTAAAAAAGCTTAGAAATAAACATGGTTTCAGTAGCAGATCATATTTACAAAATGATGCCAAACAAACAAACGAATTAACATCATTAGTACAGTAAAAACATTTGTAAAAAATTAGAGAATAAACAATAATCCAGAAGTTAAATAACTGTCCTTCAATTATCCTCTGAAACTACAGTTATAACTCCAATTTCAAAGTCAAGGGTTCATGAAATCCTGTTCTTTTATTAGTAATAGTACAAAAGGCAAGCTGTAGAAAAGGGTGTGTCATAGTTCAAAGTTTCTACATGCTGTTTGGAATGCAAAGCAAAGCCAGTAAAATCACCAGGAAGACAAGGAAGCCAACCTAATACAATTCAAAACACAAAAAAGAAACTGGATCTCTGGGATGTTTTAGAATGTCAGGGTGAGTTGATTCTCAATAAGTGAGACCAATGGTAATGGCATTTTCGAGTAATCTAATTTGAAGATCACTCGCAAGTAACTTTTCAGATTGTAATTGAGAAACAGTACAATAGCAATCATCATACCTCAAGTCCCAATCCCTGGTCACATCCCAGTAGAACGAATATAATGAGTTTAAGACACCTGAGAGAAGCCACAGTGGCCTATAGAAGTTCGTCCAACTATCTGGGAGGACATGGTATTTAAGGGCTGAAACAAAAATCACTGGTACAGCGGTTGAATATTTTAAAGCTGAAACAGCAAGTAAATAAAGTTAATACAGTATTGCACCAAACAACATGCCTTGTATGAAGTCCAAAAGAAGAAGGAAAAAATAATACCATATAGAATTGTTAGCCTGAATACCAAATAATAAACTAGCACATAGATTGGAGGGTAATGAAAGGAAATTTCAAAGTAAATTCACCATTAAAAAGAGCTGTTTTCTCCTTAGTATCCTTGTATTGTCGAAGACACTGAAATAATCGGAAAATGTAAGGCAAAACTAGAATTATAGGGATCCCAATGGAGTGGCTGCCGCAAACAGAGTCAGCTTCAAACCATGCTATGGTGGCAACCTGCACACAAAATATCTTGCAATAAGCCTCATAGAACCATCATTTGTAGCAAACCAGATTCATACAGGAAGTGTCATTCATAATAACACTGAGAGGATAGAAACTGCTGCAAGTTAAATTTGCTGGTTAGGCTAGGCAGTTCAAATTATTAGCTTGAAATGTGAGCTAAAAGAAATGCACAAAGTCCTGTAAGATTAAAAAAAAAAAGTTCCATAAAACCATGAAGACGTCATTTTAAATTGAATCTGGTAGCAAACAAGACTAGCAAAGGAACAATACACTAACCTGGCGATGGACCATACGACAAACTGAGCGCTCCAGATCTGAGAACACCTGCACAAAGTTGGTATTTATAAGAATATCAAGAAAGTATAGGAATTCAACAAGCATCAAGAAACCATTTCCTCATCTGTCACTCTGAATACAAATATTGGTTACAACTATATCATATTCTCTTCAATATTTCTTTGGAATAATATGAAAAAGGAAAGTGCAAGCCTGACAAAGTGGATGATGCATTGATGATCACCACGTTTTCTATTCCAGAAAGGAAAAAAATTGAATTCATCAAGTATAATGTGCCTAACACAGATACCATAGTGCAATCCAATTACACACTTTATCAGCTGGTTCAAAGCTTATCCTCCAACAATATGGAATCCTTGCACATAGCAGATAAACCCACATTAAATAGAAGGCTTTTAAAAACTGCAATCATCAACCATTTTCAAATAAAGTCCTAAACTCTCTTATCTGGGAATTGACCACAGAAGGCAACATCGACAATAAGAGAAAACAAAGCATACCTTTGACATGGAGGTCAAAATATCAGCTAAGAAGAAGTCAGAAAATGTAATAGCCTGTAACAACAGCGGAAACAAAAAATGGGTGTAAATATAAAAAATTAAATAAAGACAATTTGAACTGCAGCTGCAATTACACAGTACATTTCTCTCCCAGACCAATGAGTCAATTGTCCAATAGTGCTCGCTCTGGGTTCCTCCAAGAGAGGTTATGATGGGTAGGAATTACAAGTCTAATGGAATTCTGGTATAATAAAGTAGTTGCTACAAACTATTAACAAGCATCCATTGAGTTCAGACCAATTAAATTAAAAAAATCAGACAACACTTAGATTTTGTCAATGAGGTACAAGCCACCAAATTATTTGATACTTAGTCACGGAGCTTTTTAAGTCTAGATTTTTATATTAGAAGCCCACTCAACAGATCAAAAGGTTGATAATTGACATGCATTAACCACAACAAGAATTAATGAGACAAGCCCCAAAAATAAATTTTAACTTGCCTGTAAAGGGAAAACTATCCGCCAAAGAGTCCTTAGCAAGTAGTAGCGGGATGACAAGTAAAAGATATCGAAGGGGAATATCAAAATCAAGGCAACAGCACAGTACAAGAAGACCTGTGATAATAGAGAACGTTAATTGATTGTATTTCCATTATAAATACCAGTGGTGATAAAAAAAGATGAAGATTTAATTCTGACAATGCAGTATAGGATGGATGGACTTTACTTTTCAGTCATATAATCATGATATTCAGAATATTATATTCAAGAATATCATTTTTCTTGTCATCCAAACATTATTTTTTTGTACCAAATTATACCATATGCTTTACTTTACAATTTTCAATTGAGGTTCAAATTTTGCAGCCCAGAAACTATTTTCCTAGTTCACGTATATAATCTTCAAAAACCAACATGTTTTGCATTATAATTCAGCAAACTCATCTCTTTCTCTATGCATAAGTGACTTCTTGTAGTTTGTTTTTTCAGCACAGTAACTATTTTACAAGTTCAAATATATAATCTTCACTGTGTTTCGCAATACAATAGAACATGCTAAAACACTCATCTCTTTCTCTATACATAAGTGACTCATGGATAGTTCGGCCATGTGATGACATGCAGGAGTAGGAGAGACCACTACCAGAGGACCACACTGATATAGATCTTCTAAACTGACAAACTTTCAATTGTTTATGACACTCGTACTTCCTAATTCCTATAGCAACTTCTCCAACTTAGTGACACGCTTAAAAGTAATAAGGTCAACACAGATGAAATAGACATCGGGAAACCGATAATCACCTTAATAAATCTATTAAACGAATCTCATATTTTTTCTCAATAATGAATAACATCATCTATTTGAAATGCTAAACTTGTGCACTTAATTCTTCATGTAGGAGAAAACAGAAATCCTCTTGAAGCATGAACAAATCATTGCAAGAAGTAAGGAAATGAAAAAAGAACCCATAATAAATCACTAAGTGAACAAAAGAAATTGTCAGCAAAATATAAGATCATCTATTACACTGGTTGTGATGCAGCCAATGATACTTCTCCGTGAGAATATAGGTAAAGATATGCTGTCATGCTAATTGGGACAATGATGGTCATCCATGTGGCAACCTGCAATGAACAAAATGGCAAATTAACCTCAAAAGGTGCACATGAAAGCAATAAACATGGACTAGAAAACAAGTTCTGGATAAGAGAAAAGAAAAGGAGAAGACAAACTACAAGGAAACAAAATTATCTCATCCTCTAGACGGGACATTTTGCTGCTCAAATATCACATCATGTGGCACAAAAGGCACTTTGATCATGTAGTGCTTGCTTAACAAATATCCAATAGGTAACTGGAACCTAAATCACTAATCACAACAGGCTACATATGTTCCAACCTAAGATGTAAAAGATTAGCAATACCAAAAGGAAAGAAAAAAAAGAAAAAAAAAAACACAACAAGGGGAACAGTAAGCTATGACAGATCTAATGCATCAGTTTTAAAATACAAACCTTCCATATTTCTCTGTGGGTAAGATGATTTTGGTCCAGATCAAAAATCTTGGCATAGCTGATGGTAGACTGTGCAAAAACCCACAAATTAACTCCCCAAAGCCACACCATCATAGTCTGCAAACCAAAAACCATACAAAAATTTCCTCACTGTAGAAATAACAAGATTAACATATTCTAATGTCAATAAAAACAAAGGTAACTAACCACAAGAAGAAGAGGATTGTAATACAAAAATGCTTCGTAAAGAAAAAGGTCCCGCAAATTCACACTCATTCTCATAACAGAATCCCATCCAATCTACAAAATTCAAACATACACCAAAACATGAACTTGTAATCATAGGTAATAAACACCAGTCATAAACAAATAGAAGTATATAAGTCTCACCTTGCAGCAAAAAAAACCCCAGAGAAAAAACAACAGTACCTATCCAAAACAATTAACCTCATTTAGCATTTTCAAGCACCTCAATATAACAAAAAGAAAACAAATGGCCAAATAAGTAAGAACAAAAACCTTAAATCTCCATAATAATATCGGAGACGGCATTATAGCTGCAGTACTAATCGGTAAGCTAGGAATTTTCAAATCATCTGACTCTGTCGAATGTAACAAACCTTCCATTTCAGTGTTTCCCTGTTCACCATCTAACAAGTATTGCATAATACAATTATTGAATCAACAATCTTTTTTTTTTCTCTAAAAAAACACACATTAAACTCAGCATTAATATCTAAAAGAGCATTCCAATAATAATCTTTTATTAATATTATTTCTACCAAGATCAAAGACGACAGGTCGGCTACCAGACTTCCTTAAGTGCGGACTATTGCTAGGCGGTACCACTTGTCCTCCAAACATAGATTTAATTGCTGATACTTTACAACCCTGCAATACACACAAACACACACACACACACAACAGATTTCATCTACTAAAATACAAACAAACAAAAATTAATTAATCCAATAATGCAGTTACTTAGTCATCAAAATCTAATGCTTAGAATTAAGTGAAATTGGATCTTAATTAAATTTTTAATAAATATCAATACAAATAAGTATAAAAATAAGAGAAAAAAGTGAAATTATATATAGAAACTGAAATAATAAATAAATGCAGGTTAAGAAATCAACATTGCAGAATTTCATAGAGAAAACAAGATTGATTAATTAATTAGTCAAGAAGTTAATTTACTGAAGCAGGCGCTGTAAGTGATTGAAGCTTAAGTTAAAATTAGAGTCGGAAATCGGATCTAAAATTAAAATAGAAAAGAAAAACAAAATTTACTAACCTGGATTGAGTGATTAACAGTAACGGTAAGATTAACGTGAAAATTTTGGATCGCAAGAATTTCACAGAGAGAGGGAGAGGGAGAGGGAGATGATTAATTGATTAAAAATGTGATTAGAGGGAAAGATTAACTGAGAAGCTTAAGAATAAGGTGAAGACTTGGATCTAAACTGAATTAGAGAAGGAAGAAATGGAGATCCAGAGATCGACTTACAGAGGAAGATAGTGATTATTGTTAATCAGATTGATGTTGGATTTGATCTCTGTGATTATGGAGATCGACGAGATGGGAAGAAATGCATTTATTTTGTTTTGTTTGTTTGGAGGGATTTTTTAGTGTACAAAATGAATATGTTTTCTTCTAGGAAAGAATTTATTGTCATATTTGTTGGGAGAGAGCTTGTCCGGCTTTGGGTCATTATAAAGAACAGAAATAACGAGAACGTTTTAGTTTGTGGTAGTGATGATTTTTAAATTGTTTTTTATTTATAAATATATAAAAATAATATTTTTAATTTTTAATTTTTTTTATATTAGTACATCAAAATAATTTAAAAATATTAAAAATTTTAATTTAAAATAAAAAATTATTTTTTTACAAAAACACCAACCAATGCACTGTTTAATTATCAAAATTATTATTTAAAAAAAATATTTATGATTGATGGAAATTTTTATTTAGATATAGTTTGACACAAATTTTTATTTTTTTATGTGATTTTTTAAATATTTTTTATTTTTAAAATTATTTTTTTTAATATGATTTTAGATGGTTTTAATATGATATTATATATATATATATAATTATGATAAAAATATAATCTTAATATATTTTCAATTAAAAAACACTTTAAAAAAAATATTTGTATCACATTATCAAACACACATTTAACCTTGCTCGACTTGATTGATTGGTCTGAGAAATTTAAGATCTAGCCCAAGTTAAGTTTTTAGTTGTATTAAAAATACTAACCTGATCAAATTTAATTAACTCAACCAGATTTTTAGTGATTTAGTTGATTCCAACAAAACCTGGTACGAATCTAATTTTGATCAATGACTTACTAAAAATAATAATAAAATATTATTGTTTTAATAAAAATAATTAATTTAAATTAAATTAATGATTCAATAATTTATATTTTTTTCTAGCTCAATTTCTAGATTGAGTCTGATAATCATGATTCATTACCCAAGCCAAGTTGACATTAAGGATTTGTTTGTACATGTCGATACGTATTGATAGAAGAATATTTTAATTTTTTTCTTAAATCTTTAAGTTCTTGGTACATAATATTCATCAATCCTCTAATTTTGAGAGAAAAACAGAGCATAGTAATATTTCATCATCACCATGTTTAAGTGTTGTCCAAAATCTACTATATTAATATTAGACACGAGCTTTACATGTTTAGTTTATAATCATTCATTATATAAGATTAGGCTGGATAAGAGCACCAAAATGTTTAGGTTAAAACAAAAACTCTTTTAAAAGAAAATTAATCAGATTATGTTATTCATTGGTTGGACTAAACAAAAATGGGTTGAAAAGAATTAATTCTTCATAAACCAAGAAATTATAAACTCAAATCCAAATCCAGATTAGATTGGTAAAAAATAAATTTTTATAGTCTAAAAATTTATTTTATAATAAACTCAAACTCATGTTCATGCTCATGTCTAATCCCGAACTCAAAGCGTATATAGATTTAAGCTGTAATTTCACTTTGCTTATTCCTTATTCTCTTTAAAAGCTTGATAATCTTTGAATTTAATTTTAACTTTTCATGTTTTCACCGAAAAAACTCATGCTCTAGAGGGTTTTGAATTTTTCTAAAACATATCAATTAAGAGTTATTTGATTATTTATCTATAATTTATTTAAATCATATCAATATTTCATGTTAAAAAATTTATATTGAAGATTAAAAAATAAACAACTCAACTTTTAATTTGGGTATTAAAAAAATGATTAAAAACATTAGCATCTAAGAATTTAAATTATTTAACCGTATATTTAAAAAAAAGAAGCTCAACCATAAGACTTGAGATTTTAATCCGTGTCGATGGAGGATTATTCTCATTGTGTATTTTAAGAGTTTGGTAAGCTTCTCTTAAAAAACACTTCATTATCACTACGCCATGTTTGGCTGTGTTCGCAAAACACGGGAGCCAATCCCGCCGCGCTCAACTCATCTTGCTACGCAAAGCAAAAACATTTTTCTGTAGCAAAACAACTTTCGTCACAAGCTACACGCTGCTTTACGTGAAAACTGAAAAGTACCCACAAAAGTACCAAAATCTATGGATCTTTTTACCTGCTTCCCGCCACGTTCTACTACTTTGTTATGCTAAGGACTGTTTGGTATCACTTGAGTGTTTTATTTTTTGTTTTCGATTTTTTTTTAAATGATTTGGATACCAAATGGTTCCTAAAAATTTTCATGAGTTATTCTATTTTAATTTTATTTTCTTGGGTGTCTTTTTTTTTGGTAAATACTAGTCACTATTGAAAATGAAAATTGAGTTAATACATTTTTTTTTTGTATTTTATACTATAGGATTAGGTTCTTATAATATAGTTTATAACAGGCTAGGGCTGGCTTAAATTATTTTTCTCATCGTTTTTTCAACACCCTTTTTTAATTGTAAAGAGGACAAGGACATAATTATTCTATTTTTAATATATATATTAATTACCATGACAAGGACAATTATAGGATGATACATCTCCTCCGTCTATATGTGATAACAAAGGCAAGAAATCTACCAAATATCTGTTAAAAAACCTACCAAATATATATAATAAGATTTTACACATATATATACCTAATATGGTATCCTATTTATTCCATGCAATATTTGTAAAAATGCTCGCTCATTGCACACTATGCCTATAAATACACATTCAAATATCCTTCGAGGAATGCCTTTTAATTTCATAAGAGAAAATGTTGAAGCATTTGGCGATCTTTCTCACCATTCTAATCTTCTCAAGTGCTCATGAAGCGAAAGAGTCTATAACCAGCATGGGCCCTCCTCGTTCGGTTCCTTTAGACTTGCTTCATGTCTCAGAAACCAAGCCTTTGAAATATCCTCCATCTGAACCTAATCCTAGTCCTCCCCATTTAGCCTCTTTAAACTCGCTTCGAGTCTCAGCAGCAGCTGATTCTTTGAAATACCCTCCATCTGAACCTAACCCTGATCCTCCTCATCTAGCTTCTTTAGACTCATTTCGAGTCTCAGCACGGTGACCCTTTGAAATACCCTCCATCTGGACCTAACCCTGGTCCTCCTCATCTAGCCTCTTTAGACTCGCTTCGAGTCTCAGCAGCAGCTGACCCTTTGAAATACCCTCCATCCGGACCTAACCCCGGTCCTCCTCATCTAGCCTCTTTAGACTCGCTTCGAGTCTCAAAGCAGACTGCGATTCTTTGAAATACCCTCCATCTGAACCTAACCCTGGTCCTCCTCATCTAGCTTCTTTAGACTCATTTCGAGTCTCAGCAGCTGACCCTTTGAAATACCCTCCATCTGGACCTAACCCTGGTCCTCCTCATCTAGCCTCTTTAGACTCGCTTCGAGTCTCAGCAGCAGCTGACCCTTTGAAATACCCTCTATCTGGACCTAATCCAGGTCCTCCTCATCTAGCCTCTTTAGACTCGCTTCGAGTCTCAGCAGCTGACCCTTTGAAATACCCTCCATCTGGACCTAACCCCGGTCCTCCTCATCTATCCTTTTTAGACTCGCTTCGAGTCTCAGAAGTTGACTCTTTAAAATACCCTCCATCCGAACCTAACCCCGGTCTTCCCCATGCTCTTCATTGAAATGGGTCAAGAAATGGTGATATGGGTCGGGTCTCTTCCATCTGACCCAATCGGTTTCTCTCTTTATGTTAAAAATAAATAAATAAATAAAATCGGGTTCAAATCATCCCTATTATTCAAAGAACATTGTTATATCATTTTTGGGCTGGGTTGCTGAATGTTACTCGATGCATGCATGTTTATATTTCTGACAAGTAATTAAAAAGAAAAAGAAAAGCTCAAATTCTGTTTAGATAAATCAATTATTTATACAAAAGAGGTTATAACAATCCGTTTTTAATTTCTCCTTCGTCTCTAATTTAAATTAGTATACATTAGTATACATTTCCAATCCAAACTTTAAGACCATATTGTAAAGAAAAAGAAATTTAATAAATCAAGAAAATCAAGAACTCACCACCACAACACTTGAAAGCTTGTCCTTTAATTTTCGAACCAATGTTGCAAAGCACACTGCATAACTAGCAGGGATGAGAGCAAAAGCCATGAAGGGGCACAAGATGATTGTGTAATATTGTTCTATAAAAATTGTTGGCTATAAAAGGATTAATATAAAATTTATAGGAATATCATTTCAGTTAAAGATATCAATTAAATGAATTATTTCTTAGAATTATATTAAATGACTTTACATGAATTTGAATTTTTGTATTTAATTTTTTTCCCATCACGCGGTTATGATAAAAAAAATGCAAGGTATCATCCAAACCAGATTTTCCTGATCCCTTTATTTATTTATTATTTGAAGATTTATAAGAAAGAGAGGAGAGAAAACTTTATAGCAAGCTGTCAAATCTAATTCTATTAAAAATTAAAAAAAAAACCTAGGTAATTAAATCACTGGATCAATCATTATATCAATTGTTTTTA
Organism: Populus x sibirica; assembly: GCA_019202695.1. Lineage (NCBI taxonomy): Eukaryota > Viridiplantae > Streptophyta > Magnoliopsida > Malpighiales > Salicaceae > Populus > Populus x sibirica. The sequence goes on along the minus strand of JAGMVL010001039.1, from coordinate 316,435 downwards.
CTAAAATAAAAAAATTACCATGATCATTTTATATTTTAGTTGTTTTTAAACTTAGTTTTTATATTTTTAAAAGTTATAACTTTACTGTCACGTAGCAATTTACATGCTAAATTATTCTATTATTTAGTTTATTTGACACTCGCTAAAAATATAAACAATATCAGTAATAATTTTTTTTAAAATATTGTAAAAACAAGTAAATTATAAGATAATCAGAATAATTTTTTCTAATTTATTTTTAATTAGATTGATTGAGTTAAGAATTAATAAAAAATAAAGGAATAAAAACTCGATCAAATCGAGAATCCAGTATAATAACCAAGCCTGAAATTTGGAACCCAGCCAAAAAGCCGAGAGAGGAAGACACAATTTCCACGGCACCAGAATTCTCAAATCACAACATCAAAAGCTCATCACCCGTAACGCCACCTGTCCAGGGTGCACCAATGATCTCGAGATATAGATTTACGTAGTCGTTTTATCCCAACCCCAAAACAACTCGCCAATATCTCGCGGGCTGACTTGTCAATCACTTGTGACCCATTTTGTTACCAAACCCACCCCCATTCTCCACCTTATTTACAATATCTTGCCATTCCAATCCTGGACCCCGCTTAACAAGCCTGACCATACCAAAATTATCCCTCTCCTAATTAATCGTGTACATGTCAGCATAGAATCATCTCTCTAAGCCCACATTCTGACACGTGTCGAACACCCACTAATCCTAGGCAAAACGTGAATAAAATAACAGGCATACCTACCTGCTGTCTTGTCTCATAACATGTCACAAAGCAAGTAACAATGTGGTTAGCTAGTGTTCTTCTTTGATCATCTTCTCTTCTCTATTAGTTTTTTTTTTTGTTCATCATTAATCACCTTTTTTTTCTTCGTTAATGGATTGATTTAATTAAGCTAGTGGCGGAAATTCTGCAGTTTTTTTTATTGGTGAGTGCCTTTCTTTCACACCATATTCATTGTTGTTGTTGCATGATTATAATAATGTTAATTTAGTTTCTGATAATGACATTAGATTAGTCTTAATGACTGTTAATTTGGAACTTGGCGACCGATTATTTTTTTTGTTTTGGATGTTCTTGCTTGTTGTTTTGAGAAATGGTGAAAGAATAGGGAACCTGTCATCTATGGTTTCAGGGTTGAAACAAAAAAAAGCCGAATTTCAGCCACGAGTTTTAGTGTTAGGTTGTGTAGTTAGGAGAATAATTGTTGGTAATTAGTTTGCAGGAGAAGAGGGAAGGGAGCATGGAATCTGTATGTGATTTTTGTGGAGTGGAAAAGGCAGTAGTTTATTGTAAACCAGACTCAGCAAAGCTGTGTGTGCACTGTGATGGATGCGTGCATTCGGCTAACTTTTTGTCGCGGAGGCATCGGCGTTCGCTGCTATGTGATAAGTGCAGTTCACTGCCTGCAGTGGCGCGGTGCTTAGATGAAAAGTTGTCTATTTGTCAAGGATGTGATTGCAGTGCAAATGGATGTTCAAGCTTGGGGCATCAGCTTCGGGCGCTGAATTGTTATACAGGGTGTTATTCCTTGGCTGAGTTTTCGAAGATTTGGTCGTTGGCTCTTGAGGGATCTTCTTCAGGAGGCTTTGATTCAGGATGGGATTCACTCAATTCTGCGCCAATAAATGAGAATTGCATTAGTAGTTGCTTTCAACAAAGGGATAATGAGGGGTCATTCGGCTTGTTTACTGGAAAGTTGAATGAACTAGAATCTTGTTCCAAGCTTGAGCCTTGGAGGGGGCCGCCGAGCATCATCATGCCGAATCCAAATTACATGCCTTGTTGTAGAGATCAGGTGTCTATGTTTCCAGAAGTGACAAATCTGCCGAAGGTAACGTTTCATACCGACAATTTTCGCTGATTGGAACTGCAACATAGATGGTTTTATCATGGCTACTTTTTCTATTATACTAGCCCTTTTCACTAGGTTTTGTAAGCTGCTTAATTCTAAGGAAAAGCTAGTTAAATCTAATACAGATCTTTTCAATTCTGCAGCAGGGTTGCTCCATCTTTAAGGATATTGGACTTCCGGATGGTGAAGATCTCTGTGAAGGTCTCAACTTGGACGATATACCATTGGACTTTGAAAACAGTGACGAAATATTTAGTTGTTCAGAAACTCAAAGCAAATATCAGTTTGGGGATGTAGGAAAAGACTGCATGTTAATGGAGAAAAACTTATCAGTTACCGGGTCTAATGGCCCTATCGAGAATACTATAGAGGTTTTTTCTCTATAATTTTCTTCTACAGCTATCTTCAATTATATGTCTGTTAGTTATTCTTTCCATATCGCATGACTAATCTGAGGTAGTCAGATATTGTTAATTTGCAGCATTATGTGACTACTTGTATTGAAACCAAACCATCGTTGCTGACTGCTACCTTTGTGTTTGCTTTTTTAGGTGTCATCATCGGGACAACTGGAATGTGCTGCTTTCCAATCATCCTGTGTTTCCGGGCCAGCTAGCGCAATGCAGACCATAAGTGGTAATGCGAATTGCAGCATATTTACGAATCCCAGTTGCTGCAAAAACCTCAATCTAGGATTCCCTGCTGTTTCTGGACAAGTTCATTCAAGCATGTCTCTTCCACTATCCAACATAATTGGTGAAAGTAGTGCAGCTGATTATCAAGATTGCGGATTATCACCACTATTTCTGACTGGTGAATCACCATGGGAATCGCATTTGGATGCTAGCTCGCCGCAGGCAAGAGACAAGGCTAAGATGAGATACAATGAAAAGAAGAAGACGCGAACGTATGTGCTTGAACTCGTGCTTCACAAATTTTTGTGGTGTTTACTATAAAAAATTCTGCTTACTTTCAACTCTTAAGAGATTTCACTCAATTGTGATGTTTTTGCAGTTTCAGCAAGCAAATCAGATATGCCTCTCGTAAAGCCAGGGCTGATACTCGAAAACGAGTAAAAGGTAGATTTGTTAAAGCTGGGGAAGCATATGATTATGATCCTCTTCTGTCAAGCAACTTCTGAGCCAGATTACCGAATCTTTTATCCCTTTCCTTACAAGAGAATACTGAAAAGTAAATAACAAGCTAATGAACTCTCCACTTGCTTAATGTTCATGCATAATTTTCCATGTATGCTATCTGTTTTCCTTCTGGTTTCCAATCAAGCTGATTTATTTTTTGAATGCAATGGCAGATCTTTAGCACTAGTATACCCCTGGATTGTTTGAGTTGGACAAGCAGATCACATTTCTTGGCAGCAAGTGAACTGCTTCAACCATCATTTTTCTCAAAGATTCTTCTACTGGAGATCCTCTCTAGCCTTTCGCCACCACCTCCACCATCTTGCCGTAGGGCAACACCCTTATTGGCAGTCAATTTTGGCCGTTGTAGATGCATATTATCTCCTAGTTTCTCTATTCAATGTAATAAATTTTGATCCAATTATATATAGTTGTTAGGTTCAAATAAAACCTGAACCTCAATTTATCAGAATAATAAATGTCAATTTCTACTTCTCTTGTTGTTCGTGTATTTAATTTGCTGCACATTTGCAGCCCCTAGCTTAAAACACCTTGCTATCTTATTTGTTCATATCCAGAACTCTACAAGAAAGTTCCTGCAATGGGATGGTTCTTACCTTTGTTAGACTCAAGCCATGACTAAAATGATATGAAAGCAAAGATGAATAAAGCAAGCCTGCTGTATGAAGTCCTTGATAAATCGTATCTATCTTCTTTGGGATGACAAGTTATCATGCTTTACGGGCTGCAATGTGGACCTTTCTTAGACACTAGCTAGTAGCTACAACATATCTTGTCCCTTGGACCACTGCCTAGACAACATAAGATGGTGCTCTCTGTGCTGATATAGCTACCACTCATCATCTATCCTTTGTGATGTAATGGCATTTCTTGTTGATAGTGCTGCTACTAACATCGGGTAGAATATGTTGCTTCTGCTTAATGCATTTTGCAACTTGGAATTTTCAAGGAAAATGCCACTTGAATAATTGTAAACAGTTCATTCTTTGCTGTCATGTCTGCTTCTCTTGCGTGAATCAATGGTCGAGACCATTCCTCTCCAAACCAACAAAAATGGAAGGTGTTTCAACATCTTCATTACCACAAATAATTATAAAATTCCGGTTGATATTTTCCAGTTTAAAAAAGCTGAGGAAAAATAGATTACTACTGTAATGAAAACTTTGCAGGTAATTAGGCAAATCACTTGCACATGACCATCTTCATAGCTTCATCTTTATTATTCTGAAAGGTCAATCTTTTTACACAGTTTGCTACACGAGAGATTTTCCCTTACCTTTTGATCTAATGATTACACACTATTTATAACCAAAAAGAAAAGTACACACACCAGAAAAACATTACTTTGGACAAAAAAGAGGTGATAAAATTAGAAAATTTCCAGAGAAAAAAAAAACATTTTCTGATTTAATTTGATCTCTTTCAGAGGATTTCATGGAGACAATGATTCCAGGGTATCCTCTATTTCATCACCCATTTTTCTGTCTGTGTTTTTCTCCTCTCTTCTTTTTCCAGGATTCCAAGCAGCTGCTATGGTCTCTGTATTTTCTTGGATATATATGGCGGTGCATATAACAGAAATATTGACTGATCAATTTTATCACCCACTTGCAACAATTCTCATTTGCACCCAAAACCCTTCAAGTGACAGTTTTGTGTTCTCTCCATCAATAAATCTCAAGAAAAAAAATCCTTGAACAGCACCAGAAAACTAAAAAAAAGGGAAGAAAAAAGGGACAGAAAAGGTGAAAAAGAGAAGCAGAATCAAAGAAACAAAAAGGGCATTTTAAGTGATCCAGAGCTCTTCTTTTGAAGATTAGAATTGCACTGCCTTCTTTCTCTCCAACTCACAATAGTTGGAAGCAACACCTCAGTTGAAGCCCCTATGAGATATCTTTGTGTAAGATTTTGGCATGTGTTGCATAGCATGCATCTAACATGCCTTTGAGCTAGGAAATTTGCTCCATGCACCCATTTGTCACATTTTTGACATAAAAATGCATCATCTGCTTGACAATATAATGATGCCCTTGATCCACACAGCTCACAACAAACCAATCTTGAGGTTGCCTTAGATGAAACCACCTCTTCGCCACAAGAACCGCCTTGGTTATTTCTCTCCTGATGAATACCCCTACACATTTTCAGAATCTCTCTCAAAATGGAATGGACAAAAAGAAAGATGGAAGAGGGCCATTTATATAGTAATAATGTTCACCTTCATTTCCATGGAAGCAAAATTGTGTCCTAGAATTTTAGCATATGACATGAATGCCACCACTCGACAAAATGGTCACCATTTTCCCCTTTCTCAATGTCCTATCCTTCCCCATCAGAAGTTTCTGTCATCTTTACGCCTTGCTCAGAAACTTGTGGTTGAGAAAAATAGTCGACTGAGAAAAGAAACTTGAGGTGGGTTCGATTCAATGCACCAAAGGGTCTATTTTTGTGATTAAAAACTAGAGAAAATTGTGACTCCACTAGAAATGATTGAAACTGAAAAGAGTACTAAACAAGATTAAGTAAGTTACAAGCTTTATGAGATGCTTGAAGGCAATTTATGAACCATGATCTTTGTTGTTGAGTGGTTACCAGGTCCATTTTTTGTTACTAAAGAAGGGTTTTGCATGGCCAGGAATTAAAGCCTCCTTGGAGGTGGGAACCTACCATCGATCATACATGCAAGTTCCTTGCATGTACAGAGGGCTCAAATTGATTTGTCTAGTTTTACTCTTGGGTCGACGGGGCATTTGGTCCTTCTACTAAGTTTTATCTTAGTTTGGTCCCTTCTATCAATGACAACGTGAAATCACACCATTAAAAGCAACCATGACGTAAACTCGCAACATCTACTCTGATATTTGAGTTTCAAATACATTTCATACGACACAATCACATGATTATCATGTAAACTTGCAACATCCATTGATGATTATTATGTAAACTCACAACATTCACTCTGATATTTGAGTTTCAAATACATTTCATACGACGCAAATTTTGTACTATCATTATGTAAACTCGTAGCATCTGCTATGCCACAACCATGACTAAAACAACGATTTAAATCCATACGAAATGGTATGATTTAATGCGAGATGAAACTAAAACAAAACAAAGAGTAAGAAGGACAACATTAAGACACATAAAAGTAAAGAGACTTAACTGATACAAAATTGAGAATGGAGGGACCAAATCAACCCCCTTAAACCTTCCTCTTTTCGTATGGTACCATTTGTTTTCAGACCATAAATCACTGCTGGTGTACGTGGAGAGCTGTGACTGGATCGGATGTCCATGTCCACAATTTTGTTCAAGGGTTCATGTATTTGTCCAATTGACTGGTTGAAACGTGAAAGCTTCAAGTTCTTATTTACGCCATCCATACTCCAAAATCGAAGAAATGGAGAAAATGGAAAACTACTTATTTTTGGCACAATCAAAGATTTTTTTGTTATTGTTTTATGAAAAAAAAAAAACACTAACATGTTTGATTAAAAATAAAAAAATAATTTAATTAGTTAGGTCTTGAGTTTGCTCCGTAATAATCAAGAGTTTAAATTCACTCAGGGTCACTAGAGGCTTACATGATCATTAACTTTAGAGCTCGTGAAATTAGTTGAGATATGCATAAGTTGGTTTGGACACTCATATTAATAAAAAAAAATCTTTTAATTTTTAAAACATAAAAAACATGTCTTTTTATATTTACTATCCTCATTTTTCTTATCTCAAAAAAATAATTAAATAAAACAAAAATATTTTTTATTTTTTTAGTGGCCAACAACAAATCTAAATCCAAATCCAAACCGGGTTGTGCCACAAATGTATTTTGTGATTACGAGGATGCCAAGGTACTATGATTAAAATATGTTATCTAACCGACCTTAAAGCAAGAAAATAGAAAGTTAACATGTGTCATGTGCTCCAAGATGGGAACTTTTTCAAGGTTTTCACATCAAGCTTTCTCTGGTCTTCCATGGAGTCCTCCTTGCTAGATGCTGTTCTTGTTGTATGCTTGTGTTTTTTCCTTGTCCATTAATCTTAAATAAACCCAATTTGTGGCTGTTAATTACTCACTTGAATTATTTAAACTTAATTAACAAAATTCCTAATCACCTAAAAAAAGAATTAATCTGCTTGCGTAAAAGGAGAGAGTTGAAATTAAGGGAATGAAGGAGAGGTTGGCCTCTCATTGATGTGGATTAATACCTAAACATATATTTTCACTCCCTATATATCTCTTATAGTAGGTGAGCATTAGTTTTCATGTCTACGTTATCCTGTTGGGGATTTAAATTATTTTAAACATAAAAAAAATGTATAGATCTTGGCAAAATATTTTTACATTGTAATTAAACTTGAAATTATCTTCTATTAATATATATCTTATTTATTTTAGCAACTATAATGTTTTTAACTAGAATAATTTTTTTTATTTTTAAAAAAATATTGATTGTTAAAGTAATTTAACAAAAAAAACATCAAAATAATATATTCATATTTATATGATTGAAATCTAAAAAAATCATTAATGTAATAAAATCAGTTTGAAAATCAATTTAAAATTTTAATAATAAAAAATCGATTTTAATTGAATTTTCATTAACAATTTACTAGTACTAGTACTACTACTATTATTATTTTCAGATCAAATACACAATAAATAAATATTTTTTTATTAAATTTTAAATAAAAATTTATAATAATACTTAAAAATTATGTCAAAACTGAAGAATAAAAAAACATGACAATTTCTTTTCTTTTTTTAAGTGTAAAAAAAAACCAAAAAAGAAGAAAAAGCCAGCAAAAACTAGGCCCAATGTCTAGCTCATTATAAACAGGGCAGCTGAGCATGGGCTTAAAGGCTAGGCCGCGTGTCTGGCCTGTATTTTTTTATTAAAAAAGAAAAAGACATGTCGTCGATCCTAGAAGCTAGACTCCTCGACGGTTCCTGCATTTCGTTGTTTTTCTAGAAGATGGTGTCATATCAAGGAAGCACGTAGATATTACAGGCCTCAGCAAGTATATATTGTTATTCACCACTCTAAAAAAAAAGAAAAAAAAAGAAATTATTGAAAAACATGGTCTAACACTAAACATAGTCTAGTTTGAAAATGTCAATGTTACTAGAACTCTAAGTAAATTAATTAGCAAGGAGATCATTAGTTGAAGTTTGCGCTGTCTTCAAAGTATTATCAGGTATATTACAAGGCTTTCGAGTGACAGTGTAGGTTGTCGGGTATATGCTCTCAGCTGCTATATTAGCGATGATATATATTCATTATTTTCATTGTTATCACTGCCCCCACCTCCTCCTCCTCCTCCTCCTCATCTGGTCAAAACCAACTCAACACCAACTGAAACAAAAGATTCAACCAGTAATGATGGTAATATTTTGGCCCTGATCCTATATGAAATTTTGCATCAACTTGCTTTACTAATCATATTTGATGTGGTTATGTGTACAGCAATTTAATAAGGTTTATGTTATGGCTGTGCACAAAAGTTTGTGAAGGGAATAGGAACGGATGATGTGCACAAAATGAAATTTTGAAGTGCATCCACATAGGGTTGTTATGTGTTCAAGAAACTGCCGCTGACAGACCTTCAATGTCACTGATTGTCATGATGCTCAATGGTTACACTATAACCTCGCCAGCGCCATCACGGCCTGATTTTTATGTGTCAAGGGAAAATTCTGGACCAGTTTCAGGGACAGAAGATTCTGGTTCAACTCAGTTGCCATTGTCATCACAACAATCTATAAATGGGGTTTCTATCACTGAATTAGATCCTCGCTAGTGGTGTGAAATTGCTATATGGAGACATTGCCAGTTCAGCAATTGGGTTCCCACGACTGGAATAGAGGTTATGTTTCTGTTAGTTAACAGAAGAAAATAGTGAATTCATGCTCCTACGAGGTGATATTTATATGGTAAATAGTTTTGATCGGTTTCACTGTCTTAAGCAAGATGTAGAGAGCATTTTTGGTTTCCTATAGGTGAATTGTATTCGCTACAATAAAAGTAATTTCCATAACCTTATGTCTTACTAACAGTGCTTGATTAACATGCATAAAATGTTATCAGAACCAAGTACAAATTTTGCAGAATTTTCCAGTTTCAGAACCCGGAGAAATATATGAAATAAACAAGAAAATGCTGCATATATAACAAGTCGAATGACCTATCTTCAGATTTTCATAAGCAGGGTTACTTAGTGAAAAGTAATCAGTAGACATTAAATCTTTCTAGTCTTTTGATTTTGAGATTCCATGTATGTTTTCCTCTTCTTACAATTGCATTCGTTTTGAAAATTCAGTCTCTGGAATAGCCCAGACAGATGGACTTGGCCAAATTGAAACTGCTACACCTGAAACATTAATTTACCGAGGTAGATTTCGATATGATGGCCAGATAAATTCTTTTCTCACAAACTCCTCACTTAGCCAATCATATGATGGGCTGTGTTTCCAAAAAGTCCCTGACGAGAATTGTCCACCTGCTTCACATTTAGATGCTCCTTGTGACCAACATATCATCACCAGTTCTAAGTGTTAGAAAGGTCACTCCTCAACTCATCATGATTTAGATCAAATGGAACGTATGACAATCTTCCTGTCCACGTTTATATTCTGATATAAATGAAAACAAACTGAGCCCCGCTTCTGCGATGCTGATTTCAGACATTAGAGTACTAAAACATGAACTTGGTGTAGTTTCATTTTTTAAATTTCTGTCATTATTCCTCGTTGAGGTTTCAAAGTGGCTCTTTGTTATGTTATTAATGAATGTATCTGATAATTCTGATGATTTATTGATTCTTTGCATGTCTTTTTTGAGTTGGTGAATCCTTGTATGCTGACAGCTTCCTCTCTTCTCATTGCCCTCTTCTGATGATTTAAGTTGGTTGGAATGCTTGATTCAGAGGGATATTTACTGCCAGCCAAAGTTTCCAGCCCTGATTTTGATGCAATGATATGCCATAACATGAACAAGAGAGTGACATGACTACAGAGGAGAGTCAAAGTTTTGATAGTAATTTACATGGTGCCAAAGTGTTCTTTCTGTTAATATGTTACTTCCAGAAACTTGGTGAGTTTTAAATCGAATTTCATCCACAGTATGTCCCATTTTTTAGTATGTTATCGAGATTTGCTTCTCGTGTCTTAGCTTCCTGATGTTCCATCTTTGGTTAAAGCCCATGTTTTCATTCTTGGAGTACGATGTTCAGGTATTTTTTTTTTACACGGTTGGTTCAGCTATCGATAGGCTCTGCCTTTGTTTTTTAATAATCAGCTATTGGAAAACCTTGATCCAGAACCTCGAGCTGGTATTCAGTGAGCCAACATGGACTCGGAGGTCAGTGATTTCGATGGATTTCCGGAATATCTATATATAGTTTTCGTCCGTCTCGTCTGTTTAAAAGGGGCATAGACAAAGGCCGATTTTGTTTTGGGACTGCAACAAATTTCCAGATTTGGTCGGATCCACGACCTATTCTCAGTTGGGGAATCTTCCTGCAACTAAGCTATTTGTCTGGCCAGTCGCTTCTCTGTGGGTTCTTGGGAAAGAGTCTCATCTGGGAATTAGTAAAAAACAGAACCAAAGAGGGTTTGGCAGGTCTATGGTGGCCGACGTTATTGGAGGATGTCACATAATTCGTGCCTTCTGCTTTCAAAGGGCTTTCTTTAATTAGTTCTATTCCATCGCCGGTCCTATCACTATCAGTAGTAAACACGAATTCCTTTATTCAATTTAGTTCTCCTCCCTAACGTGCCGATCCGGGATACTCCGAAGGGCGACTAGGTCAGTCCATTGAGGGAGGCGGAAAAGGCCCATTTGGCACTCTTTGTGCCCGAACTATCTGAATGATGTTTTTTGTACCATTCTGTTAAGTGGTACAGTTAATACCATGAAGATCGTGGTCGAATAAGGCCCATAAGCATCTTTGAATTCCGTTCCGTCACCCTCTGCTTCTTACTCGAGAATGCTTCTTTTGATCGGTACTTAGCTCAGTTATTTCAGAACGCACCTTGCCTTAGTTTAAGTCTCTTTCCTCGTCTCCGGTATCTTCATCTCTGGCCTGCTCCGCATCTGATCAAATTCTGTATCTGCTGTTTGCTAGCAACAGACTCTCCTCCTCCCACTCAACAAAGGGAATACCATCTGAGTCTATTTGTGTGGAGGTCAGCTTCACTATTTTTACCCTAGGTGAACCTTGTAAGCTGACATCCTCATTTTTCTATTGACTTCTTCCACAAAATTCACTGTTTGGGACGCCCAGACAGATGGACATGGCTCAAGACACTGCTATTGTACGACAAAAAGGATATTTGAGTTTAAATGTTAAGAGGATAGTTATAAGATACCACTCGAGGATTCACCCGTGCTGAGGCTTGAGTCACTAGCCCGGAGTTGACTCGGGTCAACCTAAACTTTGACTTTTGTGTCTTAAAAAGTCAATATAACTTTGTTTTGGTGAAAAGAAGAAAGGGTTTCCATTTACCTTAACCTCGCCTTGACCCAGGCATCGAGTTAGCGGGTTCCTAGTCTAATACCAGGCAGAGCCGGATCTTATAATTATGGTCAGAAGCTGGTGAATATTTGAATTCTGTATATGTTTGATAGGTTCACAAACAAAAACTACTGGCAATATGCATAAGCTGATAGAGAAGTATGAATATTTCTAATTATTCTGTGAGCAGACCATTGAAAAGAGTTTCTAGATTTAAAATTGGTCCCAGTCCTTGGATTTTCTGTTTGTATCTGTTCCCACCTTCAAAGAAAACAAATACAAATACACAGAGATTGGTTTGACTTAGTCAGAGAGAAAGTAGTTTACTTTCTTAGACATCTCTTGTGACTGATACGATAATACAGGTGAAATCCTTGTTCTTTCATAAGCTTGGACTTTCTTGAACAAAATCCAGCCCTCTCACCCTGCATTAACCTCGTAATTTTCTTATTGAAACCCTTCAGAAATTTCATATATGTGTTTGGTTTAAGTTCAATATTTTCATGCCAAACTTTATGCATTTCTCATTCATTCTTCCTCTGCAGCCTTCACCGAACTGATAATTATGCAATCGATGATGTTAGATGCTAGTTTCTTACTCTTGGTTTCATGTATTCCTCATTTTTACTACCTTTCTAAAGGCCAAGAAGTTACATACTGTGATAATTCCATGAATTACACTTCTGGGAGTGCCTATCAGCAGAACCTAAATCTTACCCTCACTTCATTAGCTGCAAATGCTTCTTTAACAGGCTACTATATCTCTACTGTGGGGCAGAACCCCAATCTGGTTTATGGACTCATAAATTGTCCAGGTTTTATATCCAACGAAGTTTGCAAAACCTGTGCAAATTCTGTCACTACAAAGATCATCCAACTGTGTCCTAACCAGATGTCTGCTTCTGTATGCAACGAGAATTGTTCGCTACAGTACTCGGACTCGCAATTTTTCTCAACTGCTGACAGTGCTATAAGGCTTTCTGTTTTCAGCTCGCAGAATGCAGATGACCCCTTTCTTTTCAGGAGTCAATTAGGAAGTTTGCTTGGGAACATCTCAAACAACGCTGCAGCTGACGCTTCAAGATTAGCAGTTGGGAGGACTAGTTACACAAGTTCTATTTACATAAATGGTATGGCTCAGTGCACCAGAAACTTAACAGGATCTGAATGTCTTCTCTGCCTTCAAATTATTATCAGCTATATTACATCGCTTTCGAGTGACAGTGTAGGTTTTCGGGTATATACTCTCAGCTGCAATATTCGCTACGAGATATATTCATTCTTTTCATTGTCATCACTGCCACCACCTCCTCCTCCTCCTCCTCCATCAACTCCAACTCCAACTCCTCCTCCATCAACTCCAACTCCTCCTCCATCGGTCCAACCCAATTCAACTGCAACTGCAACAAATGATTCAACTAGTAATGATGGTGATATTTTGGCCTTGGTCCTATATGAACTTTTGTATCAACTTGGTTTATTCTATAACCATATTTGATTTAGTTATATCAAAGCAATTTAATAAGGTTTATGCTATGGATGTGCACAAAAGTTTGTCAAGGGAATAGGAACTGATGATGTTCTGAATATAACTGTTTCTGCAGGCAAAAGTCCCAACACAGTTGGTACCGTGGTCATATCAGTTGCCGTTACTTTGGCAGTGATTACAGCCATTCTTTGTGGTTTCTTATTTTGGAAAAAGCAAAAGACAAAGAGAGTTGGTGACATAGTTCATCATTCTAGACATGATGACAGCCAACCATGTAGCCGTGAGTTTCTAAATATTTTACATATATTGCAATGAAGATAACCAAGTGCTATGTACAGGCATCGTACAGAAAACTAGAGAAGACATGATTGAAGATTAACAAACCCAGGTGTGGAGCCAGGATATAAGGTTTGGGGGCAAATTAAAAAACAATTTCTAAGAAGGGTCAAAAGTTAAAATTTACTGATTTTAAGGCCAAAATTTAAAATTATCCAAAGGGGGAGGCAGGGGAAAAAACTTTTTTGCAGGGGCCGGCCCCCCTGCCAACCACCCCCTGAACACACCGGCCTGTTAGCATTATAGCATTAGCATTTCTAATGTGATGCCCTGCAGAGGGAATTTAAGATATTACGGAGTCAGAATAATTTTTTTTTTTAACTATTTGTTGATCAGCTGGTGCTGATGAAGAAGGTTATACTACCATAGATTCACTTTCAATTGGACTAAATACACTCAGGGAAGCAACTGGAAATTTCTGTAATGAATATAAGCTTGGACAAGGTGGCTTCGGTCCAGTTTACAAGGTATCCTTTCTTCAGTACGTTTGATGCATGCCAAACATTTACCTACATTTTACTGAATGATACTGCTTGAAATACTTTCAGGGAAAACTACGTAACGGGACGGAAATTGCTGTAAAAAGGCTTTCAAGCAGCTCAAGACAGGGTTTAGAAGAGCTCAAAACAGAAGTACTGTTGGTTGCTAAACTGCTCCATCGGAACCTGGTACGGCTGTTGGGTTTCTGCTTAGAAGAAGAAGAGAAGCTACTTGTCTATGAGTACCTGCCTAATGGGAGCTTGGACAAAGTCTTATTCGGTATTGCTCTTCTCCAATCATTTATTGTTATCGGTCCTGTCTATGCTAAGCAAGTGCATTGCCATTATTTCAGAGATATCTCTGTCAAACTTAACATTTAGGACAAAAAAATCAGAATAATGCTTTCACCGAACCGTAATATAGCTTCAGATAACTACTTCCAAAATGGGATTTCTTTTCTTTCTCCTAGAACGATCTAAACAGAACTTGATATCTCAACATTGTCTATGCTAATGATGATTCCGATTTTGGGTGAGGTAGATCAAAATAAACGGTGTAGTCTGGAATGGGAGAGACGACACGAAATCATCATTGGAATTGCGCGAGGACTACTTTACCTGCACGAAGACTCTCAGCTCAGGATTATTCATCGAGATTTGAAAGCTAGTAATATCCTGTTAGATGAATCTATGCAACCTAAAATCTCTGATTTTGGGCTGGCCAGGCTTTTCTCGGGAAGTCAAACTCAAGGCAATACCAATCGAATTGCTGGCACATAGTAAGTGCTAAACTTTTGATTCTATTTCAACTTTCTGATGAAAGCTTCTATGATATGTGACTTAACAGTTATATTCTTTGGCCTTTAATGGAAGACTTACTTTCTGTTTCTGACTTTACTGAAATGAAAGTGGTTACATGGCACCGGAGTATGCTAAAAAGGGGCACTTTTCAACTAAATCCGATGTCTACAGCTTTGGTATTCTTGTTTTGGAAATTGTCACGGGTCAAAAGATCTCTAGTTTCCGCCACACAATAAATCTTCAAAGCTGTGTAAGTACGCTGGTGAATTGTTTTCTCTTGTGTAAGAAAAATGTAGCTGCCATTATTGGGCAAAACTTGAGTGTTTTAATTTGTTCCAGGCATGGCAACACTGGACTAATGGAACAGCTTTAGAGTTGGTGGATCCTACATTAGGTGGCCAATGGCCAGAAAATGAAATTTTGAATTGCATCCACATAGGGTTGCTATGTGTTCAAGAAGCTTTCGCTGACAGACCTACAATGTCACAGATTGTCATGATGCTGAATGGTTACACTATGACCTCTCCCGCGCCATCACGGCCAGGATTTTACGTGTCAAAGGCAAATTCTGGATCAGCTTCAGGAACAGATGATTCTGGTTCATCTCCGTTGCCAGTGTCATTACAACAATCTGTGAATTATGTTTCGATCACTGACTTGTACCCTCGGTAGTGATGTGAAATTTTTATATGGAGACCTTTCTAGTTCAGCAATTGGGTTCGCATGACTGGCACACAAGTTATGTTTGTGCTAGTTGACAGCTGAAAATAGAGAATCCATGCTCCTGTGAGGTGATATTTATATGGAAACTAGTTTTGTTTGGTTTTACAGTTGACTGGAAATTTAAGCAAGTTGTAGAGATTTTAATATGCTGGCCTGTTAAATTCTTTTCTCACAAACTCCTCACGTAGCCAACCATATGATGGGCTGTGTTTCCAAAAATTCCTTTACAAGCACTGTCCACCTGCTTCACATTTAGATTCTTCTTGATGAGTAAAATATTATCACCGAGGTCAATCCTCAACTCATCATGGTTTAGATCAAATGGAAATATATGACAAGCTTCCTTCCTATGTTCACATTCCATGCATTCTCTTTCACACCGAGGCAGGCAAATATTGCTCTCCATTTAAAGATGAAAGTAGATTCGAGGAAAACACCCAACAAGGAGAATAAGTTTCTTTCTGATATAAATTAAAAAAAAAAGAGCCCCATTTCTATGACGATGATTTTCAGACATCAGTGCATCACTGGTAGAAAAACTTGGTAGAGAATTTGTTTTTGGAATTTCTAGTACATGAATTCCTGTCATTATTACTTGTTAAGCACAATGGTTTCGGTTTATTATGTTACGTAATTATATAAGACTCACTCGGGGTCTAGCAAAAGGCTCAGGTTGGGGGTTGACCCTATCAACCTAACATTTGACCTTTTTTAAAAAAGAGAAAAAAAAATTAAGATCCTTTTAATAAAAAAAAAAAAGGTTTTTTCATGGCACATCTCAGGACAGGCCTTGGGTTGGCATGTCGACAGGTTGATCTATTAGGCGGGTCTGGTCAGAAGCCGGTGAATATTTGAAATTTGCATATGTTTGACTTGCTACTTGAGATGTAGTCTGGGCTGTGTGATATTAATTAGGGTTTTCATATGCTAAGAATTTGCACTGGATTAGAGATGAAGTCTCATGAAACATTTTACCGAGGTTGAAGATTTCGATCTGCTGACCTGAAAAATTATTTTCTCATGGAGTCAGTATCAGACCATATTACTCGCATCTATTCGTAAAATGTGACATTAACATAAGCAAACAGATGTCTGACTGCCTTTTTAAACTATCAAACTGCTTTCAACTATTTTGTAGGTTCACAAACAAAAACTACTGGCAATATGCATAAGCTGATAGAGAAGTATGAATATTTCCAATTATTCTGAGAGCAGGCCATTGGAAAGGGTTGTTTTTAGATTTAAAATTGGCCCACGTGCTTGGATTTTATGTTTGTATCTATTCCCACCTTCAAAGAAGACAAATACAAATACAAATACAAATACAAATACACAGAGATTGGTTTGACGAAGTCAGGAAGAAAGATATTTACTCTCTTAGACTTCTGTTTTGACTGATACAATAATGCAAGTGAAGTCCTTGTTCTTTCATAAGCTTGGACTTTCTTGAACAAAATCCAGCCCTCTCACCCTACATTAACCTCGTAATTTTCTTATTGAAACCCTTCAGAAATTTCATATATGTGTCTGGTTTAAGTTCAATATTTTCATGTCAAACTATATGCATTTCTCATTCATTCTTTCTCTGCAGCCTTCACTGAACTGACAATTATGCAATCAATGATGTTAGATGCTGGTTTCTTACTCTTGGTTTCATGTTTTCTTCATTTTTACTACCTTTCTAAAGGCCAAGAAGTTACATACTGTGATAATTCCATGAATTACACTTCTGGGAGTGCCTATCAGCAGAACCTAAATCTTACCCTCACTTCATTAGCTGCAAATGCTTCTCTAACAGGTTAATATATCTCTACTGTGGGCCTGGGCCAGAACCCCAATCTGGTTTATGGCCTCAAAAACTGTCCAGGTTTTACCCCCTAGGAAGTTTGCCATGACTCTGCAAATTCTGTAGCTACAAAAATCATCCAACGGTGTCCTAACCAGAAGGTTGCTTTTGTATTTAACGAGAGTTGTTTACTACAGTACTCGGACTTGCCATTTTTCTCAACTGCTGACATTGCTATAAAGCTTGTTTTTCTTAGCCCTCAGAATGCTGAAGACCCGGTTCTTTTCAGGAGTCAATTAGGAAGTTTGCTTGGGAACATCTCATCCAACGCTGCCGCTGATACTTCAAGATTAGCAGATGGAAGGACTAGTTACACAAGTTCTATTGATATATATGGTATGGCTCAGTGCACCAGAAACTTAACAGGAGATGAATTTACGCTGTCTTTGAAGTATTATCGGTTATATCGCGCAGCTTTTCGAGTAAAAGTTTAGCTTCTTGGGTATATGCTCTCAGCTGCAGTATTCGCTACGAGATATATTCATTCTTTTCATTGTCAATGCTGTCACCTCCTCCTTCTCCTCCTCCATCAGTTCAACTCAATTCAACTGCAACTGCAACAAAAGACTCAACTAGTAATGATGGTAATATTTTGGCCATGATCCTATATGAATTTCTGTATTGATGAATTCGTAAAAACTTCATAGTAGATACCGGCCTTTCCACGACTGTGTTTTGGGCTATTTGGGGTGACTAATCTTAGTCACTAGTTGATGGGCTAACAAGATGGTTAGACTTGGTCACTAGTTGATGAGCTGACAGGGTGAATAAACTTGATTGTTCCACTCTCTCTTGAGAAAAACAAGACTCCTGTCGGAATAGGAGACTCTTCAATATTTAAGTTTGTAAATGTAAAATAACAAATGTGACGCAGCAAGAAAATAACAGAGGGATCCTCACGTTCACCCTCAAGAATTCGTCTGGATTCCACCAGAAAATGAGATAAAGTCTCAAAACTGTATTCAAATTTGGAATGTCAAAAAGTGCCGTAAAACAAGGCTTACATTGTGTATTTATTCTAATTGTAACATGCATGATTAATTATAGCTATTGAATGCTATTTAAAACTTCAACGTTTAATATTCAGGTCCTCTGCACCTATCAATTTGCTCTTCAATCTCCCCTGCCAAGCGTTCTGCATCAAAATGATGTATAAGAAATAAAAGGAGAATGAATAGTGTAAGGAGCTTGTGTGATTGTATAAAATTGTGTTGTTTTGTGTGATGTTTTTGAATGGACTTGTATGTTTACCTGTGACCCGATATGCTTATATATCTCGGTTATATGAGTTTATTTTATGGAGAGTGGTGTAATGATCTCGATGAGAATGAAGTAATAATAAGGAATAATTGTTTTTCCTTGTAGGCTTGTTGGTTGTTGTGCCTTTGCTATGCCATTAGATGTCTCCATGCAACCTAAAATCTCTGATTTTGGGCTGGCCAAGCTTTTCTCGGGAAGTCAAACTCAAGGCAATACCAAGCGAATTGCTGGGCTTAGTAAGTGTTGAGCTTTTGAGTTCTGTTACATTTGATACAGTTTCTATATATAAAATGTGACTTAACAGTTATATACATCGGCACATAATGGAAGACTTACATTCTATTTCTTGCTTTAGTGACATGAAAGTGGTTACATGGCACCACAGTACGCAAAAAAGGGGCACTTTTCAACTAAATCCGATGTTTTCAACTTTGGTATTCTGGTTTTGGAGATTGTCACGGGTCAAAAGATCTCTAGTTTCCGTAATTCAATAAATCTTCAAAGCTGTGTAAGTATGCTGGTGAATTGTTTTGTCGTGTAAGAAAAATGTAGCTACCATTATTGGGCAAAACTTGAGTGTTTTAATTTGTTCCAGGCATGGCGACACTGGACTAATGGAACAGCTTTAGAGTTGGCGGATCCTACATTAGGTGGGCAGAGGCCAGAAAATGAAATTTTGAAGTGCATCCACATAGGGTTGTTGTGTGTTCAAGAAGCTGTTGCTGACAGACCTACAATGTCACAGATTGTCATGATGCTCAATGGTAACACCATGACCTCTCCCACGCCATCACGACCAGGTTTTTACATGCCAAGGGAAAATTCTGGATCAGCTTCAGGAACAGAAGATTCTGGTTCAACTCAGTTGCCAGTGTCATCACAACAATCTATAAACTGGGTTTCGATCACTGAATTATATCGTCGGTAGTGATGTGAAATTTTTATATGGAGACATTGCTAGTTCAGGAAATGGGTTCGCATGACTGGCACAGAAGTTATGTTTGTTCTTAGTTAACAGCTGAAAATAGAGAATCCATGCTCTTGTGAGGTGAAATTTATATGGTAAATGGTTTTGTTTGGTTTTACAGATGACTGAAAGTTTAAGCAAGTTGTAGAGAATTTTCAAGTTTCAGAACCGGGAGAAACATATGAAATAAGCAAGAAAATGCTGCAGATACAACAAGTCCAATGACCTATCTTCAGATTTTCATAAGCAGGGATACTTGGTGAAAAGTCTGTAGACATTAAATCTTTCAAGTCTGTTGATTTTGAGATTCCCTGTATGTTTTCCTCTTTTTTCAATTGCCTTCGTTTTGAAAAATCACCCTCTGGAATAGCCCAGACAGATGGACTTGGCCACATTGAAACTGCCACACCTGAAACATTTTACCGAGATGGATTTCGATATTGTGAGCTGATAAATTATTTTGTCACAAATAACTCCACACTTAAGAAAGCGATTGGGAGGATGCGCGTTCTTAAAAAATTTAAATTTTTTTTTTATTAAAATTTAATATGATTTGTATGTTTTGAATCGTTTTGATGTACTAATGTCAAAAATGAATTTTAAAAAATAAAAAAAAATCATTAACATGTATTTTAACACAAAAAATTATTTAAAAAACACTCACAACCACAATATCAAACAATCTCTTAGCCAACTGTATGATGGGCTGTGTTTCCAAAAAGTTCCTTACAAGAACTGTAATACAAAAAATTATTTAAAAAACACTTACAATCGCAATATCAAACAATCTTTTAGCCAACTGTATGATGGGCTGTGTTTCCAAAAGTCCCTTACAAGGACTGTCCACCTGCTTCACATTTAGATCAACATATTATCACCAGTTGCAAGTGTGAGAGCGGTCAATCCTCAACTCATCATGATCTAGATCAAACTAGTCCACTCGGATTCAATATATATTAACAACTAAGTGAGATTAGTCATTTCATATTATTAGATTTAGTAAAATATTGATTTTAGAGATTATTTTTTATTTAATTATATTATAATAGTGAATGAGAGTTTTTTGCATTAAATATTTTTTTAAAAAAAGAACATGAAAGACGTGTTGAACTGAAATAACAAAAGTAAATCATGGACAATAAAAGGTGAAATTGTATTTTTTTTTAATTTTAAGTGAAATAAAAAAAATTATTAATAACAAAAAATAAAATTATATTTTTTTAAATTGAGGGACAAAAAATACATTAAAAAATATAATAACCTGAATGATATGGTTTAATCTGTCAATGTCAAACTCTAGATTCGCATTATAAACTCAACAAGGTTTTAAAAATTTATTGTCATAAATCTATATTTAGGTATAACCTAAATATATATTAAGGAAAAGGCTAAAAAAATAAAGACAAGGGTCTATAACCTAGAAGCACTCATAAGTCTTTAAAAGAAAAAGCCTTGGCATGTGGGCCTTTCAATTCAGGGTCGCATGCCCGAGTCTATTTTTATTTTAAAGAGTTGTATGTTCTTTTTTTTTAAAAAAAGTAGAAGTTTTGTCTTCCAACCCATATTCTAGCAACCATTATATATGATGGCTGGAAAATTAGGATAGTTATCCTAAAAAAATCTATTTTTAATTTATTTTAACTAAAAAAACTCCTTATAAACACTTTTAGAATATTTAGATATCAACTTAATAAACCATCCTTTATTTTAAAGGCTCAGTGTCTTTATAATAATGGAACATATGGCAAGCTTCCTGTCTACGTTCACATTTCACACTGTCTACAGAGGCAGGCAAATATTGTTTGCCATTTAAAGATGAAAGTAGATTTGAGGAAAACACCTAACAAATAAACTAAGTTTCTTCCTGATATAAAAGAAAAAAGAAAAACGGAGCCCCACTTCGATGATGCTGATTTCAGACATCAAATTAAGCACTCAAAGATGAACTTGATGGGATTTCATTTTTTAAAAGAATTTTTGGAATTTCTATGTCATTATTCCTTGTTGGGTTTCAAAGTGGCTCTTTACTAATGAATGTATCTGATAATTCCGATGATTTATTGCTTCCTTGTATGTCTTCCTTGAATCGGTGAATCCTTGTATGCTGACAGCTTCCTCTCTTTTCGAAGACTATATTAATTTTATTGAGAATACCAAGTCATTGGTCTGTCTGACTATCAAACTGCAATCAACTATTTTGTAAAAATTCTGGGAATATGCATAAACTGTTAGAGAAGTATGCATATTTCTTATTATTCTGTGAGCAGGTCGGGTAAAGAATTCTTGCGTGACTGTTTGGAAACACGGTGTAAATGGTGTTTTTAAAAGATTTAATTTTTTTTTTGCAAAAAATTAAATTTATTTTGTATGTTTTGAATCGTTTTGACGTACTAATCTTTAAAATAATTTTTTAAAAATAAAAAAAATATCATTTTGATACATTTTGGCATGAAAAGTTATTTGAAAAACAACAACAATCACACTCTCAAACACCCAAATATGCTATGAGATTTATACGGTGGACAATATGTGCCTATACCTTGTTTACTTATCAATCAAAATTTTAAAAAAACTAGAGTACACACAATTTCGTTGTTTTTCTAGAAGATGGTATCATATCAAGCTAGGAAGCACGTAGATATTACAGGCCTCAGCAAGTATTTATTGTTATTCAGTACCACTCTAAAAAAAGAAAGAGAGAAAGAAAAGAAATTATTGAAAATCGCGGTCTAACACTAAACATAGTCTAGTTTGGGCCGGGCATGCACTTGAAAATGTCAATGTTACTAGAACTCTAAGTAAATTAATTAGCAAGGAGATCATTAGGTGAAGTATGAGATTAGGAATGCTCAATTATGTTAGTTTGTTTTATAAAATATTTTTTATTTAAAAAAAATATTAAATTAATATTTTTTATATATTTTTGAATGGTTTTTGATTTGTAGATGTCAAAAGAAAAATTTTATAATTCTGAATTGTTTTAATATACTGATATTAAAAATAAATTTTAAAAAATAAAAAAAATATTATTTTGATATATTTCTAAAAAAAAACAACTTTAAAAAACAATATTTATCGTAATCTCAAACACTACGAAATACACTAACTGGAACTAATAATTTGACGTCAAACACTACGAAATACACTAACTGGAACTAATAATTTGACGTCCAAAGAACAGTAATCTTGTGAAGCTAAAATACAATTCTGAATTTTACTCTATTTTTCGGATCCTAAGTGAGCTTGGAAAATTTCCCTCCGTAAGAGGTATTTGCGAGTGAGCTTTCTCATAAGAAGCCTCGTTAAGTGCTTTCATTTGAAAAATATGCTAAAAAGCCATGAGTTAGTATTTCTGATATTAATACATTCATAAAAAGAAGCACTAATTGCTAGTAGGTGTTTAAAATCATTTAGGATCGTGGTCAAACACCTTGAATGGCCTTCATTTTTTTTATTAAAAAAAATAAAAACAGGTAAGGTGTTGTTGGACCGCAACTTATATGGACTAAAATACTATTTTTTTAATTAGAGGTTGAATTACATGTAGACCACCCATGTATATATGAACTAAATTATACATCAAAATAATAATTGAGAGAGTAAACTCACTTATCAGTAAATGAGCCTACATTTTTATTTGTTTAAAATAATTATTTATCTTCAAATATTTTCTTCCCGAATTGCTCTCAAGACATGGTTGGTTTGGGTTTTCAACTTGAGATGACCAAATTAGAGTTTTATTATTGGATTTTTAGTGAGGAAATATTTTTGTCTAATTAATTTTATTAACAAAAATTGATACGTGAAGATAAAAAAACTAGAGTTCTCAATCTTTAAAGTTACAGCTCTAACACTATTAAGAAATTATAAAAAAATGTTTGATGTTTTATAAAAGTCTAAATAATAATATGAATCTAAAAAAAAAATTACTCTAACTATATAATTTATATAAAAGTCTAATCAAATAATCTAAATCTAAGCAAGAAAAACTAATTAAAATCCAAAATTAACAAAAAAATAACTAAATTAAATAGATAAAACAACAACTTTTAAATCTAATTTTGAAAAATTCAATGATAGGATGACTGATAAAGTCGTTTTCTAAAAAAAAAACTGCATCTAAATTCTTAAAAAAAAATTTAAATTCAATTCAATAATCAAATTTATTGTTATCGTTATTTTCATCAAGCTTTATAATCTGAAATCTAACACGTTCAGGTTTTTTCGTAAACTTTATTTCATTTGTGAACCTATCTATTTGGTTCATAAATGTGTCAGCAGCAGAACGTTAGACGTCAAAAAAATTTAAATTTTAACTCTAAAATAAATATGGCAGAGTTCCCTTGAAAATATAAAATATTTGACAGTAAGGATATTGCTTAATCAATCTGTGCATATATTTTTATAATAAGCAGTTACTTTCTGTGACTTCTCCACTCTTCTCTCAAAGTGATCATCATCAAATTATGAATCTCTTCCTTTTTTTTTATTTTCATTTCTTTTATATTTTACAAGCAGTCGGCTCATTACTTGAACTGTTCGCATCAGATCATCTCAGTGTTTAGATCACGAGAATCCATCTTGTTTCCTTGAAAAGTTGCACCATTTTTGAATTGGGCTTGAACTGAATACCTTCCTTATATCCTATTCTAGCTCTCAACCACTTGTGTTAGCAAGCTTTATCAAATGAAACTAATCTAGTTTTTACATTCATCAACTGTTCAAATCACCTAACCTCAAAGTTGAGATTTCTTGCCTTCAGCGTAGCAAATTCAAATAGAAAGTTCTATCCCTAATAAAACAAATGAAAGGGTCAACCCCTTAACCTCATCTAAGTCAATGCTGCTTTTGCTTTATATATCCCAGTATTATCCCAAGTTTAAGATAATCAATCAGCTCTAGCAACCATGTCTTCCTCCAACTTCGCCTCCTTTCTATGTCTATTAGCCTTTTCTCTCCTTGTCCACACTGGATTTGGAGCTGACCCACTTTTCCACTTTTGTTCAACTCCTGAGAACTTCACTGCCAATGGCCCTTATGAATCCAACCTAAACAAGCTTACTAGTTACCTCTACTATCAAGCCCCTGGTACAGGATTTGGTCTGGGTTCAATAGGCCAGAACCCGGACCAAGCATATGGGCTTGCTCTTTGTAGAGGTGACGCCTCAACCTCAGATTGCAAGACCTGTGTTGTTGAGGCAGGCGGTGAGATTCGAAAGCGCTGTCCATACAATAAAGCGGCCATCATTTGGTATGATAACTGTCTTTTGAAGTACTCAAACAATGGATTCTTTGGCCAAATTGATAATGGAAACAAGTTCTATATGTGGAACGTGAAAGTTGTAAGTGAGCCAGTTACATTCAACGGAAAGACCAAAGAGCTTTTGACCCAGCTTGCCAATAAAGTTGAAGCAACCCCCAAGTTGTACGAAACAGGAGAGATGGAGCTAGGAGAATCAACCAAGCTATATGGATTGGTCCAGTGCACTCGGGATCTTTCTAGTGCTGTCTGTAAGAAATGCCTCGATGGTATAATCGGTGAACTTCCAAGCTGCTGTGATGGGAAAGAAGGTGGCAGAGTTGTCAGTGGGAGTTGCAATTTCAGATATGAAATATACCCTTTTGTCAATGCTTAACTACTTGGAGAATGTTGATGGACACTATATCAAGGGAATGAAACCCTTATTTTATGTGTTCGCACTTCATGTTTTAGTCACTTTCATGTATTAATATTGAATAAAAAGTTCTCTGTGTGGTTATTTTAAAGATCCCATGAGTTTCTCCCATTAGTTAGTGTTACGATTGACACATGAGGAATCCATTCTTCTGATCACTAGCATGATCACAGGATATACAGCTACGAGATGGTATCAACTGATGTTTATCGAATTGAAGTGGAATTGGGCTGATTTTTTGAAGTAGTTTCTAATGATATAGAGGTTGGTTTTTATTCAATTTTGAGACAAAAAATATGGCATAATTAGACAATTTAAAAATACAGATTGTAATGAGTTTGAAGTTCAAAAATACTTTTATAAATTAAGAGCAACAACATCTCGTTTTCAAACTTCAACTCTATCCATTTATGATCAGTAATTAGTCTTAGAAGAATCTTAATATATGCTAGCTCAAAATCTCACGTGCTTTTTACAATTTAAAATTAAAATTGTAAATCTTAATATAATGAAAAAAAATAGAGTTTTTTGAAATTTAAAATTAGAGCTAATTAAACTGCATGGAGAACTTTGATTTAATAAATCTTGAATATCAATGATTCTTAATTCCTCTAAGAAATAATATACGAAATTATTTAAACAGCAAGTTATATAAATCGACCTGACTAGAATCTAATTAATGAAGACTCAAATAAAATAAAATTTTCAAAACCTAACTATGAAAGGAATCTAAAAATAATAAAGAAATTTCTTCCACGTCAACTTTTGAATTATTTTAACCTAAATTGGACATATGATCTCAATCTCGACCAGTGCATCTAATTCAATGATAGGATAAGAGCTTATATTTGTTTTTATTAAAAAAAAAACTCATTTGACTTTTCTAGATTTTTTTATTAAACAACAACTATAAATATGAATCTAAATCGATCACGTGATCCAATCTTGTTAGATAATAATATAAATTATATTTTGCGATCTTATTTAACAACTTAAGTTTTTAAATTGAATTGGTTCTTTAACATTGTATCGTAGCCTTGATAACCAAGCTGTCAGAGTTTAAATTTTATCATTCCTATTTATTTGATAAAAATTAAGTATAAGGTAGTGTGGGTCTGTGAAAGTTTCAAATCCAAAGGACTTTCACCTGAAATGATACATTAGAGAATAATATAAATCATATTTTAAAATCTCACCTAATATCTTAAGCTATTAAATTAAATTGGTTCTTTAACAAATCTCAACTAGCGTTATTAAAATTTCAACCTAATTTGTTTTTGTCAAAAAAAAATCATGTGGCTTGTTTGAAATTTTTTTATTGAATTTAAATATGTCGACATAGCTTGTTTATAAATATATCTAATAGATATTTCACATCTCAATAATTATACAACAAGGAATGATTTAGATAATAGTACGTCCAAATTCTCGAAAATAATGTTATTAATTACATAAATGTTCACAACAAACGCTAAAATTATATAATTCATTGACGCAGTAAAGTCCACTAATATCATTTGTCGTTGTAGTGAGTGAGTCCTTCGTAATTAGCATTCCAATATATATATCGGTCTATTTCATAAAAGTCCCACCGCGCCGCATGTTTGCA
This sequence comes from Populus x sibirica, assembly GCA_019202695.1. Taxonomy (NCBI): domain Eukaryota; kingdom Viridiplantae; phylum Streptophyta; class Magnoliopsida; order Malpighiales; family Salicaceae; genus Populus; species Populus x sibirica. The sequence goes on along the minus strand of JAGMVL010001039.1, from coordinate 289,695 downwards.
GGTGACTTTCGAAAGCTTTCCCACCACAGCACTAATTATCAAAAAGTAGAAATTTCTCAACAATCTTAGGAGATTGACCTCTCCCAAACTCCAAACACTGCCGACATCCACACCGTTTACCAAGTCCCATCTTTGACCAGACAAATTACTTGGGACGTTTGCATAAATTTCTTTGTAAATTAAACTCTTACAAGAGATGCAAGTTATTAAGAGGCAGGCAGACCATAGATAGGGGGGACATGGATGCCAACCATCTGATCTCTTTCCCTTGAAAAAAAGTAAATAATGGCTTAATTTGAGCGGAAATCTCATACGTATCATGAGATCATAGTGATTAAAGTAGACATGGTTTGACAAATTTTACTTTAAACTAATTTAAATATATATGTAATTTGACATAATATGTAACTTAGATGATCCGATTAAGCTTCATCGTGTTAAAATAAATGAATTTATTAAAATAATAAACACACGTTCTTGATAATCCAGTAATACAAGTTGTTTTCCAAGATAATTAGTCCAACCAAACTTGATCATATCAAAACAAGGGAATTTAGATAACCTTGAAATACGAGTTGTTCCAAGATTAACCTCAAATTAGGTATACCAGCTATCTAGCTATACTTCGAGAATATTCTGAATGCCAAATTTGACACTACGCATCACTTGAAAAGATTCAAAGTGATTAGATGCATGATTGTCAACCTTCATCTAGAAGACTTGGGTAGTGGAAATCAACTGGCTCCGTTTGCAGCTCCTTGTATTGTAAAATCTAGCTAAAACCCACTTACCACAAGATCACGATAATGGGGGCATCTGCCATCTTATCATGGCTTGGTCAATAAACAAGCCGGCCGCACTTTCTGACAGAGCAGGTCCAATCTTATTGCTCTTGCATGCACGAATTATCACTAATCATGTGGATCATTGCTTAATTGTTGGAACTTAATTATTTTAAAATTGCCCACTCTCTCATATAAGCACAATCCACGCCGTTGGCTCTCCTCGCAATCCCTAAGAGTACTCAACCTTAATGCTGTTAATTAAGCCTAAAGATTAAGAAATAATACTGCATTAATCCTTCACTTTGAATTTAAGGATTTTGATTTCACGTAGATATGTACATCTATTTCTTTGACAATTTAACTTGAATCAACGATGCTGTTTTCATCAAAATTAACGTCATTAATTAACGATTGTTTATTGTACAATGTTATTGGGATTGATAATTTGATTAAGAAATAAGAATGGTACAAGGATGACATGAAGAATAATCAAAGTATAAAGTGTTAGATACGAACTTTGCTCCTTTGTCAAGAATTGGTAAAATGCTCATAGTACGGTAATAAAACACTGTTATGCATTGTATGAACCATTCGGTTTTGTTTGGGACTCCAAAAATTCAATTTATTTTTGTTAAAAATTTTTTTTTTTTGTGTTTTGGATTGTTTTGATGCGCTGATTTTAAAAATAATTTTTTAAAAATAAAAAAAATCATTTTGATACATTTCAACACGAAAAATATTTTTAAAAATAACCACAAGTATACTCTCAAACTCGTTAAACATGAAGTAATAAATGTTAAAGTGATAGGAGTAGCTCCTAGTCTAGTGCTTTTAATACTAGCTTTGAGAGTTCATATATATTGAATGAGGTTAGATTTCTTTTAAAATTAAGTATATAGTTGACCAAAAAAAATTAGGTAATCCAATTAGTTAACCTATGATTTAGGTAAGACTCATTAATTTTTTTATTTTTTATTTTTTAAAATAACATCTTTTAATTTTTTAAAAAAATATTCAAAGCAATATCATTAAAAAAAAACAGTTAATACTTATTATCTCACTGACATGTAGGTTAACAGTTCAATATAGAGAATTGCTCTTTTCTCTTATGTAGATTAAGGTCCAGTGGGCTTCTGTATAAATAGTATAGTATATGGATGAAATAATAACTCTATATATATAATAACCTTTTTGTATTTCACTTTTGCTAGAGTAAATTATAATTTAATATCTAGGTTCTTAGGATTTTGTGAGTTGCCACTGGAAAATTAGAAAAAAAAAAATGATGCAATATTCTATCAATGTTAAAATAAAACTTATGTCAACAATTATTATTTCGATGATGAAAACATGTCATAGAGGGTCAACACCAAGAATATTCTGGAGAAGAAAGAGGATAGACAGCTCTTATTTGGTATTGTGTTCTAAACGGAATCAATTTTATTTATATTTTTAAATTGTTTTGATTGGTTAATATTAAAAATAATTTTTTTAAAATAAAAAATATTTTTTTAATATATTTTTAATTAAAAAAATATTTTTAAAAATAACTGTTATTACTTCTCAACCATCTATTAATCAAATTAATTTAGAATTTGCAATTTGATACAAGCAATTTTTCCGAGACAAGTAATTAACGATCCAGATTCTTATCACTTCTAAGAGGAGTACTTGACCTTGTAAGAAGGTTTTTTTTTTTTTTCAAATGAAGTAAAAGAAAGATTTCCAAGGTAAATAAATAAATAAAAAATTATAGCTTTAGATAAATGGGAATTGGCAAAAAATCGTAACAATTTTTTTTATTTTTCATTCTTTTGATTTTTTAAATAACTTTTTGAGTTTTTAATAATTTTTAACTAAAACTAATAAGAAGCTCTTTTCTCTTAAAAAATCAAGATTAACAAAAGATTGAGTTGATTATCAATAAAATTACCTCTAACGCTCTCTAATAGAGAAAATTATAGGAACTTAATTACTCAAATTAAAACTATAAGAATGTGTTTATCAAAAATCAATACCACAAAGATATCTAATGTCATTAAATTCATGGGATTATAAAGAAATCTCGTTTTAAGTATATTTTCAGTCAAATTACGTTGTTTAAATTTGATTGTAACACGAAGAACTACGAGAAAGCATTGATTATTAGATACAGCATAGCTCAAAATATTCTGTCTCCTGAAAATTAGTTAACAAACTTGGGGAATTATTTGTTTAATTTTTTATTTTAAAAATATTTTTTAAACATATATTTTTTAATATTTTTAAATCGTTTTGATAAATACTTTAAAAAAAATAAAAATATTATTTTAATATATTTTCAAGTAAAATAACATTTTAAAAAATAACTATTGTTATACTTTCAATCGTTTTCAAACATCTCCGGCAAGAAATCCATGTGCATTTCCATTTCAAATTTGTCTGCTTGCAAATTAAATTAAAATACAGTGAATATTATATAATAGGTCCGGTGATTAGAAGCATTTGATGCTTGGCGTAGACCAAAAATTCTTCCGAAAATCACTCGACAAAAAATATGAACGACACAAAAAACTAGAAAAATGGCCCAGGCTTGAAACAGGCCTCACTGGTCTAGGTGATCTAGACCCACGCGTCTAGATAAACAGGCCTAACTGGTCTAGGCTATTTAGACCCACGCGTCTAGATCCTTTTGTACTGGGTCCTATTGGTTTTTTCTCTTTTTTATTTTTGATTTGTTTTTTTAATTTTATTTTTAATGTCTTGGCCATGTGCTTCGGTTTTATTGTATTAGGCCGGTGACTTTTGTTTTTTCATTGGCCTAGAAAAAAATTAAAAAACTAATTTCATCTAATAGAGTTTATAACCCTGCTTATAAGTTTAACGGGTTGAGGGTTGAATTTAGTTTTTTTTAATGTATTTATTTAACAAGATTATATCGAGATGCTCATATATAATTTATTTTTAAACTTGAATTAAATAAAAAATCAAGTTGACTGTTAATATATGTATAATAATAATGTTAAATAATAATTATGATCTAAAAAACAATGTTCTAACCCGTGAGTATATCTCAAAGGCATGAAGTGAATTAATCAAACAATACAAGAGAACTTTATTAAGACTTAAAATCAAACAAACACTTGAATTATTCAAGATTCAATTTCATGTGTTCTTAGCTAGGTAGAACACTTATTTCTAGTGTTTCTTTCATATTGATCATTAAACCCTTAGAACAGCACAAGAGCTTAAGCTTTAACAAATGGATAAATCTCATATCTAACCGTACAACTCCCACCAGTAACCCTACCCCCTTCTTTTCCACCAGCAAAACCTTGAAGCTCACTTATAGCACCATCAAGACACTTCTTACAATCAGCACTAGAGAGATCCCTTGTGCATTGAGCCATTCCGTAAAGTTTCTTCGATCCCCCAAGGCCCAACTCTCCAGCGGCATACATTTTCCTTGCGATATAAGCCTTGTTTGCCAGTTGGCTCAACAAGTCCTTTGTCTTCTGATTAAATACCACTGGATTTCTCACATTTCGCACGTTATACAAGTAGATCTTGTTTTGGCTGTCAATCTGGCCAAAGAAGTCCTTGTTTAAATACTTCAGTAGACAGTTATCGTAAGCTATGAATCCAGTTTTACCGTATGGGCAGCGCTTGCGGATCTCCCTGGTTGCATCAGCAACACAGGCACTGCAGTCTGCGGATGAGACATCTCCTCTGCAAAGAACGAGCCCATATGGTCGGTCTAGGTTTTTCTGACCTAAAGAACCAAGGGCAAAGCCTTCCTTAGCTGCTGCAAGTTGGTAGAAAGAACTCATTAGAACGTCCAAGCTTGTTTTATAAGAGCCATAGTTAGCAGTTGATTTCTCGTTGCCTGAACAGCTACTATATAGAGGGTCAACTCCAAGAACATTTTGGAGAAGTAGAGAGAGAGTTAGAAGGTAGAGAGAGGAGGTGAATCTGAAGGAAGACATTGTCTGAACTACTTAATCTATATATCAGAGAGCTGGAATAGTTGGGTTTGATGAGGTTGGGAGGATATGATAGCATGTATTTATAGTGGTAATCTCCATGTTAATTAAGGATTAATTAAAGGCTGGGAGGATGCATGAACTTGTCTAATTTTGAATTTGCCAGCTGCTCAAGCTGACAAGAATTGTTCAAGGATATTATGGGAGGATTGCGGAACTTGTATAGTTAATCAAGAAAGAAACAATCTCAGGAAGGTAATTAATTAAGAATATGTCAATAAACCAGAAGGATTGTTTTTATTTTATTTTAATTTTTTGTATGCAGCACGCAAAGGTGAGTAAATTAAGCACAAACAGGTACACTGACTTTATGTTTAACGCTTCGATCTTAACATAATTGTTTCTTGAATATTAAACAGATTTTTAGCCCTGCAAGCTTCCAAGAAACAATAAATTAATTTCTTTTAGAGCTTGTAAATGGATAAAACAAGTAATTAATTTGACCAAGACAAGTAATTAAAAATCAAGATTAATTTTTATATAACCTCCTAGAGCTGGAGTTGGCCTTGCAAAATGTTTCTAGATATTCATTTAATCAGCAAGCAAGACAATGCAAAGAGTTTCCTATAAAAACTATAAGAATGTGTTTATCAAAAATCAATACCACAAAGATATCTTCCTCTGTATAATAATACAGTATATTAATCAAAAAAATAATAGTTTAGAAGATGACCTTTAAAAAGTTGAATGATCATTTACCAGAAAATAAAATGATTGCGTTACAAATAAAATAAGAGAAAACAAGAAGAAATATAATAGGAAAGAGCAACCGAATACCATTTGAACTATGAATGAAGTCGTTACCAGTATTACTGAAATTAAATTAACTATATTTTAGCCAAACTGATATCCTATGTAAGTTCAAGGAGAAACTAGAATTTCAATATAGCTACACCTTGTTAAAAACCATATCATTTTTTATAAGTCAAACACTCAATGTTATGCAAAAAAAAAAAAAAAAAAGATTCTAAGCCGGAGTCTAAAATCTATATTTCATTAAAGAACACTATTAACAAATCAATAAATACAGAGTCTATGTACTGCACCCACTACTCCATAAGAATTTTGTTCATAATTACCAATATACTACAACAATGGAGTAATGAGTCTCTTGAGATGTTTGAAATTATGATAATAGTTGTTTTTTAAAATATTTTTTATTTGAAAATATATTAAGATAATATTTTTTATTTTTTAAAAAATTATTTTTAATATTGGTATATTAAAATAATTTAGAGATACCAAAAAAAAAATTAAAAAAAAAAATTAAAACATAAAAATAAACAGGGTGGAAGTCTTCCGCTCACAGAATGGATAAATGAATTACTCTTGATCCTGTAATAATACGACCAGGAAGATATCTAATGTTATTAAATTCATGGGGTTTGTAACCAAATCTCGTTTTAAGTGTCTTTTCAGTCAAATTACGTTGTTTAGATTTGATTGTAAGCGAAGAACCACAAGAAGGCATTGTTTATTTTGAATAGAATATCCAAAAAAAACTGTGCTGTGCTCTCATGAAAAAGTATTTAACAAATGGGAGAAACAGTCATGTTAAGGATATCCATGGGCATGATATGATCACTTCAACTAATTTATATATATATATATATATATATATATATATATAAAACTCACAAATGAAGTATTTAATCGATAAAACAACATACAATTTATTCCTAAAGCTTTGCCTCCTCTTAGAATTTCAGCCTTGGAGATTGACTGGTCCAATTCCATGGACAATTCGATACGTACGTGGGGTGATGCCATGGAAGAAAACACATAAATAGTTGTCGTCACTACCTTAGTTGACCAGTAAGCTGATCATATCTAGTTGTCTTCACGGCATGATAAGTAGGCTAATGCCATGGACAACCAGCCTTCCCCTTCACGTAACTCATGGAAGCTTTAAAATATTCCCAGAGCACTACCACTATTCGTGTATTTCCTTGTCTTGTAGGATCATGCTTGGATTAGGTGCACCTCAAAGGAAAGCCATCCCTTCTTTCACATGGATGCCACTAACCACTCCATGGATTATTTTACTTCTTGGCCTCACTTGGAATCTGTCTCCTGCTTCCATCCATGTCTACATATGTGAAAGAGTCATAAATAATTTGACAAGGATGGTTATTTCGTAAGAATTACATTAGCCAATTTCCCTCAACTTCCATATGGTTGAAACATGTTCGACTTATTCAACAAGCTAGGTTTTGGCTTGCGAGGCTTTCCTTTACCTGCAGGCTGAACTTTCTGAGATCAGTAACAAAAGTTTTAGTTTGTCTGCAGAATTATCTCAAATTCCCTCTGATTTATAACACATGATGCATATAACAAGCTGTTGATTTCCCAGTTGGTTCAAGCAATTAGCATGTTTTGATATGATTAAAGTACACCAAGTCAAATGAGAGGAAAGCTGCACCTAAACTTCTAGCAGATCATGGTGAGCACAACAATCCACCTCTTCTAGGGTGAGAAACAATATCATAAGATATATACTAAACAACCTGTCATTACATTGCCATAACAGTTGAACCAAATCCAACTTGGAAACCATTAATTGATATATAGTATTATCTTCATGCCAACAAGTATCCTCTTTTGTCACTTGTGTCTCTATAAAAGGAATCCCTATTGAGGCCAAACACTCAGAGACTTTCTCTGTGATAAACACTCTACATTGTATCTGTATCTTCTGCAATTTCGATCCTGTTTCATAGCCACATTATTATTGCAATGGTGAGAACATTCACCAGCTTGGCCCTTGTGGCCATGATACTGAGATTGGCCATGGCTGCTAATTATACTGTTGGTGGTGCAAATGGTGGATGGGATGCAACCACAAACCTGCAAGCTTGGCCAGCATCAAATAAATTCTTAGTTGGAGATAACCTCAGTGAGTTTCTAATTTATACTGCTGGTTTATTTGCGTTAAAAAGACATCAAGAGTTTGTTTTTTTAGTTTAAAATTAGATCTAAACTGCATGTAGAAGTTTGATTTAATAAATCTTGGATATCAATGATTCTTAATTACTCTGAAAAATAATGTACAAAATTATTTTAATAGTAAGTTAAACCGACCTGATGAATATTTAACTAATAAAAACTCAAATAAAATAAAATAAAATTTTAAAATCATAAAATAACCATCTCAACCTAAAAAGTTTAAACTGTTAGGTAAGGTTTTCAAAATATGATTTATATTATTTTCTAACTCACCCCCTTAAGTGAAAGCCCAGGATTCGAACTCGTGACCGTTTGGTCATCAAGGCTCTGATACCATATTAAAGAATCATCTCAACCCAAAAGTTTAAACTGTTAGGTAAAGTTCCAATATATTATTTATATTATTCTTCAACAAAAACTTAACTATGCAAGGAATCTAAAAATAATAAAGAAATTTCTTAAACAAAAATTTTTGAATTTTTTAATCTTGTCCAATATATGATTTAATAATTTCTTAAATAAAAATTATCCGCTTCTTTCCTTCGGTATTTCCCTCAAAAAAATATTGTATGTAATTTCATCGGTAAATATTTAAAAATATTTTTTTAAAAAATCCATTTTACAAAACTATAAAAAAATTAAATTAATATAAATCAACACTCTATAATACTCAAAACACTTGGAAAAAAGAAGGAGAAAATCATATGAAAAAAAATCCTACAACAACATTCATACAATTATTAAGAACAAAAACAATAAAAAATATATATAAGGAAAAAAAACATGAAAAAATAAAAATCTTACCTTATTGTGGTTGCAAGTGAAGTTAGGAAGAGAGAAAAATTCGTAAAGTATATTAATTAAAAAAACCGAGAAGAAAAAAGAAGAAAAGAGAAGAATACATACCTGAGCATGGAGAAGAAGTGTAAGACCCAAACTTTTGGGCCAAACCCAAGTCCAAGTGATCAGCCCAAACCCAGCCTAAGTTATCCTAGGTATATAAGGAAAAGTTGCAAGAGAATTACTATTCTCTCTTCTAAGTCTTGTGGACGCCGTGATCCTCTCCTCATCAAACCAATGATTTCAGTTTTTGATCTTGAGTTTTGGGTTTAAGAAAAGTTGAAGTAGCAAGTAAGTAATTCTCTTTCATGTTACTTTTAATTATGATTTGTTTATGAAAGGATTAAAAAGAGAGAGAGAGAGAGAGAGAGAGAGAGAGAGATTAGGGTTTATAAGAATTAGAAGTTTATATTGTTAAGATTGATTTATGATTATTAAAGGTTTAAAGTTAGGTGATTAATTAGTATGTTGTTGAAAATAAAGATTTATGAGTTAATTTGTTTAAATTAATTTTTATGGGTTAATAAATTTATTTTTACCTTACTGTAAAATCTGGACAGAATGGTCTTAAGGTTGAAAACGACCAAATTCTATTTTGGTCCTTGATTTATGAAAATTTCAGTTTGGTCCCTAAACTTTGAAAAAATTACCCCTAAATGTATTTTGAGATTTTGGACAGTGTTATTATGAGGTTAATGATGATGAATCTCAGTTTGATAATTGATTTGAAATATTTTTAGTTTGGTCCCTTAATTTTGGGAATTTACATTTTAGTCCCTAAAATTTATAAAAATTATAGTTCAGTCCCTAGTTTGTTCTAGACAGAATTGAGGATGGTTTATGGATGAAATTTCAATATAGTTATGTATTTACAGTTTGGTCCAGTTTTGATAAAATTATGTTTTGGTCCTTGTTGTGGATAATTGTCGTTTTGGTCACTGTTGTGGATAATTGTCCCTAAACCTAGGAGACTAAACCTGTTTTTATTTTATGCATTGGAATATTTTATTTGTGTTGCTTTGAGTTGCTTTTGAGTATATTTTGTATATTTATTGTATGTTCTTCTAACGATCCTCAATAGGTTTTTCAGGTCTTTCATCTGATATTCCTTTTAGTTTTATATTTTTTGGGTGAGTTAAATAATCTTTAATATGCATATATTATAATTGATATGATGAATAGTGTTCACAGTTTACCAACAGATTTCACCGACGGAATAAAAATGACACGTTATTATTTTTTTTTGCTTTGTTTTAATTATTTTTTTCTCACTTTAATTCCCTCGGAAAATAAAGATGGAATATTTCTGTCGGTAAAATTCGTTTGCAATTTACCAATGAAAATATTCCCTCGGTATTTCTGGTTGTATTTATCAATTTTCTGGTAATACGTAAAGTTAGTTTTTCTGATATTAATTAATATATTCATAAAATAAATAAATAAATAAATAAAGCAATAGCTAGTTGGTGTTTCAAATCACTTAGGATCGTGGTCAAACACCTTGAATGACCTTCACTTTTATTATAAAAAAAAAAACAGGTAAGGTGTTCTTGGACCAACTTATATGGATTAAGACTATTTTTTTTAATTATAACTTGTTTGAATTACTGGTAGACCACCCATAAATGAAGTTGTGTATTTATGATTTTTTTTTTGTGGTGACCTTGTTTTAAATTATACATCGAAATAATAATTGAGAGAGTAAACTCACTTATCATGAAATGAACCTACATTTTTATTTTTCTAATATATGTGTGTGTGTCTATATATATATATATCTTCAAATATTTTCTTCCCGAATTGCTCTCAAGACATGGTACGTTGCTCTGGGTGGTAGGAATAAGATTATTTCAACTTGAGATAACCAAATTAGAGTTTTATTATTGGGTTTTTAGTGAGGAAATATTTATGTCTAATTAATTTTATTAACAAAAATTAGCGAAAATAAAAATTATGATTCTCAAGCTTTAAACTTACAATCATAAGTTTTTGATATTTTATAAAAGTTTAAATAACAGTATAAATCTAAAAAAAAAAAAAAACATTCCAACTATTTATACAGAAATTTTAAAACCGACCTGGAAAAACAAAATAAAATTTATAAGTAACTAAAAAAATAACTAAAACAGACAAAACAATTTTTAAAACTAATTTTGGAAGATTCAATGATATTATAACTTGTAAAATCATTTCCTATATGAAAACTGCATGTAAATACTCCAAGAAAGATTTAAATCCAAATCCAATAACCGAATCTTCTGTTATTGTTGTTTTCGTCAGGTTTTATAGTCTGAAATCTAACGCATTCAGTTTTCTTCATGGACTTTATTTCATATGTGTGAACATCAAAAATATTTTAAATTTTAACTCTAAAATAAATATGACAGAGTTCCCTTCGAAATATAGAATATTTCACAGTAAGGATGTTCAATCAATCTGTGCATATATTTTTATAATAAGCAGTTACTTTCTGTTACTTCTCCACTCTTCTCTCAGAGTTGATCATTATCAAATGAATGTTTTCCTTCTTTTTTATTTTAATGTTTTATATTTTACAAGCAGTCGGCTCATTACCTGAACTGTTCGCATCAGATCATGTCAGTGTTTAGATCACGAGAATCCATCCTGTTTCCTTGAAAAGTTGCACCATTTTAGAATTAGGCTTGAACCGAATACCTCCCTCATATCCAATTCTAGCTCTTAACCACTTGTGTTGGCTAGCTTTATATCAAATGATACTAATCTAGCTTTACATTCATCAACTGTTCAAATCACCTAAGCTCACAGTCGAGACTTCTTGCCTTCAATATATATAGCAAATTCAAATAGAAAGTTCTATCCCTGATAAAACAAATGAATCAACCCCTTAACCTCTCCTAAGTCAATGCTGCTTTTGCTTTATATATCCTAGTATTATCCTAAGTTTAAGCCCATCAATCAGTTCTAGCAACCATGTTTTTCTCCAACTTCGCCTCCTTTCTATGTCTATTAGCCTTCTCTCTCCTTGTCCACACTGGTTTAATTGGAGCTGACCCACTTTACCATTTCTGTTCAACTCCTGAGAACTTCACCGCCAATGGCCCTTATGAATCCAACCTAAACAAGCTTACTAGTTGCCTCTACTATCAAGCCCCTCGTAAAGGGTATGGTCTGTGTTCAAAAGGCTACAAGCCGGACCGAGCATATGGGCTCGCTCTTTGTAGAGGTGACGCCTCAACCTCAGATTGCAAGACCTGTGTTGTTGAGGCAGGCGGTGAGATTCGAAAGCGCTGTCCATACAATAAAGCGGCCATCATTTGGTATGATAACTGTCTTCTGAAGTACTCAGACAATGGATTCTTTGGCCAGATTGATTATAGAAACAAGTTCTATCTGTAGAACGTGAAAGTTGTAAGGGAACCAGTTACATTCAACGGAAAGACCGAAGAGCTTTTGACCCAGCTTGCCAATAAAGTTCAAGCAACCCCCAAGTTGTACGCAACAGGAGTGATGGAGCTAGGAGAATCAACCAAGATATATGGCTTGGTCCAGTGCACTCGGGATCTTTCTAGTGCTGTCTGTAAGAAATGCCTCGATGGTATAATCGGTGAACTTCCAAGCTGCTGTGACGGGAAAGAAGGTGGCAGAGTTATCGGTGGGAGTTGCAATTTCAGATATGAAATATACCCTTTTGTCAATGCTTAACTACTTGGAGAATGTTGATGGACACTTTATCAAGGGAATGAAACCCTTATTTTATGTGTTCGCACTTCATGTTTTAGTCACTTTCATGTATTAATATTGAATAAAAAGTTCTCTGTGTGGTTAATTTAAAGATCCCATGAGTTTCTCCCATTAGTTAGTGTTACGATTGACACATGAGGAATCCATTCTTCTGATCACTAGCATGATCACAGGATATACAGCTACGAGAAGGTATCAACTGATGTTTATCGAATTGAAGTGAATTGGGCTGATTTTTTTGTAGTTTCCAATGAAGGTATTGTCTAAGAAACATTTCAATTAAAAATATTAAGTTATTAGAAGAAATTTTAAAATATTATTTATATTATTTTCAAACACATCTTTTCAAATGAAAATTATTTGGACTTTAAATTTATATAATTTTATATTATCTTGTGTTTAATTTTTATCAAATAAATAAAAATAATAAGATTTAAACTCGTAACCACTTAATTAGTTATCAAGTCTCTGATACCATATCAAATAATCATTCCAATCTAAAAATTTAAATTTTTAGATGAGATTTCAATATATGATTTATATTATTTTTCAATAGCTAAATAGCAATTAACAGATTTTTTTTTCAATTTTGAGACAAAAAAATAATATGGCATGATTAGACAATTTAAAAATACAGATTCAGTATGAAGTTCAAAAATTCTTTTATAAAATATGAGCAACAACATCTCGTTTTCAAACCTCAACTCTATCTATTTAACATTAATTAGTCTTAGAAGAATCTTAATATATGCTAGCTCAAAATCCCATGTGCTTTTTACAATTCCAGTACGACGCAATGTATAATGAATAAAAAATAGAGTTTTTTTTTAATTTAAAATTAGAGGAACTTTGATTTAATAAATCTTGAATATCAATGATTCTTATTTACTCTAAGAAATAATATACAAAATTATTTAAATAGCAAGTTAAACTGACCTAATGACTATCTAATTAATGAAAACTCAAATAAAATAAAAATTTTGAAACCTAACTATGGAAGGAATCTAAAAATAATAAAGAGATTTTGCAAACAACAACTTTTGAATTATTTTAACCTAAAATATTCGGCATAAGATCTCAATCTCAAACAACGCACGTAATTCAATGATGTGATAAGAACTTATATTTGTTTTCATTAAAAAAAAAAAACTTATTTGACTTTTCTAGATTTTTTTTATTAAACAACAACTTATAAATCTAAATCTAAATCAAGCATGTGATCTTAATCTTGTTAGAGAATAATATAAATCATATTTTAGAATCTTATTTAATAGCTTAAGTTTTTTATTGAACTGGTTCTTTGACTTGGTATCAGAACCTTGATGATCAAACGGTCATGAGTTCAAATTTTATTATCCTCATTTATTTGATAAAAATTAAGCACAAGATAGTATGAGTTTGTATAAATTTTATGTTCAGAACACTTTTAAGATGTATGTTAAAAAATAATATAAATAATATCTTGTAATTTCATCTAATAATTTAAACTTTTTAGTTGAATTGTTACTTTAACACATCTCGCTATTAAAATTTCTACCTAATTTGTTTCTGTAAAACAAAACTCATGTGGTTTATTTGGATTTTTTTAATTTTTTTTTTTTGGAAGATAGACATGTCGATGTAGTTTGTTTATGAAAATATCTAATAGATATTGCACATCTCAATATTTATACACAAGGAATAATTTAGATAATAGGACGTTCAAATTCTCGAAAATATATCGGTCTATTTTTGTAGGTTTGTGAGCCCTTTGTAACTATCATCCAATATAGTGGTAAATTTTTATTAAAGTCTTATTGTGCCGCATGTTTAGAGGTGATTTTTGGTTTTATTTGTTTTTATATTTCAAAAATATTTTTAAAAAAAATTAAAATGTTTTTTATTTTTTTTATTTTAAATTAATAATTTTTGATATTTTTAAATTATTAATTTTAATATAATAATATTAAAAATATTTTTTTAAAAATAAAAAAATATTATTTTAATATATTTCCGAATAAAAATCATCTTGAAAAGAAATCGCAGCTCCCACCACTGCACTAATTATCATAAACTAGAAATTTCTCAACAATCCTAGAGATTGACCTCTCCAAGCACTGCCCTCACATTTACACCATTTACCAAGCCCCATCTTTGACCAAACAAATTACTTGGGTTTGCATATATTTCTTTTTAAATTAACTCTGACAGCTTTGAGCCAAAATCTCATTCGTATAATGAGATCATAGTTATAATTAAAATAGTCCTGGTATGACAAGTTGATTCGGTAAATTAGCAATTCAAACTATGATATAGGCTAGATTTTACTTTAAACTAATTTAAATATTAATTGATTAAATCTAATTAATTTTACAGATTAATATATAACTTGGTTGATCTGATTAATTAAACCTGATCGTGTCAAAACAAATAAATTTACTATAAAAATAATGTTGTTTTAAATAAAAATTAGGTATGCCAGTTATTCTTGAGAATATTCTGAATGCCAAATTTGACACTACGCATTGTTAAAGAATCATCTCAATCTAATAGTTTAAGTTGTTAGGTGAGGTCACAAGATATGATTTATATTATTATCTAACATACCCCCTCAAATGAAAGTCTTTGGGCTTGAAACTTGCACAGACCCATATTACTTTGAGCTTGGTTTTTTTATCAAATAAATAGGAACAGAGAGATTCGAACTCGTGACCGTTTGGTTATCAAGACTCTGATATCATGTCAAAGAATTATCTCAACTTAATAGCTTAAATTGTTAGTTAAGATCTTAAGATATAATTTATATTATCTTCTAATACCTATTAGATGCATGATATGTATGATTGTCAACCTTCATCTAGAAAACTGACTTAAAGACTTGGGTAGTGGAAATATCAACTGTTCCTTTTGCAGCTCCTTGTATTGTAAAATCTAGCTAAAACCCACTTACCACAAGATCACGATAATGGGGGCATCTGCCACCTTATCATGGCTTGGTCAATAAACAAGCTGGCCTCACTTATTTCTGACAGAGCAGGTCCAATCTTATTGCTCTTGCATGCATGAATTATCACTAATCATGTGGATCATTGCTTAATTGTTGGCACTTAATTATTTTAAAATTGCCCACTCTCTCATGTAAGCACAATCTCAAGTGCTCAACCTTCCTGCTTGGATCGATCGGATAGACACCTGCACAATCAAATATCGTGAAGGTATGATCGGATAGACACCTGCACTTAATTAACAATGACTTGATTAATGCTGTTAATTAAGCCTAAGAGTAAGAAATAATACCGCATTAATCCTTCACTTAAGTAGTGTAGTGCTTTTAATAATAGCTTTGAGACTCGTTAAGTAGATATCTAAATCAGGTTAGGTTTTTTTATAAAATTAACCAAATAAAAATTGGGTGATCCAATGAGTTAGGCGAGACTTGATTAATTTTTTTATTTTTTATTTTTTTAAATAACATCTTTTAATTTATTTAAAAAAAATATTCAAAGCAATTTCATTAAAAAAAACAATTAATACTTATTACCTCGCTAACATGTGGATTAACAGTTCAATATGTAACTCGAGTTTAATTGGGTTAAGAGAGAATTGCTCTCTTCTTTTATGTAGATTAAGGCCCAGTGGGCTTCTGTATAAATAATATAGTTGATGGATGAAATAATGACTCTATATATAGGC
This sequence comes from Populus x sibirica, assembly GCA_019202695.1. Taxonomy (NCBI): domain Eukaryota; kingdom Viridiplantae; phylum Streptophyta; class Magnoliopsida; order Malpighiales; family Salicaceae; genus Populus; species Populus x sibirica. The sequence goes on along the minus strand of JAGMVL010001039.1, from coordinate 273,707 downwards.
CTGCCTCGGATAATAACCTTTTTGTGTTTCACTTTTGCTAGAGTAAATTATAATTTAATATCTAGGTCCTTAGGATTTTGTGAGTTGCCACTAGAAAATTAAAAATAAATAATGCAATAATCTATTAATATTAAAAAAAATACCTATGTCAACAATTATTATTTTGATGATGAAAACATGTCATAGAGGGTCAACACCAAGAATATTTTGGAGAAGCAGGGATAGCTAGCCCTTATTTAGTATTGCGTTATAAACAAAATGGGTAAAATTTTTAATTGTTTTAATATATTTTTAGATTGTTTAATGTAATGATATTAAAAATAATTTTTAATAAATAAAAATATTATTTTGATGTATATCTAATTAAAATAACATTTTAAAAAACAACTATTATTACATTTCTAAATATTTTCTTAATAAAATTCTTTTAAAGTTTGCAATTTCTTGCGAGCAATTTTTCCAAGAAAAGTAATTAACGATGCAGATTCTTATCACTTCTAGGGGGATTTGAGCTTGTAAAATTTATGTTTTTTTTAAAATGAAGTAAAAGAAAGATTTCCAAGGTAAATAAAAAAAAACATTATAGCTTTAGATAAATGGAAATTGGCAAAAAATCGTAAATTTTTATTTTATTTTGTATTGTTTGGAGTTTTTAATATTTTTTAACTAAAACTAATACGAAGCTGAAATCTGATCTCTTTTTCTCTTAAAAAATATCAAGATTAACAAAAGATCGAGTTGATTATCAATAGAATTACCTCTAATTAACACTATGTAAATATTGCAGAGTTCCCTTGGAAATATAAAATATTTCATTGTAAGGATGCTCAATCAATCTGTGCATATATTTTTATAATAAGCAGTTACTTTCTGTCACTTCTCCACTCTTCTCCTCAGAGTTGATCATCATCAGATGAATCTCTTCCTTCTTTTTTATTTTCATTCTTTTATATTTTATCCAAAATTAAAATCCAAAATTAACAAAAATAAATAATTAAAATAGATAAAACAACAACATTTGAATCTAATTTTGGGAGATTCAGTGGTGTGATGACTTGCAAGGTTGTTTTCTAAATGAAAATTGCATGTAAATTCTCTAGGAAAAATTTATTAAATCCAATAATTAAATCTAATGTTATTGTTGCTTCTTCGTGGACTTTATTCCAGAGGTGAACCTATCTATTTGGTCCACAAACATGTCTGCGGCAGCACATAGAACACCTTGTTGATCATCATCAAATGAATCTCTTCCTTCTTTTTATTTTCATTCTTTTTTATTTTATAAGAAGTCGACTCCTTAGTTGAACTGTTCGCATCTGATCATCTCAGTTTTTAGATCACGAGAATCCATCTTGTTTCCTTGAAAAGTTGCACCATTTTTGAATTGGGCTTGAACCGAATACCTTCTTCCTTGCATCCTATTCTAGCTCTTAATCACTTGCGTTGCCCAGCTTTATCAAATGAAACTGATCTAGCTTTACATTCATCAACTGTTCAAATCACCTAAGCTCACAGTTGAAACCTCTTTCCTAATTCAGCATAGCATATTCAAATAGAAAGTTCTATCCCTAATAAAACTAATGAATCAACCCATTAATTAATATTTCGTCAGTAATTTCTTGTCTGTCGGTAAGTTCATTGGTAATAAAAAAATATTATTACTGATGAATTTATTGATGGAAAACGCACGCAAAAAAAAATTACCCATTTCATTCCATTGATATTTTCCTAGAAAAAATACCGTATGTAATTTCATCGGTAATTATTTAAAAATATTTTATAAAACCATTTTATAAAATTATAAAATAATTAAATTAATATAAATCAACACTCTATAATACTTAAAATGCTTGGAAAAAAGAAGAAAAAAATCAACTTAAACAAATTTACAACAAATAAATAACACAAAAAAATAAATTCAACTAAAACAATTCATATGAAAAAAATGAAGTTGCAATTGTTAAAAAATTAAAAATCCTATAAATAAATCAACTAAAAATTGATCTCATATGAAAAAAAATCCCACAATAACATTCGTACAATTATTAAGAACAAAAACAATAAAAAATAAAATAAAAAACAAATATAGTGAAAAAAACATGAAAAAAGAAAAAAAAAATCTTACCTTAATGTAGTTGCAAGTGAAACCAAAAATAGAAAAAAAGATTCATAAAGTTTATTAATTAAAAAAATGAGAAGAAAAAAGAAGAAAGAAGAAGAAGACATACCTGAACATGAAGGAGAAGAGAATGAGTTGAGGAGAGAAGAAAAGAAAAAGAAATGAACATTGATGTTTTTTACATATGAAAAGAAAACGAAGAAGAAATGAGCCCGATATTTTGTGAAATTAGAGATTCTAGGCTTTTTATTGGGGCGTTTTACTAACGGTTTTATCGACAGATAATTAAATATTGATATTTTTAATCATTCCATTGGTGATTCCATCTATAATAATTATTTTTAATTTTTAATTTAATCAAAAATTTTCTGAAACCGCCTAATATCACTGACGACTTTTCAATCTGTTAGTGATTCTGTCTGTAATATTTAATTTAATTGAAATTTAAAAAAAAACCGTCAAATAACACCAACAACTTTTCAATCCCTTAGTGATTTTGTCTATAAAGAACAAGAATTAACAGTGCAATTGGAAATTGAACAGTTCAAGAGCTACCTGGAAAATACCAACGGAATTTTTCGTCGGTTATTTGCTTTGTAATTAACATAATAAATAGTGTTTACAGTTTACCAATGATTTTACCGATCGATTTTACCAACGAGACTAAATTCCGTTGGTAAAAATGACACATCATTATTTTTTTATTTTGTTTTAATTTTTTTTTCACTGTAATTCTCTCGGTATATACTGAGGGAATATTTCCATCAGAAAAATTCATCAAAAATTTACCGATGAAAATATTCCTTAGATATTTCTATTTATATTTATCAATTATATGGTAGCGTATTTCATCGAATTAATTAGGTGTGCTGTTTGAGATTGAGATCTTATGTTCAATATTTTAGGTTAAAATAATTCAAAAGTTGTTGTTTACGAAATTTCTGTATTATTTTTAGATTCCTTTCATAGCTAGGTTTTGAAAATTTTATTTTATTTGAGTCTTCATTAATTAGATTCTAGTCAGGTCGATTTATATAACTTGCTGTTTAAATAATTTCGTATATTATTTCTTAGAGGAATTAAGAATCATTGATATTCAAGATTTATTAAATCAAAGTTCTCCATGCAGTTTAGCTCTAATTTTAAATTTCAAAAAACTCTATTTTTTATTCATTATACATTGCGCGCGTCGTACTGGAATTGTAAAAAGCACGTGAGATTTTGAGCTAGCATAATTTAAGATTCTTCTAAGACTAATTAATGTCAAATAGATAGAGTTGAGGTTTGAAAACGAGATGTTGTAGCTCTTATTTTATAAAAGAATTTTTGAACTTCATACTCCTTACAATCTATATTTTTAAATTGTCTAATTATGCCATATTTTTTTGTCTTAAATTTTGTTTTAAAAAAAAAAAAACAACTTGGCGACACTATTAAAAAATAATATAAATTATATTTTGAAATGTCATCTAATAACTTAAAAATCTAGATTGAAATGGTTTTTTAATATGGTATCAGAGTCTTGATAACCAAGCGGTTACAAATTTAAATTTTACTATCTTTATTTATTTAATAAAAATTAAACATAAGATAACATGAATTTATGCCAATTTCAAGATTAAAGAGCTTTTATTTAAGAAAATATATTGAAAAATAATATAAATTATATCTTGAGATCTTATTTAATAATTTAAATTTTTTTAGTAGGAATAGTTTTTTTACAATAACTTTCATTAGAAACTGCTTTAAAAAATTAGCCCAATTCCTCTTTAATTTGATAAACATCAGTTGATAGCTTCTCGTAGCTGTATATCCTGTGATCATGCTAGTCGAAAGAATGGATTCCTCATGTGTCAATCGTAACATTAACTAATGGGAGAAACTCATGGGATCTTAAAACCACACAGAAAACTTTTTATTTAATAATAAAACTTTTTATTCAATAATACATGAAAGTGCGAACACATAAAATAAGGGTTTCATTCCCTTATAGTGTTCAACATTCTCCAAGTAGTTAAGCATTGACAAAAGGGTATATTTCATATCTGAAATTGCAACTCCCACTGACAACTCTGCCACCTTCTTTCCCATCACAGCAGCTTGGAAGTTCACCGATTATACCATCGAGGCATTTCTTGCAAACAGCACTAGAAAGATCCCGAGTGCACTGGACCAAGCCATATAGCTTGGTTGATTCTCCTAGCTCCATCCCTCCTGTTGCGTACAACTTGGGGGTTGCTTTAGCTTTATTGGCAAGCTGGGTCAAAAGCTCTTTGGTCTTTTCATTGAATGGAACTGGCTCACTTACAGCATTCACGTTCCACATATAGAACTTGTTTCCATTATCAATTTGGCCAAAGAATCCTTTGTTTGAGTACTTCAAAAGACAGTTATCATACCAAATGATGGCCGCTTTATTGTATGGACAGCGCTTTCGAATCTCACTGCCTGCCTCAACAACACAGGTCTTGCAATCTGAGGTTGAGGCGTCACCTCTACAGAGAGCGAGCCCATATGCTTGGACCGGTTTCTGGCCTTTTGAACCCATACCAAAACCTGTACGAGGGGCTTGATAGTAGAGGAAACTAGTAAGCTTGTTTAGGTTGGATTCATATGGGCCATTGGCAGTGAAGTTCTCAGGAGTTGAACAGAAATGGAAAAGTGGGTCAGCTCCAAAACCAGTGTGGACAAGGAGAGAAAAGGCTAAGAGACATAGAAAGGAGGCGAAGTTGGAGAAAGACATGGTTGCTAGAACTGATTGATGGGCTTAAACTTGGGATAATACTGGGATATATAAAGCAAAAGAAGCATTGACTTGGGTGACGTTAAGGGGTTGATTCATTTGTTTTATTAGGGATAGAACTTTCTGTTTGAATATGCTATGCTGAAGGAAAGAGGTTTCAACTGTGAGCTTAGGTGATTTGAACAGTTGATGAATGTAAAGCTAGATCAGTTTCATTTGATAAAGCTGGCCAACGCAAGTGATTAAGAGCTAGAATAGGATGCAAGGAAGAAGGTATTCGGTTCAAGCCCAATTCAAAAATGGTGCAACTTTTCAAGGAAACAAGATGGATTCTCGTGATCTAAAAACTGAGATGATCTGATGCGAACAGTTCAACTAAGGAGCCGACTTCTTATAAAATAAAAAAGAATGAAAATAAAAAAGAAGGAAGAGATTCATTTGATGATGATCAACTCGGAGAGAAGAGTGGGGAAGTAACAGAAAATAACGGCTTATTATAAAAATATATGTACAGATTGATTGAGCATCCTTACTGTGAAATATTTTATATTTCCAAGGGAACTCTGCAATATCTATTTTTGAGTTAAAATTTAAAATATTTTTGACTTGTCACGTGCTGCTGCTTCCGATATATTTATGGACCAAATAAATAGATTTATATATATATATAATAAAGTTCATGAAGAAGCTTGGATGTATTAGATTTCAGATTATAAAGCTCGACGAAAACAACAATAACATAAGATTCGATTATTGAATTGGATTTAAATTTTATTGTGGAGAATCTACATGCTGTTTTGATTTAGGAAACAACTTTGCTGCAAGTCATCAGACCATTGAACCTCCCAAAATTAGGTTTAAAAGTTGGTTTTTTTTTTTTATCTATTGTAGTTAATTTGTTTTAGTTAATTTTGGATTTTAATTAGTTTTTTCTACTTTAGATTTAGACTCTTTGATTAGGTTGGTTTTAGGACTTTTATAGAGATTTTTTCTTCGATTCATACTATTATTTAGAATTTTATAAAATATCAAAGATTCTTTTATAATTTTTCTATAGTGTTAAAGCTGAAACTTTAAAGTTTGTTAAACTTAGTTTTTATCTTTGCTATATATTGCATCAATTTTAACTACCAGAAAATTGATAAATATAAACAGAAATATTGAAGGGATATTTTTGTCGGTAAATTTTTGATGGATTTTACCGACGGACATATTCCCTTGGTATATACTAAGGGAATTACAATGAGAAAAATAATAATTAAAACAAAAAAAAACAATGACGTGTCATTTATACCAGCGAAATAAAGTATGTCGGTAAAATCTATTGGTACAATCATTGGTAAACTGTGAACATTGTTCATCATGTCAAATACAAAGGGAATCACCAACGGAAAATTATGTCGGTATTTTCCAGAAAGCTCTGGAACTGTTCACTTTCCAATTGTACTGTTAATTGTTGTTCTTTACATACAAAATTACTGACGAATTGAAAAGTTGTCAGTGTTATTTGGGGGTTTTCTGAAAAATTTCAGTTAAATTAAAATTTTAAATTAAATATGACAAACAGAATCACCGACAGATTGAAAAGCCATCGGTGATATTAGGCGGTTTCAAAAAAAATTTGATTAAATTGAAAATTTAAATTAAATATTATAGACGGAATTATCAACGAAATGATTAAAAATATTAATATTTAATTATTCGTCGGTAAAACTGTCAGTAAAATACCTCAATAAAAAGCCTAGAATTCTTAATTTCACAACAGACCAGGCTCATTTCTTCTTCTTCTTCTTCTTCTTCTTCTTCTTCTTTCCCATATGTAAAAAACATCAATGTCCATTTCTTTCTCTTCTCTTCTCTCCTCAACTCCTTCTATTCTTCTCCATGCTCAGGTATGTCTTCTTCTCCTTTCTTCTTTTTTCTTCTCAGTTTTTTTAATTAATGTACTTTACGAAAAAAAATTCTCTTTTTAGCTTCACTTGCAACTACATTAAGGTAAGATTTTTTTTTTCATGTTTTTTTTCACTATATTTGTTTTTTATTTTATTTTTAATTGTTTTTGTTCTTAATAATTGTATGAATGTTGTTGTGGGATTTTTTTTTATATGAGATCAATTTTTAGTTGATTTATTTATAAGATTTTTAAATTTTTAGCAATCACAACTTAATTTTTTTCATATGAATTTTTTTAGTTGAATTTATTTTTTCGTGTTATTTATTTGTTGCAAATTTGTTTAAGTTGATTTTCTTCTTCTTTTTTCCAAGCATTTTGAGTATATATTATATAGTGTTGATTTATATTAATTTAATTATTTTGTAATTTTGTAAAATGGATTTTTTAAAATATTTTTAAATAATTACCAACGGAATTACGTACGATATTGTTTTGAGGGAAATACCGGCTGAATGAAGTGGGTAATTGTTTTTGCACGCCTTTTCCGTTAGTAAATCCATCGGTAATAATATTTTTGTATTACTGACGGAAAAAAAATTATCGATGAAAGATTCATCGAATGAGCATTTATGTCGGTGATTTCATTGGTAAATTAATTACCAACAGAATGATAGTACAAATACAGATGAAAAATTCTGTCAGTAAATATAAAAATTGTGGTAGTGATAGGATAGGAACTTATATTTGTTTTCATAAAAAAAAAAAAACTTATTTGGCTTGTCTAGATTGTTTCTTATTAAACAACAACTTATAAATCTAAATCTAAATTTAGCACGTGATCTCAATCTTGTTAGAAAATAATATAAATTATATCTTGGGACTTCACATAACAGCTTAAGTTTTTAGTTAAAATGGTTTTTTGACTTGGTATCAGAATCTTGATGACCAGACGGTCACGAGTTTAAATCTCATCATCCCTATATATTTGTAAAAATTAAGCACAAAGTAGTGTGGGTCTGTGCAAGTTTCATGCTCAAAGAGTTTTCACTTGAGAGGGTATGTTAAAGAATAATATAAATAATATCTTGGAACCTCACCTAATAACTTAAACATTTTAATTGAATTGTTTCTTCGACAAATCTCTCAACTAGAGCTATCAAAATTTTAATCTAATTTGTTTTTGTAAAAAAAAAAAAAGAACTCATATGACTTGTTTGGATTTTATTTTATTTTTTGAATTTGAACATGTCAATGTAGTTTGTTTATGAATATGCCTAATAGATATTGCACATCTCAATATTTATACAACAAGGAATGATTTAGATAATAGTACGTCCAAATTCTTGAAAATAATGTTATTATAATTACATAAATGTTCACAACAAATACTAAAATTATAAAATTGAATGATGCAGTAAAGTCCAATAATATATATATATATAGTTGAAACAAGTTGTTTTTGACCCCAAATTAGGTATGCCAGCTATACTTGAGAATATTCAGAATATGCATCACTTAAAAAGATCACAAAGTGATTGGATGCATGAATATCAACCTTCGTCTAGATGACTGACTTAAAGACTTGGGTAGTGGAAATCAACTGGTTACTTTTGCAGCTCCTTGTATTGTAAATTCTAGCTAAAACCCGCTTGCCACATGATAATGGCGGCAGCTGCCAACTTATCTTGGCTGGTCAATAACTATGCTGGCCGCAGTTTCTGACAGAGCAGGTCCAACTTACTGCTTTTGTATGCATGAATTATCACTAATTATGTGGATCATCGCTTAATAGTTCGTACTTAATTATTTTAAAATTGCCTAGTCTCATATAAGCACAATTCAAGTGTCCAACCATCCTGCTTGGACCGATCGGATAGACTCCGGCGCAATCAAACAGTATGAAGATAATTATGAGAGCTATAGTTTAATTAGTAAAGTTTTTAGATATTACTAATTCGAGTTTTATAAATTTCAGAGTTATTGAAGACTTATATTATTATTAATTTTAGATTCTATGAGATTAATTGAGATACATGTAAATTAATTCAAATATTCCCGTTAATAAAATAAAAATTAATGAGAAGATAGCTTAATGACTTGATATGTGCTGTTAGGCCTAAAGATTAAGGAATAAGAGACTACATTAACTCTTCACATTGAATTTAAGGATGTTGATCTTGATTTTACAAGTTTTTTATTTATTTATTTATTTATTTATTTTTACAATTTAACTTAAATCAATGATGTTGTTAATTTTCATCAAAATTAACGTCATCAATTACTATTGTTTTTTGATGTACAATATTATTTGGATTGATAATTTGATTAAGAAATAAGAATAGTAGAAGGGTGACATGGAGAATAATCAAAGTATAAAGCGTTAGATACGAGTTTTATTTTTTTTATTAATGTGGGTATTTAGACTAATTTGTGCGCATTTCGACTAATTTCACGGGTTCTGAAGTTAACAACCATGTAAGTTTCCAGTAGTCTTGAGATTTATAAGAATCGAACTGATAAACTCTAAAAAAAAAAAAAACCCTATAACTTAACTAAATTATACCTTTCCGAATTAAATACGAGAGCTTTACTACGTTGTCGAGAATTGGTAAAATGTTCATAGAAAGGTAATAAATCAGTGTTATGCACTGTATCAACCATGAAGTGCAAAGTGCCAAATAAATGTGCAAGTCTACAAGGGTTGAAGTGCAAGTGGTAGTGCAGTGCTCTGAATCCTCGCTTTGAGGGTTGACTCGCTAACTGGATACCTGAACTAGGCTAGGTTTCCTTCCAAAATTAAGCATAGTAAAAAGTGGTTGATACAGTGAGTTAACGTGTGATTAAGGTGAGACTCGGTTAATTTTTATTTTTTTTTAAATAACATCTAACTGTTTTTCTTTTTTAAATATTCAAAACAACATCATTAAAAAAAAAAATTGATCCCTATTGACTCACTAACGGACTCGAGCCTAGGAATATTTGATAGACTTAGTTGGTTTCATAGCTAACACTGGCTAGGAGAGAATTGCTCTCTTCTCTTGTGAGATTAAGGCCCAGTTGGCTTTTGCATAAGTAGTATAGTTTATGGATGAAATAATGACCTGCCTCAAATAATACCCTTTTTGTGTTTCACTTTTGCTAGAGTCAATTATAATTTAATATCTAGGATTTTAGGATTTTGTGAGTTATCTCTAGAAAATTAGAAAACAAATGATGGAATATTCTATGGTAAAAAAAAATATATGTCAGTAATTATTATATTGATAGAATCTCCGATGAAAACATGTCATTAACAATATACTTGTAGGTGGTTTACGAGATCATCTATGAAACATTCACTCAAATAATTTAGATTTTGCCATGTATTTTCCATCGATATTACTTTATTTGTCAACAAAATATATTCTATTACATATTCCATTGGAAATGCTCCTTAATTGTTCATAGAATATTTCGTCAGAAATTTTCTATCGCCTATTTTTTCGAAATGTGAGCAATCATTTCCGATAAAAACACCAACAAAATATTCTGATGGAAGATTTCATTAGTGTTTTTATCAGAAATTTCAAAAAAAAATTATAACTTTCTAATAAAATAAAATGGGCCTAATATTTTTTAAGAAAACACCAACAAAATTAACTATTCTATCGGCGATTCCATCGAAATATTAAGAAATTCGAGTGTAGGACACAAAAAGCAAGAAAAAGGGCCCTGGCTTGAAACAGACCTAACCGGTCTGGGCTATTTAAGCCCACATGTTTACATCTTTCTGTATTGGGTCCTATTGGTTTTTTTCCTTTTTATCTTATTTTGGCCCATGTGCCTGGGTTTTATTGCAATAGGCTGGTGACTTTTTAGTTATAGAGCAAAATTAAAAGACTGATTGTATCCGGCGGAGTCCATAACTCTGTTCATCGGTTTTATAGATTAATTAGAATGAACTTGACTTGTTATTTTTTTTCTTTGAATATGTTCACTTAACAAGAATATGTCGAGATATGATTTAATTTTAAACTTGAATAAAATAATAAATCGAGATGAGAGATTTGAAAGTTAGCCCTTAAGTTAGATTTAATAATTAATAATATAAATTAGCAACTGTGATTTTAAAATCTTAAAAAAAAATGTTCAAACCCGTGAGGATATCTCAAAGGTATGAAGTGAATTAATCAAACAATACAAGAGAACTTTATTAAGACCTAAAATCAAACAAACACTTGAATTATTCAAGATTAAATTTCATGTGTTCTTAGCTAGTTAGCTAGAACACTTATTTCTAGTGTTTCTTTCATATTGATCATTAAACCCTTAGAACAGCACAAGAGCTTAATTAAGCTTTAACAAATGGATAAATCTCATATCTAACCGTACAACTCCCACCAGTAACCCTACCCCCTTCTTTTCCACCAGCAAAACCTTGAAGCTCACTTATAGCACCATCAAGACACTTCTTACAATCAGCACTAGAGAGATCCCTTGTGCATTGAGCCATTCCGTAAAGTTTCTTCGATCCCCCAAGGCCCAACTCTCCAGCGGCATACATTTTCCTTGCGATATAAGCCTTGTTTGCCAGTTGCGTCAACAAGTCCTTTGTCTTCTGATTAAATACCACTGGATTGCTCACATTTCGCACGTTATACAAGTAGATCTTGTTTTGGCTGTCAATCTGGCCAAAGAAGTCCTTGTTTAAATACTTCAGTAGACAGTTATCGTAAGCAATGAATCCACTTTTACCGTATGGGCAGCGCTTGCGGATCTCCCTGGTTGCATCAGCAACACAGGCACTGCAGTCGGAGGAGGAGACATCTCCTCTGCAAAGAACGAGCCCATATGGTCGGTCTAGGTTTTTCTGACCTAAAGAACCAAGGGCAAAGCCTTCCTTAGCTGGTGCAAGTTGGTAGAAAGAACTCATTAGAACGTCCAAGCTTGTTTTGTAAGAGCCATAATTAGCAGTTGATTTCTCGTTGCCTGAACAGCTACTGTATAGAGGGTCAACTCCAAGAACATTTTGGAGAAGTAGAGAGAGGGTTAGAAGGTAGAGAGAGGAGGTGAATCTGGAGGAAGACATTGTCTGAACTACTTAATCTATATATCAGAGAGCTGGAATAGTTGGGTTTGATGAGGTTGGGAGGATATGATAGCTTGTATTTATAGTGGTGATCTCCATGTTAATTAAGGATTAATTAAAGGCTGGGAGGATATTGCATGAACTTGTCTAATTTTGAATTTGCCAGCTGCTCAAGCTGACAAGAATTGTTCAAGGATATTATGGGAGGATTGCGGAACTTGTATAGTTAATCAAGAAAGAAACAATCTCAGGAAGGTAATTAATTAAGAAAATGTCAATAAACCAGAAGGATTGTTTTTATTTTATTTTAATTTTTTGTATGCAGCACGCAAAGGTGAGTAAATTAAGCACAAACAGGTGCTCCTAACCAATATATATATGTACACTGACTTTATGTTTAACGCTTCGATCTTAACATAATTGTTTCTTGAATATTAAACAGATTTTTAGCCCTGCAAGCTTCCAAGAAACAATAAATTAATTTCTTTTAGAGCTTGTAATTGGATAAAACAGGTAATTTGACCAGGACAAGTAATTAAAAATCAAGATTAATTTTTATATAACCTCCTAGAGCTGGAGTTGGCCTTGCAAAATGTTTCTAGATATTCATTTAATCAGCAAGCAAGACAACGCAAATAGTTTCCTATAAAAACTATAAGAATGTGTTTATCAAAATCAATACCACAAAGATATCTTCTTCTTCTGTATAATAATAAGAAAATAGTCGTTTAGAAGATCCCCTAAAAAGTGAAATGATTATTTACATGAAAATAAAATGATTGCGTTACAAATGAGATAAGAGGCAACCAAAATAATATATAATAGGAAAGAGCAACCGAATAAATGATAATGTGTGTTTGTTCATATTCGAATACCGTTTATATTACAAATGATATCATTATTTTTTTTTATAATCATCGAGAGTATATTAAAAAGGCTATAAAGCGAATAGCCAAAGAAAAATACAAGAGATAAAAAAAAAAAAAAACTATATTTTAGCCAAACCGATACTCTATACATGTTCGAGGGGAGCTAGAATTTAGAATTTCAATATAGATGCACCTTGTTAAAAATCATATCATTTTTTATAAGTTAAACACTTAATATTATACCAAAAAGAAAAGAGATTTCAAGTCTAAAATTTATATTTCACTAAAGAAAACCATTAACAAATCAATAAATTCAGAGTCTATGTGATGAACCCACTACTCCCCATCATTGTAAGAATTTTATTCATAATTACCAATATATTAGAATAATGTAATAACAAGCTATTTAGGGTGTTCGAGAATATGGTAGCGGTTGTTTTTCAAAGTATTTTTCGCTTGAAAATACATCAAAATAATATTTTTTATTTTTTAAAAATTATTTTTGACATCGACATATCAAAATAATGTGAAAATACTAAGAAGAAATTAATTTAAAATTAAAAAATTAAAAAAATTAAAACATAAAAATAAACAGGATGAAAGTCTTCCGCTCACAGAATGGATAAATGAATTGATCTTGATCCTGTAATAATACGACCAGGAAGATATCTAATGTTATTAAATTCATGGGGTTTGTAACCAAATCTCGTTTTAAGTGTCTTTTCAGTCAAATTACGTTGTTTAGATTTGATTGTAAGCGAAGAACCACAAGAAAACATTGTTTATTTTGAATAGAATATCCAAAAAAAACTGTGCTGTGCTCTCATGAAAAAGTATTTAACAAATGTGGGAGAAACAGTCATGTTAAGGATATCCATTGGCATGATATGATCACGTCAACTAATTTTATATATATTGTGGCCGTGTGTGTGTATAAAACAACATACAATTTATTTCTAAAGATTTGCCTCCTATTTCACCTATTTAGAATTTCGTTTGGGATGATTTTTTTAATTTAAATCGTTGCCTAACAATTATTTTTCACAAATAATTTATGACAGTATAAACTGAAACAATTTCAAGCTAGAAGCATGTTTAGTGAAAATAACTCAGATCAATTTTTTTAAAATATAATTCTAACTAAACATATTTATAACATTTTTTTTAAATCAAGAGCAAAAAACACAATTTAAATCGATTTGCCTTGCTTGCCTTGGTTATTATGCCTTATTTATTTTATGAGTTTTTTCGTATAATTTTGATTCAATATTTTAAATGTTTTATTATTACTTTTTTGTAATCAAGTTTTGATTTTAATATTATGAATTATTATTTTGTTTTAATTATTAATGATAAGTTTTCAGCTATCATTTAGTTTTATTAGTTTTAAGTAATATAATATTTTAAAAGATTATAAAATACTGTATATTTTTAAATAATTTATTTTTTGATATTTTGGGGGTGTCATTTCGACATTACTGTTACATTGTCAGTGATAAACTCGGGATTCAAGTCAGGACACCAATCTCAATAACAAAACTTTAAAATAATCAAATACAACATTTCCAGTCCCTAGTATTTTTGGTATAATCAATTCCATGCTAAAAAAAAAAAGGGAACTTGATTGAAGATTGACTGGTCCAATTCCATGGACAATTCAATACGCGGGGTGATGCCATGGAAGAAAACACATAAATAGTTGCCATCACTACCTTAGTTGACCAGCAAGCTGATCATGTCTAGTTGTCTTCACGGCATAATAAGCAGGCTACTGCCATAGACAATCCAGCCTTCCCCTTCCCGTAACTCACGGAAGCTTTAAAATATTCCCAGAGCACTACCACTATTCATGTATTTCCTTGTCTTGTAGGATCATGCTTGGATTAGGTGCACCTCAAAGGAAAGCCATCCCTTCTTTCACATGGACGCCACTAACCACTCCATGGATTATTTGACTTCTTGGCCTCACTTGGAATCTGTCTCCTGCTTCCATCCATGTCTACATATGTGAAAGAGTCATAAATAATTTGACAAGGATGGTTATTTCGTAAGAATTACATTAGCCAATTTCCCTCAACTTCCATATGGTTGAAACATGTTCGACTTATTCAACAAGCTAGGTTTTGGCTTGCGAGGCTTTCCTTTACCTGCAGGCTGAACTTTCTAAGATCAGTAACAAAAGTTTTAGTTTGTCTGCAGAATTATCTCAAATTCCCTCTGATTTATAACACATGATGCATATAACAAGCAGTTGATTTCCCAGTTGGTTCAAGCAATTAGCATGTTTTGATATGATTGAAGTACACCAAGTCAAATGAGAGGAAAAGCTGCACCTAAACTTCTAGCAGATCATGGTGAGCACAACAATCCCACCTCTTGCAGGGTGAGAAACAATATCATAAGATGCTGAACAACCTGTCATTACATTGCCATAACAGTTGAACCAAATCCAACTTGGAAACCATTAATTGATAGTATTATCTTCATGCCAACAAGTATCCTCTTTTGTCACTTGTGTCTCTATAAAAGGAATCCCTATTGAAGCCAAACACTCAGAGACTTTTTTCTGTGATAAACATTCTACATTGTATCTGTATCTTCTGCAATTTCCTGTTTCATAGCCACATTATTATTGCGATGGTGAGAACATTCACCAGCTTGGCCCTTCTGGCCATGATGCTAAGATTGGCCATGGCTGCTAATTATACTGTTGGTGGTCCAAATGGTGGATGGGATGCAACCACAAACCTGCAAGCTTGGGCAGCATCAAATAAATTCTTAGTTGGAGATAACCTCAGTGAGTTTCTAATTTATCCTGCTGGTATTTT
Source organism: Populus x sibirica (assembly GCA_019202695.1). Taxonomy (NCBI): domain Eukaryota; kingdom Viridiplantae; phylum Streptophyta; class Magnoliopsida; order Malpighiales; family Salicaceae; genus Populus; species Populus x sibirica. The sequence goes on along the minus strand of JAGMVL010001039.1, from coordinate 258,186 downwards.
TGGTTTAAAAAGACATGAGTTTTGAACACCCCAATCTCTGCATTGTTTGAAAATGTATCGGGACTAACTCGTTATCTATTTCAGTCTTCCAGTATGGACTCGTGCATGATGTGAATGAAGTTTCAAAGGCAGACTATGACTCCTGCCAGATAACTAACCCACTAAAGTCATATAGTGGTGGCACAACAGCCATCCCTCTTTCTTCTCCTGGCAAGAGATACTTCACCTGTGCAACACCAGGACATTGTGCCGGAGGTATGAAGCTTGAAATAGACACTCTTGCAACTTCTACCCCGCCACCAGCCTCTCCCTTAACCCCACCACCAGCTTCACCAAGCCTTCCATCACCTCCAACTACTTCGACTCTACCACCTGCTTCCACCGTCATTCCTCCCGCTTCCTCTCCACCTCCAGAAATTTTTAATCTCTCACCATCACAATCACCAGAAATGACTCCAACAATGTCTCCTTCAGCCCCGCGTACCTCACCATTGACCATTCCTACACCATCTCCTGCAACTGCCCCTTCTATAGATGGTTTTATGAAAACACCTCTCGCGTCATCAGCTAGCAAAGAAAGTTTGCAAAGCAGTCTCACAATGGGAATCACCCTAGTTATCATGATGATACTTCTAGCTATCTAAGCATTGAAAGAAGATTCTCCAGACACTCCCTTTTCTGAGTTAATACTTTAAGCTTGAGCATGAGCATATTTTCCTTGTATTTCTTTCAATGTATCTGATGTTTTCTGAATTCGAATGAAACATTCTTGAAAAACTTTTATTTATTGTTGTTTTGCATTAATATCTACAAATGGGACTGAGATCATCATCAATCTGCAAATGAATCAATGCAACAAGCAAATAATATCCTAGTACTGTCCAGAAATCTGACTTCTGTGCAACTGTCAGAAAAGGTAACTGACCTGATTAACTGCTCTTCTGCTACCATCTGAAATTCTACCAAACCCAGACCCATAGTTAGCTCGATTACATTTCTATAAAGCACTCAAACTTTCCCCGTGATCTTCTATATAAAACAATTGATCTTCTAAATTCAGAAAGTGTACCTTGATACCATTTCTGTCAAGTATGCAAGCATCCGCGCTTAGTTCATGCTGAGGGAAGGTTTAACCAAAGAAACAAAGAGTTGAGGCAGACCTGAACATTAAATTCGAAGACAATTCAAGATAACTTTGATTGCAGGTGACCTTTAGGAACCTTTACTCATACAGAGAAGATGAAGGAAAGAATTTGGCTTTGGTTACCTTGATTCAACAGGATCAAAATATTGGTTTTTGCCTGTCACAGTGTATAGTCTATATATCTGCACTAACCTATCAGTTCCCCCCCATTAGTTCATTACAAGTATATGCATGCCTGGAAATGATAAAAAAAATGAATCAACCATCCTCATAAAGAATACATACCATCATGAATGTTTTCCAAATTAAGCAACTGAGAGGCGAGACATATGAGATTCTGCTGTGTCAACTGCAACAAGTGTCATGACCACATTGCAACACCAAGGTAGCTGATGGAAGGCATAATCTTGTTACCAGAAGCTTGTTCTTAGGAAGCAAATGCAACTGGAATTGCAAGGTACGAGGCAGAAATCTTGGTGATGAAGAGATATATAGCTCTGACTTGAGTCTTGACACTCTAACCTCTCTTTGTCTGCCTTTAGCCTCTGCTTCTCATTCAAAACCTTGAATTTATCCCCAAATCCAACGTGAAAAGTGAAATCTACGGGACAGAATACTTAATGAGAGAAGATCAAGATCAACAAGCAAGCCTCTCTTTCAGCTACCTTTTCAGCAATTTCTCCTGACAGGCTTTGGAGCCAAATGAATTGAATGATTCAGTTCTCAACATAAACAAATATTTGATTAGTATATCCCTTGACACAAGACTGATAATTGCATTTATTGCAATAAACAAGGGCAATTCAAGATCACTAATTCCTTAGCAAGGCTTAAACCATAACTCCATAAGAGCCAAATTACTCTCTTGTTCTGTCAGGGACCATGAGATTTCTGGTACAATTCATTTCAGGCACACAGGTTAGTTTAAAATTTTAGAATGAAATCCAATAACAAATGCTAAAGATTCCAGCACTTTGTTTGCATTATAATCATTGCCTCAAGCAATTGGTCTAGTTCTAAAGCCAGTGTAAGGAACAGCCTGTCATGAACAGTAAAAAAGGGGGGGCACATGAAATGGCCATCATTTCTGGAAATTACTCTCCTTTTCACAAGTCCTCCAAAAAATCAAGCACACCACCCAACGAAATGGCCCTCATGTACGTCTATGTGCTGTGATTGTCTCTGTTGGGAGACATGCGAAGCCGTTTGCTCCTCGAGAAAGCTTGCGCACCATAATGGCATTGCTAATTGTATTTTTTTTTTTTAACCATGTATTATTTCACATTTACCTAATTTCTTCAAATCTTGAACAAAGTTGTCAATCTTATGTGAAAAGGGGGTTGTCCAATTGATTTAGGAGCCATTTGGAATTACAGGCGTTTCCCTAAAGTTTTTTTTTGAAAAAATTACTTAAAATTAATTTTTTTATATTATTAAATTATTTTGATATGCCGATGTCAAAAATTATTTTTAAAAAATAAAAAATTATTATTTTTAATGTATTTTCAAAAAAAACATTTTAAAAAATAATTATTACCACATTTTCAAATATTTTTTTACTAGGTTAATCCATAGACCTGGATAAATATTCTTATTAAAACATTTGTTTCATTCTTTCTTTAAAAACTTTTTTAAAGTTGATTTTATCTGGTTTGAGCTAGGTCAACCAAGTAAATAAAACTTTGGTTCGTGAACCGTGTTTTACCATAATAATACATTTTTTATTTTAACTTAAAATGATTTTTCAGTCAACTGGTTAAGTTAAGCCAACAACTAATTCATGATAGCTTAGGCTCCATTTGATACTGTGATGTGGTATGGTTGAATATGATTTTAGTATGATTATAATTTTAAAAGTTGTTTGGTTTTCATTGCTTAAACTTGCTTTTCACCTTAGATTATAATAAAAATTTGGTTTAAAAAAAGTTATATAAATTTAAAGTTTTTTTATTTTATTTTTTCAAACTATCTTAATATTAAATATATTGATACATTTAGTATTTTGATGCAATGTATTTTTTTAAAAAATATATTTACTTAAAAATATATTAATTTAAATTTTTTATATTTTTTTATTTTTAACAACAACAGATAAAAACCAATAAAAAAATATTAATCCACTTTGAAATCGCTTTGGAAGACATCACCATAACACTGTTACAACTACGATGATACTGAAACCTCCATGACCTAAGAGAGCTTGTGAGCTACAAGCCTACAAGTGACGCCAACACATCACCATGTCAATGAAACACATGTCTGGTCTCACATGGGAAGGCGAAACCTGCGCCAAAAAGAACCCATGAAAGAACATTAAAAAAAGGAGACGAAGAATATCTGCAGAGTGCAGAGCGTAACCATCAATGACTTTTTAATGGCAACCTTTTCCATTGCAGATTCCTTGACATCACCGGACATCCAATAGTAACCTGAGCAAGTGATCGTCAAGAAACCATAGGAGACACCACCTGTCATGGCAGTGCCTTTTTCTCTCCTCTTTGACTAGTGAAGACAACTTGCCTCGGATTCTAAACCTTTCACGACTTTTAAGGCTCCATTTTGACTCGATTTACCACAAGTGCAAAACATTTCTTTTCAGTTTTCACAACGCGATAATAATTATCAAATGAATTTCCAATATTTCACTAAATTGTTAGTATACTGCTGCTAGATATTAAAAGAAAAACAACATTCTCAAGGGGAAAAAAGCCAGAACATGATTATTGTTTTTTTTCTAAGAATTCAGGGACAGCTCTGTGAATTCACTAATGCTCAAGAAATTATAATAATCACAATCCTTCGTTACAATCCACAACCCGAACAACCATCCCTGTACAATCCCAAAAAAAAATTATCCTAAAAAAATGACACTAAAAATTAAATACAAAATACAAGGAAAAGAAAAGGCCATGATAGTAAAGAACAGCTAAGCATGCAGAGGACCTGGAGTGACCAACACAGTACTGCTCGGCGGATTATTAGTCGGCGGTGGAGCCCCATTTGTAACTGGAGCAGCAGGAGGAGGAAGAGGTGGCGGTGGGAGCGGAAGAGGAGGTGGTGGCGGTGAGAGCAGAAGAGGAGTTGTGCCAGTGTCCGGTGGGCTTGGTGGTGGGCTGGGCGGGGAGAAGCCCATTGGACTAGGTGGGGTCAGCCCAGTAGGCACAGTAAGAGGAGGAGTAGGGAAGGGTAAGTGAGGAGATTGACAGGAATCATCAGCGCAGTTTTGTGATTTATGAAGGTGGTGGCGTAAGAGACCAAAGACCAAGACAAGACCAAGAATTACAAGTGCAGTCACAATGAAAATGAAGATCTTTGTTGCTTTCCCTACATAACACATTTTGTTGTTGGATTTTGTAGTACAGAAGAAGAAGAAGAAGAAGAAGAAGAAGGGAAGTTGGAGGCATAAACTGAGTAGTTACAGAAGGAGAGGGGAGTGGGGATGGGGCTTGATTCTTTTTCGTCTTTTTTTCATGGTGATGGTGTCTTGAGGGAAGAAGAAGAGGGATAGTGGGAGGGAGAGAAGTGAGTGTGGAGCATTTGGGATGGGGAAGGGGAAGGGGAAGGGGAAGGGTCCAAGTTCGAGGCACGTGAAGGGCAATTAAAGAAAAGGTTTTGTTTACAGCCGCAGTGGTGCCGATCCGCATAACTGTTGTTTTCACAGTATTTTTTAAAAATAAATAATTTAAAATAATTTTATATATATATATAAAAAAAATTGGTTTTTAATATCAAAATAATTTAAAAACATTAAAAACATTAATTTTAAATAAAAAAAATTAATATTTTTTAAAATTAATAATTTAAACACCTCAAAAACAAACAACAAACAACTTTGTCGTTTTAGGGGTGTTACAATGGGTCCGGAAAAGAATTAATCCTTTTTTAAAAAAAAGATAATAAATTCATTTAAACTGAAAATGAAAATGTGGATTTGAAACCAATATATATATATATCTATAAAGAATGAAAGGAGCTTATGTGTCATAGTAAAGGTTTTCGAAAAAAAGAAATTTATTTAGAAATTAAAAAAATTTAAATTCAGATCTAAATTAGGAGTGAGAAAAAAATCAAAAAATCAATTTAAAAACCAGAAAAAAAATAACCGAAAAAACCGAACCGTGAAAAAAACTGGTTATACCGATTAAAATTTTGAAAAAACCAACCGGTTTGGTTTTGGTTTTATGAGCCTGAAACCGAAAAAACTAAACCCAAACAAAAAAAATCGGAAAAAAATGAGTCAAACTGAGCCAAAACTGAGCCAAACCAATTTGAACTAGTTTTTTTCCTAAAAAAACAAACAAAAACCGGTCGGTTTGAACCGGTTTCGGTTCGGTTTCCGTTTTTTTAAAAAAATTTCAATTGAGTTACCTTTTTTTATAAAAACCAAATCGAATCAAAAATTATTATCCCTAAACTAAACTGAGAAAAAGAATTATAAGTAAATGGATAACTAACACTTTTTTATATATATAATCCTTCAATAACTCTGTTAGAATATTCCTTTTTAGAAATGATAGATTTGAACATTTATTTATTAATAATATGTGAAAAACCTTTATTATAGTATAAAAACTCAAAAGATTTTCAAAATCTTAGAATTAGAAAATCTCAAGAAGAAATTTAGTTGACACTTTTTTTTAATAAAAAATATTTTTTTCTATTTGGGAAAGAATTAGCAACTGTGCAAAGTTCAATAGAAATTTTGCCCTTGTTCATCCCAGATGGATCCACTTTACAATTATTAGGCTACGCAAATTTTCAACGCGTCCCTTTTCAACTTAAAATCATTATGATGTTGTTCGGTATCAGAGTTCATCATTTTCAATTTGATTTAATTTTTATCAAATAATAATAATAATAATTATTATTATTATTATTAAATCAATTTTTTTAAAAAAAAAAAGTAAACCGAAATCAATTCAAACCGACCGGTTTTGGTCAGATTTAATTTTAAAAAAAACCAGTTCAAATTGGTTTGACTATGTTTTTTTGGTTTGACTCAGTTTTTTCCGGTCTGACTTGGTTTTTTTTTGTTTGGCTCGTTTTTTTTTCCGTTTTTTCAGTTAGATTCAGCTTTTTTTGGTTTCAAACTTATAAAACCAGAACTAAACCAGTCGATGTTTTTAAAATTTTAATCAGTTTTTTTTCAAGATTCAGTTTTTTCAGTTATTTTTTTTTTCTGATTTTCTCAATTTAATTAGTTTTTTAGTTTTTTTTGTTCACTCCTAGTATTATATATACAGTATCTTGTTTTTGGTTTCAATGTTTTCTTAAAATTATTTTGTTTAATTTAAAAAAAATTAACAATTAATCGTCGGTTTTTACATTTTTTAAAATAATATCTCTTGCGTTTGATCTATGAATTTATTTTTGTCTATAATGGATAATGTTTGAGTTGTTTTAAGTTTAATTTTTAAGATTAAGTTGCGTGCTAGAAATTTTATTTTTTTGATTCATCATGGAAAAGATTTTATTTTAATATTTTATCCATTTAAATTTATGTATTTTGGTAATGGTTACTTTTCACACAAAAATTTATTTAAAAATATATTAAAAAAATATTTTTTTAAAAAAATTATTATTATCATTAACATCAAAACGATTGAAAAATATAAAAAAATAATTTAATTCAAAGCAAAAAAATTAAGTTTTTTTCAAAAACATTTTTAAAATTAAAAAAACCAAATAGCCTCAATTCGTGTAATAAAACCTTTTTAAGGTTCATAAAAGAGGCCAAGAGAATGAAAATGTATGATTATTGGCATGTTTGGTATTATGATAATTTTTATTTTTTAAAATATTTTTTATCTAAAAATATTAAATTAACATTATTTTATGTCTTTTTTGATAAGCTTGATATGTTGAAATCAAAATACTAAACACGTACGAAATCATGAAAAAAACTTTAATGTCAATTTAAGTAAAAAAAAAAAATTAAAACATTGAATTAAGGATTTTGAATTGCTATTGGCACAACTTTTTCCTTTTTTGAAGGTTAAAAGATGAAACTAGCCTCCCCCTTTTCTTTTAAATTTCTAGAACATAAATACATCTCCAGGTTGAATTCATATGCGCTTTGAGTTTAAAGATTTATTTCTCTTCTTTTGTCTTGGAACATGTGGTGTGAAATTAGGATTTTAAATTAATTAGTTTTGAAATATAAAGAGATTTAACATTTTGAATTATTTTGCTTAAATGATCAAATTAGATCAAGGGACGTTATAAAGAGATTAATAAACTTCTATAATTCTTGTTCATGTATTTTTTTTATTAACATGGATGTCCGGACCAGTTTGCGCGTAACTCAACTAATTTGATGAGTTTTAAAGTTAATGACCATGTAAGCCTCTAGTAGCCATCATATTAGTAACCACAGAACTCGACAAAGAGACAAATCTTTTAATCTTAAACTTTTTATTATTAGACCACCTACTAGATGGTTAATGGTCCACCTACTATATGGTTAATTCATGTATTTCATTTGTCTTGAAAAGGAGATGATGGATGCGAGATAATACCGTGGATTGCAGCCTTGATTCAACGCATCTCTTCTCAGAAAAATAAAATCATAAAGGAAAGAAATCAAGAGGACATAATGAATTTATTAAATAGTAACATAAAAAAAAAGAGTCAGATTTGTTATTTATTTTTTTTCTTAAAAAGAGACCATGCCAGTAGCCAGATAGATTGTTCCAATAGCACTTTCCATAAAGATTAAAATATTGACTGAATAATGTTTTTAATTAATTAATTCATAAATTCACTCGGTAATTTATTAATCTAAATCTCTTTTAAGCTCATTTATTGATTCAAGTTTAATAAAAGTAATTGTTGTAAAAATCATTTTTTAAAATATTTTTTATTTAAAAATACATTAAAATAATATACTTTATTTTATTTTTAACCCCATCAAAATAATTTAAAAATATATAAAAAATATTAATTTATAACTAAAAAAATTAAAAAATAAAACTTTCAGAACATGACAAGCACTACCTAACTAACTAGGCTAGAAATAGCTTTTGTTTATAACGTTAATGATGAGGGACACTCTTGGTAGGTGAGATATTAAAAAAGTTAAGTTGGTTAACACCTAATTCTGTTTTAAGAAAAAAATTAATAAGTAATTAAGGAGGAGTTAATCCAGAGGTTAATTGTACCGTTGAAGTGAAGGCAAGAGAGGATATATTGGGAATCGAGCCTGACAAGGAAATCTGCCATGTCATCCCCTTCGGAGCATAGCTGGCAGCACTTCTTTTGCGGGGCCATGAACACCTTATTTTATTTGCCTCCATGTTCCTTTTATTTACATACTTGCCACTCTTTCTTTTCACCCTTGTTTTTATTCCAGATTTTTCAATAATAAAAATAAAATACAGCATAGTACTGTAGGTTTGCGGGCTCAACTCATTTCATTATTATTTTTTAAAATTTTACTGAAACCGTGTTTAATAATTATAATTGGTGAATTAAATTATTATTTTTAATTTAATCTAGATTGGGAGTTATATCTTGGATTTACTTGCATGATTAGATTAGATTAGATTTAATAACTATAATATTATGATTTACAACTCATAGAATTAACGTTCAAAATCTAACTTATTATAGAAAAAAAGAAAATAGCATAGATTATTCTAGAAAAGAGAAAAAAATCACACTTGTTCTTGACTCTTTTTTTTTTTTTTGAAGGAACAATAAGTTTTTCTTCGAAACGGAAGATTTAACTATTTAGAAATCTGTGATTTCTAAAATATAAACTTTCTCAATAAATATTTTTTTATTTTATATATATATATATATATATATCTTCGAATTTAAGATTCTTTAACAAATCAAATAATGTTCAGGATCTTATATTTTTTAGAGTGTGCTTGAGAGTGTAGTTACGGTTGTATTTTTTAAAGTATTTTTCACTCAGAAATATATCAAAATAATAATTTTTTTATTTTTTAAAAATTATTTTTGATATGAGCACATCAAAATGATTTAAAAACACCAAAAAATATATCAATTTAAAGCAAATAAAATAAATTTTAAAATTTTTCAAAAACATTTTTGGAATTAAAAAACAAACATGGTCTTATATTAAAATCTTACATCATTTGCACCAAACATTATGCCAGAAATTTTGCAATGTTTTTTTTTTCCTAAAATGATTGTAAGTCAAATCTATATTTTTTATTTATATGAAAAACTCCCCTTTATTTATCACTTTTTTTTTCCTAAAATGATTGTAAGTCGAATCTACAGTTTTTATTTATATGGAAAATTCCTCCTTATTTATCACCTTAAGTATATAGAAAACATATCAAGATACAAAAAGTTCATCCCATGAAAAAACAAGCAATAAGTTACATTTTTAAAGTAAGAAAATTACTTCTAGATAAAATTAAACTAGCATATTGCACAACATTTCCACTAGGGATGACAATAGATCCTATCTTATTTATTTTTTTATTGAGTAAAAACTTTAGATATCATATATCTATTTATTATTCAAAATAAGTTAAAATAAAATAACATATACACACATGCGCACAAAATACTAAAAGACATAGGAAAAATATTGCTCCTCACATCACTGTTCATACACAAACGAATCACTGTGAATTAGTACAATGATTTTTTTTGTCCCAATTCTTTTTTTTTCCAATCACGCCTTTATGGAGCCAAATTAATGGTTAATTAAAATATATTTATTGATGAAGGGCAAGATTCGAACAAAGAAGACCAAAATAAAAAGGACTGCCAAAGGAGGGTTGTTTTAAATTTGGGGCAAAACATTTATTTCAGTCCTAAAACTTTTCAAATTATAAAATCTCAGTCCCTTAAAATTTATGCAATTCAATTTTTGTTTAAAACTTTAATTTTCTTATTTTGATCTTTGGTCTGAGAGATAGGAGAGAAAGCAGTTAAATCTTAGTGGTGGAGAGAATGTTTAATTAAGTTGACACTGATTCCAACCATGAAAAATAACGATTTTGATATCAATGAGTTCCTTTCGATGATGAAAGTTTAACCTAGGTATTATTTTTCCCTTAACATTGCTTGAAATGGTAGATTTGAGCTAGGAAATAATTTTGATTTCAGGGTTGATTGTGAGCTTTCGAGCTAATTTTTGGGTTGTTTGAGTCCATTGATATGTTTTCCAAGGTGTTTAGAGAGAGAGTGTTTTTTGGTCAAAAATTGGTTAATAATGGTTTATTTTTCCTGGAAACATTATAACTATGACTTTCTAGTGACTAAAGATCATTAGATTCCGGGTAGGGAAAGTGACGCGTTGCCTACTATTTAAAAAAAAAATTAAGGAAGGATGACAAACCGTTTACCGACATAAAAAAATAGAAAAAAGTAAAGAGGCCCAAACACGTGAGTTGCTTTAGGCCGGTGCACTTGAACCTTTTTTTTTCTTTTTAATTTTATATTGGGTTTTTTTTTCAATTTGATCCATCACATTTGGATGTTTATTGATTTTTCTTGTTTAATGTTTTTACCATGAAAGTTTAATATTTTATTGATTATGGATTGGGCAACGTAGTTTATTTTGGTTTGATATTTTTTTATTTATCGTGATCTCAAACAAACGCCCTGATATTTGATTGGTTTTTAAATTTATAGATGTTTATTTTATATAAAAAAATTTATATATAAAAAATTATTAAACCTAATTAAGTTCATGATCTATATCATAAATTTGACTAGTTAACATCGTAGGTTAGGAATCAAGTTTTACATTCTTTTAGGTTGCATAAATAGTTATTGATTTATTTAATTAAATACATGCATAAACTTTTCAATTTACGATTGAATTTTTTTATGTCAAAAATACATATAAAAAATATTGTTGTATTGAAAAAAAAAGTAACAAATACACACATATTAAACTATGAAATTATAAATATTATACATATATCAATATTAAGATATGTATGTATTATACTATATTAAAAAAAATATAAATATTTTACACATCTGTATAATACAAATATATACATCTCAAGTTAAATTGATCTCGTATTCCACACACACACACACACACACATAATATAGACGCACCCTATTCAAGTAGAAATGCCATTCATGGATGAAAAGAATTTAAATGCTTGAAGAAACGAGAGGTTACTGTAGCTAGAGAGGAGTGAGTGTGAAAAACGAAGAAGAAAAAGGAAAGCTTGGAGATGCGGGGTATCGATCCCCGTACCTCTCGCATGCTAAGCGAGCGCTCTACCATCTGAGCTACATCCCCGTTGTTGAAAGGAAATTCTTTTATTTAATTAAAAACAACATATTACAAATTTAAATGGCAATCAGCATTCAGTATCTAGTAGTATGCCGACCTCCAATATCTTGCTTAATGCAAATTTGGTAAATGAAAATTAATTTATTCAAATTTTGCCATTAAAATCCTAGTTGAGAAAGATTGATGCAATATTCAAATTTTGTCTATAGAACTAGGCTGTGATGAGTGTGTGAGAAAGAAATTTATTTGTGCATCATGGGGATTTATTCTTTCTAAAAAATTTATTGCTTCAATGAAGATGAAAGACCCAATGGAAGAATTTAATAAAAAAAGTAAACAAAAAGATAGAAAAAAATTATTCAGATTAAAAATAAATAATATTAAAGTGTAATTTCTCTATCTCTATTTATCATTGTTTTAAAATTAGATTGGATAATAGGTTAATTCGGGATTTAACTGATATGAAGTTTAAACTAATTTGAGTTAAAGAAAAAATATAAAAGAAAAAGACTTGGTTGATTTGTTAAAATTCAATAATCAATCTATTAGTTTTTTTTTTAAATAATTTTTTTTTTAAAATAATAATTTTTTTTCTCTTAAATTTATTGTGAATCAACTTGAATTGGTCTTCTAACCCGCAATTCAAGCCTTGCCGAAGTTAGTTCTTGAAACTATGCCATCTATATCCCTTGATAGTGGGGGTATAAATCATTTTCTTCGAATGGATTAAAGCGACTATGCATTAGATCGGGTTAAATGGCTAGCCGTATCAAATGTACGTGGCAGGAAGGACACCTTGATTGCTTAATTGTTTCCTACTTTTTTCAGGGAGGAAGCTGCAATATAAATCAAAATACAAGAGCAAGATTGAATGTTTCACTTAAAAAGGCCACTCTTTTCTCCTAATGGTTGAAGGGGGAGGGTGGTTTCCATTCCGTTCTTTGGGACATCGGAGCCTGAGCTCTTTAGGACTCGAAGCTTAAAAAATGGCGACGCTAGTTGTTTCTGATGATATATTAAGCGTTTTTGAATCTGGGTCTCCCTTGGTTTCCACAATGGGTTAAGCTTCTCCACTTTTTACTGGTAAAGAAAAGTTGCTCTCTTGGCTTTCTTTCTATTTTTTTGTCAAAGATATCGTGTTGCCTGAAATTAATTACTTTTACATAATCTTCTGTTATAGTTAATGGTTCTCAAATGTGTTTTTGATAAATTGTCACATTAAAAATCACTTTCTTTTCTTGCTTTGCTTTGATCACTAAGTTAATAACTAACAGGCAATGTGATGTTTTTTTAACCGGATCTTGACATTAATGGTTAGTAGCTAAAATGTATTTTTGATAGAAGGTAGAAAGGTGGGGTTTTTTGGGTCAGTGAAATTTTATATGATATGATCAGTGGACTTTGCTATTATGATGACTGTTAATTGTTTGTGGAGCAAATTGCCAATCAATTCGACTTGTGGACTAATGAAACTATAGAAGTTTCCTCAAGTTCTTTGGCAATAAGCTACTTTTTATAAGGGGATCAAAATTCAGGGTTCAGGTTATAGAATGTCTGACTTTAAACATCATTTGTAAGTGTTCATAGTGTTTTTCTAGAGGTGTTTTATTAAGTGGTATTTGATTTGGATTGTGAGGGTTGGCTTACAATTTTCTTAGCCTGTGTTTGAGTCCTCGTTTTATGTTTCCACTTTCCGGTATTATTCTTCTTTTTGCTTCAAAAGCTTATAATATGAAGAAATTAATCGACGTAAAAGTTCTCTCGTCTATGCATGTAGTGAAACTTTAAAGCTTTTTCGTTTTATAATTCAAAGAAATATTGATTGAAGAATACAGAGGAGATACAGGAGCTGAATTTGCATATCCTCCTAGCATATACCTCAGGTTTCATTAGTTCGATATAGTACTCAAAGTTGATGGTCTAGAAAAAGAAAAAGGAAAAAAGAAAGAAAGAAAGAAAGAAAAAGAGATTCGTTAGACCTTAACAGTTTATGCATATATATACTCATTTTCCTTTTATGATGTGAGAATATCTTGAGGAAGTGTAAGATTCAAGTGGTCTAATTAGTTTATTGAACTCGTTTACCAGGTCTTGATAACTGTGGGATTTCAAGTGCATACAATCTATATGTTGTAAATGAAATATGCTCAAGTATTTTCACCAAGATATTCTTGAGAGTAATGCATCTTTCAGGAATTTTATAATTTGCTTCTATGCATTGCAAGTTATTCCAAATTTAGATACTTGGTTGGACATTGGCTAGCACTTCTGAGCATTTCTGTATATGATTTCTCCACTGAGTTTTTATTTTTTCTAAAATTTTAGTAATTATATCTGCCGGTTCTTTTATGAAATGCACATTGTTTCGAGCGCTCTAGTTAGTCTTTTATTTTTTACTTTAAATTGTGTTATACACAAAAAAATATCCTTTCAAGTGGCCCTACTTCTACCTAGTCTCTGCACCCAATCTATCGAAGCTTGTTCTGTTGTGTAGATTCTAAATTTAGAACAGCTGCATTAATTTTGGGGTTGGTGTAATTAATTCGTGCATATCTGCATTTTCTTACACCCGAAGAAAAATGCTTGCGATAAAGACGGTAATTTGAACATTTGTCACATTTCCATTACTCATATCCTCCTTTTGTAATCCCAGAGAGATTTAGTTCATTCCACCTTCTCCTTTTATATATCTCAGAGTAGTTTGGGATAAATTATCCCTCTTCAGTTTCTTCTCTAATTATCCCATCCATGGGTCGGAACAAGCTTCCGATGAAGAAAATTGATAATCCCTCCCGTCGTAAAATAACATACTCAAAACGTAGAGATGGGATTATCAAGAAAGCCACTGAATTGTCTGTGCTATGTGATACAGATGTTGGTCTTTTGATGTTTTCTCCTAATGGTAGATTGACTACCTTTGCTAGCAATGGAAGGTTGATATAGAACTATTTAGTTCAGAACAATATAGATTCATGTTTTCTGTTTATTCTACTGTGATTTTCCTATGTATATAATTTTGACAGTCTTTAAATGATTTTGTAGGATTGAAGACGTCTTTCTTCGCTATTTTGACCAGTCCAATGTACTAGAAGCAGGGTGTGTCTATTATTCTCTTCATCTTGATTCTTTGATTTATAACCTGCTTGTCTTTTGCGTTTCAAAAGCTCTTTAAAAAAATTGAATTTTTATTTTATTTTTTTCTTTGCTTCAAATTAATATTTTTTTGTTGTTTTCGTATCGTTTTGATGTATTGATGCCAAAAATAAATTTTTAAAAATGAAAAAAAATATTATTTTGATGTATTTTCAAATAGAAAGCACTTTGAAAAGAAACTACTATTATAATACCAAACAGGCTTTTAGATTCACACATGCCTTGTTGTTTTTGGATATTGTGGATATCTTTGTTAGATTTTTACTGGAAAATTTTCAATGTCTTTTTATTAATCATTTGTTTTATTCACAATATTTATTTTGATGTGCAGACCAGTTGAACAGGAGGGGGTAAGATCTCTCTCTCTTTCTCAGTATACTTTCTTATATGTGTGCCTCTGTCCGTGTATACGTATAAATTGTGCTTGTGTTTGGGATCCCTTTTTTTTTTTTTTTGAAGAAGATGTGTTTGAGATCTTGATTTGCCATTATTTGTTCTTTCAGTATTTGTACCAAAATCTCAAGCGCTTGAAATATGAAAGAGAAATGCTGGAAAAGATTGCAAAGTTTGATTCTCTCTCTTTCTCTCTCCCAACACACACACACACACTCTCATAGACCATATACACAGAAACCTAAGAGTTAATTTTGTGAGAACTTTCTCTGATTAGAATTCTTTCTTTTGTCATATGGATGTTCCACTACCTTGTGCATGGAAAACAAACTCAGGATAGAGGTAACTTTTTGAAACACATTTTTCTAGAGTGCTTTCTTACAAACTCTACTTGAAACATGATGAAATTATTTTATTTTTTTGAACTGTTTATTTATGGCTTAATAGGCGCTTCAGGAGCAACTCGATGAAATCAGCCAGAAACTACAAGAGAGACAAGAAAAGATGAGGCCAGTATCTTTTTTTTTTAATTGTTTTTGCATAGTTAACCAAGACTGTTATTTAAATCTTCTATTCATCCCATTTTTTTATTTTTATATATGAACATGTAAATGATAACTCAATAATATAAATCTTTTTTTCATTGATAATAAACATTGCTGTATTCTTCTTTATTATAAAAAAACAGGTCTTACAATCCAGATGTGGTGAATATCAACTCAGTTCACGATGCCAATGCGCACCGACAATTTCTTAATGATGCAATTCAAAATATAGAAAAGCTACAAGTGGGTACACGTTTCCCCTGTCAATTATGTAAATCCCATTTCAACTTTATTAAAACTAACAATTTCCTTACCCTTCTTCTTAGATGGAGATTTTTCATGAACCTATAGACCTTCAGAAGTCTGGGTGTTTTCAGGTAATTTGAGAGGGAGAACGGCAGGGGCAGTAGAAATGGGGAACACGAACTGGAAAATGCTCTCAAAAGCTTCTGCATTGTTCATCTTGCATTACTTTTTGATGTTTATCTAATCTGTGCTGTTTCATTCTGTATTTTTGTTCATAGGTGCCTCCCGCTGCTACCGGGGATGCTCATTTGACCGCTGAAGAGCTTGTGGATGCCAATGGAAACTGGTAATTCGTGGTTGTAATTTCTTAACTTAATCAAAATCTGGTAGCTTTGGGCCTCTGACAAGCACATTTGAGCATTGGGTCATGCATGTTAACTCCTCTTTCGTAAACCATATCAAGAACGAGTTAAAAGAAAATAGTACACACAGATTATCATTTGTAAATTAATTTCTTGCAATTTTGTTTCATGTAGGAATCCACCGCAGGATGACCATCAACCCAAAGAGGCACACTTGCCTGTTGGTCCGCACCTAAGCATCGAGTACCTCAGAGCTCAAAAGCACTGGAACCTTCAAGGTCGTGGGCAGGGCAATGCCTGAGATTAAACACCAAGCGAGGAGAGTTTTATTGTCAGGGTCCTTCGTCCAAGTTTTATTATGGCTTATATTAATAAGATCACCAGCTTCTGTAGTTTACCATGATATGGGTTTTAGCAGAAGCTGTTGCATGCGTGTTTTTTTCCTTATGAACTTCGGATTCTACTCTTGTTTGAAGTTTGGAACTTGAATAATGTTGGATGTTGGATGTTGCAATTTACATGGATTTATTGTTTCTTTATGCATGAGTTTCAGCTTTGTGATAAGTTTGTCATTTTCATAGAAGATGTCAGCAGGTTACATGGAACATGTTGTCAAGATTTATGGCAATCTTACTGAAAGATTCTTCCCAAAAATCTCAACCATTAGATTAAAGAGATTCATTAGTGTGAAGAATTACTGGTAAAATTAGCATTACTTTGTTAACTCCTTAACATTAGCATCTATCTCCATGTCACAATCAGGATAGATTCTTTTATTAAAGACCTACTAAGAAAGATAGGCTACAAGGTTTGGTAAGTTCTTCCAGGTTAACACAATTGTTAATTTTATTGTTATCAGTTATAGACTTGAGGTGAGGTTAAGGGAATTATATAGAGAACATTGCAGAGTTTTTGCCCTTCCTAAAACCCTATATCTTTCAAACAACCCTAGCTCCTGAGATTGACCTCTATCATCATGCTCTAAGTCACATTTTGCTGCAAGATTTTATAATTTGTTGGAGTAGCAGAGAATAGGTCTGCACATCAGGATACTTCCATAGCAAGCGCATGTCATCTGTGTTCTTTTCCTTTTCCTTTTTCTAGTTAATTTCAATTTACCCCTTAAGGTTTAGGGTAAATTTGGTTTCACTTCCTGATGTTTCAATTGTATCAAACTTAAAGAAAGTATTTACATAATTGAAACATGAGGGGGGAAATTGGATTTGCTTCAAACTTTAAGGGGGCAATTGACCATTTTGTTTTCTCTTTTCTTTTTTTCCGGGAGAATCTGTGTTGTAGTTGAATCTATCTATTGCTATTGTTTCTATTTTTTATTTATCACAATTCCTCTGTTTTTGCTATTAATTCCCATGATTTACTAAACTTTCCAAAACCCAAATCATATTATGCCTAATACTTAATTATTTTCCATTAATAGCACAATCTAAATCTAAAAAATATCTTGAATATTTTTTCAGGCAACCCCGGTCAGATCAATTATTTTTAATGTAAAAAAATGTTCTAAGCATTCTTAATTTTTTTTTAGTAAATGGGAGTTTGACTTGATTTAATTAAATCTACTTGATAAATTCAAAAACTATCTGAACAACTAGTAAAAAAATAATTTGACTAAAAAAAAAATTCAAGATGATATTTTTTTTAAATAATTAAGACAACAATATATTGAATCGACTCGGTCAACATGAGTTAACCTACCAAATTCATGAACTAGGTCATGAGACTATAATAACCTTATATAAAGTAAATCAAAATAAATTATGAAACTTGATTCTCAATTAACTCAATGTTAAAAGAAGGAATTGAGAAAAAAATAATTAAAAAAGATAAAAAAACAGCTCGAGTTAACTCGAGTAAACCTGTCAAATCTATGACCCGAGTCATAAGACTAAGATAATTCCATAAAAAGCAAATTGAAATAAATTATGAAGACCAATTCTCAATCAACTCAATATTAAAAAATAAAATTGAAAAAAAATCAATTAAAAAAGAACATAAAAAAATAAACTGAGTTAACCCGAGTTAATTCACCAAACCTATAATCCAAGTTATGAGAACAAGATAACCTCATAAAAAACAAATCAAAAACACCATTTTTTTTATTTTTTTTTAACAATAACAATATAACTTACCGAGTTCATGCAGCTAATGAAAATCTTTTGTTCTTAATGAGGAAATAAACAACTTTTCGACTATTTGTGTTTGTTTGCTGCTTTTTAAACGAGGAAATAAGCAATTGTTTTTTTTTTGGGTAAAGGGTGCTCTTGAGACAACTTATTTTTCTGTGTGTTAATCATAAGGACTGAAAAGAGATAATGTTTTGAAAATAATTTTTTATATTTTTAAAATTAAAAATACACGAAACTTTCCATCAATTCCAACTATCTTTATTTTTTTCTGTAATAAAACTATAATTATTCGTTATTTTTTTAATTAAAGTAAATGTACAGAGTAATTTGCGTGAATTTCGATTAATTTTATAAATTTTAAAATTAATAATCATATAAATTTTTAATAATTTTAAAATTGATGAGACTTGAACAATCCTACGCTATTTCGTATCTTAAAAGATTTGATTACTCGTTGTGCCTGCTAATTTCACAAATGAGGCAAATCCTCTGCTTCCAAGAGGGGATCTCAAAATGCAAATCCTTTCCTCCTTGAATCGTGGAATTATCAAATCAAATGAGCTTAGAATATGAGATTCAGAATCAAATTAAAAACTAAAACTAAAATCTCTGCAATAAAAGGGATGAAATTATAGAATTTTGCCAATAAAGAATAATCCCAAATCTTATTCTTAAAAAACATAGTGGTCTCCTTAAAACTAAATAATAAATTATGGATAATCGTCAATCTACTAAAAAAAAAACCCCAAAAAAAGGTGTCCCACATTGTTCTCCTCACGTCCCTTTACGCGTCAACTCTTCCTTCCCTTCCCCGAAAAACATGAAACATTCGAATGAACTAAATCCTTGAGAAAATAATCAACAAAAACCTATTCTATAATCTTTTATGTTTTTTTTTTACTTTCTTTTTACAATTTCTTAGGATCCAAAACCACTAATTCAATCTTCCACATCCATTTTTGTTACCTTCATGTTATTGTGGCTCTTCAGTTGCTTTTAACACAACATTTGCCTACCTTCGACATCAAGTTTTGACACAAACGTTGCTGCTGCTGCTGCTCTAATCTGGTTTGAGAAATTAAGATTGATAAACACCATATAGTTACAGGGATATTTTCGAAGTTGATGCAGGAAAGACTTTTTGGGAGATAAAAAGGATACAGCAATCTGCTTTCCGCAGGGTGGCATATATGCTATATATAGAAGAACAACATCTCATGTTTTCTGCCTTTGGGTTGCATTAGTATCCGATGTAATGAAAAGGGTAATATGTGAATGGAGTGTTGATTTGAGAGGAAATGGAATTGAGAAGACTGAGAGCAGGTTATGCAATTGTTTATGTCATTCTTCTTTGTACATTGGCAATGGGGAGTATAGAGGGCAAAAGGAGAGCAGATATGCTTTTTGGCAATTGTGATCCTGAGCTCAAGGAAAAAATGGTATGTTGGCCTTTTTTTTGTTTCTTTTTTGTGTCTGAAAAATGCTTGTTTTTTTTCCTTTTCTGAGTCGTTCAATGATTAATGATGGTAGACGGAAAATTATATGGCTTCAAAATTCAGACTTCTGTAGCATGTTGATTTTAGGTGGTATGGCTTGCAAATTTATGTTTTGGTTCCATGGTTCAGAAGCAGATTGTTGCAAATGTGCTTGTGGTAGCAGGAGAAAAAGTGTGATTAGGAAGAGGTGAAACTGTGGATTGAACATAGAATATTTGGTTTTATTGTTTTGACATAGGATTGATTTCTTCTCTCTGGTTTTTGATGAAATATTATATTTTCAGGAAGAACAAGCATGGATTCATTGCTGGAAGGAATTGGTAGATAGGAATGGCTCTTTCGAAGATTTCGATTTAGATATGCTGCAGGAAGCTAATTTTGAGTTGAAATCAAGATTGCTCACAAAAGAAAACATTGATAAATCCTTAAGTGTTCTATCACCGAAAATGAAACAAGAACTTCTGGATTATTGTTTAAGAGAGAAAAATCTTCACTTTTCTTACCATAGAGATAGTTCTAGACATTCTTTCATCAAGTGTGTTAAGTTTCTTTTAGATTTGTGTAATAGTCCCAGAGGATATCTAGCTAGCAATACTCATCAACAGACAAAACCAAGCCTTACTCCATCAGCGCCTGCAGCAGCATCCCCAGGTTATGGTTCAGCACCATTCAATCTAGCAGCTGTCAGCTCTTCATCTCCAAGGAGACTGACCCTTTCGTTCTTTGAAAAGAAATTGTATCGCCTACAAGATATGAGTGACTCACCTCCTCCTCCATCACCAGGAAAACATTCTCCACCCAGTTCACAATTTCATAAACAAGTTCCTCCACCACCAGTGCATAAGGGCGTTGATCAGAATCTTATTGTTGCTGTTGCTGCAACTGCAGCAGGAACATTTTGTTTTGTTGCGACGCTCTTCATTTGCTGGTGCTGTTGTAGGGGTAGTAGCAACAAAATTGGTCCTGGAGGTGGAAAAAGAGATGAGAGGCCTCTTCTGCACTTCAATCTGTCTAATAGTAATGCATTTTCAGGACCCCGTCTAGTCATTGATTCATTGTAATAGTTATTTTCTGAAGAATGTACTAATTATGAGTTAACTTTATCTTCTCTTTTCAGCTACTTCTCAAAGTTCTTTTAGCTTAGGAAATTCCAGTTCCAAAGAGCACAGTTCTAATAGTGGAAACACTACGTTCCAAAGCGATTTGTCAACGAAATATGGAAATCATGATTCCTCTCTGGCAGACGCACCATCAGTAGAAGCTCATGCAGGAGAAGCACTTCCTCCTCTAAAACCTCCTCCTGGAAGAACTCCTGCTCCTCCACCTCCTAGACCGCCGCCACCACCACCACCTCCGGTTGCTGCTCCTCGTCCCCCGGTGCCTCCAAAAGTTGGTCGCGCTCCACCAGTTCCTCCTTCTAAAGGCAAGTTGAAGCCTTCCCCCCTTGGACCACATCGTGAGAATCCCAGCGAGGGAGGTGATCTTGATAGTGAAGAAGCTCCAAAAGCCAAGTTAAAGCCATTCTTTTGGGATAAGGTTGTGGCCAACCCTGATCACTCAATGGTTTGGGATGAGATCAGTTCCGGTTCATTCCAGTAAGCTACAAATCTCACTTGAACTCAATTTTAGCTCTGCAAGATATTTTCTTTCGTTGAATCATCCATTAAACATTCCGACCTTACAGGTTCAGTGAGGAGATGATAGAGTCATTATTTGGTTATAATTCTGTGGATAACAATAAAAATGATCGCAAGAGAGATCCATCTGAACCTTCAATCCAGTATATTCAGATCATCAATCCAAGGAAAGCACAAAATCTATCCATTCTGCTACGAGCACTGAATGTGACTACCGAAGAAGTCCTTAATGCTTTGCAAGAAGGTGATCTCCATTTCCTTATGGTCTCTAACAATGAGTTTCATCAGACAATTTCTTCTTTATGCTTACTATTTTTCTCACTTGTAAAGGAGTTATATATATAACTTTGAAAACCACCCAGCATTGGTATTTCATTAAGCAAAATATGATTAGATTTATTTCGCTAATTCAAATAAAAAATGTAAAGATAATAAATTAAGATAACAGGAAAATAAATGAGTGTTTAAATGATCAGCTGTTAATACACTTGTGTTTCATTACAAGGAACCTTAAGCTTAATTGTTTACCAATTGATCAGGTAATGAGCTTCCAGTGGAGCTCCTTCAGACATTGCTGAAGATGGCACCGACATCAGAAGAGGAGTTGAAGCTTAGGTTATATGCTGGTGACATCTCTCAGCTAGGTCCTGCAGAGCGTTTCCTCAAAGTCTTGGTAGAAATACCGTTTGCTTTCAGACGAATAGAGGCATTAATATTCATGAGTGCTCTACGGGAAGAAGTTTCAGGCCTTAAAGAGTCCTTTGCAACTCTTGAGGTGAGACATCAGATGTACAGATTTTCATAATGCACATAACATGTTTCATAGAGTTCTGATAGATTATCCATCTGTTTGTAAAGACATGCATGGTCGGTTGAGACAAGGTTCACTTGTTCTTCTGTTGTCCTAATTAATCCGAGAGTATATTAGTTTTTTTTCTGGGATCCTGTGTAAGTCTAATTAAGATTATTCCTATACAAATTACAGGTGGCTTGCAACAAACTCAGAAACAGCAGGCTATTTCTGAAACTCCTAGAGGCAGTTCTTAAAACTGGTAACCGAATGAATGATGGTACATACCGCGGTGGAGCACAGGCATTCAAACTTGACACGCTCTTGAAACTTTCTGATGTCAAGGGAATGGATGGAAAAACTACACTCTTGCACTTTGTCGTTCAGGAGATCATTCGTTCTGAAGGCATTCGTGCTGTCCGCACAGCAAGACCCAGCCTGAGCTTCTCCAGTGTGAAGTCAGATGAATATATTGACAATGCTAACCCAGCATCAGCAGAGCACTACCGAAACCTTGGTCTTCTAGTGGTATCAGGTTTAAGCACTGAACTTGAAGATGTAAGAAAGGCAGCGATCATAGACGCTAATGTTCTAACATCTACAGTGTCGAAACTTAACCAATCATTAACAAAAACTAAGGCTTTCCTAGACTCTGACTTGAAGAGTTTGGGAGAAGACGGTGAGTTCTATCATGCATTGGCTAGCTTTTTGGAGCGTGCAGAGTCTGAAATGTCAAGCATGTCAGAAGAAGAAAAGAGGATAACGGCTCTGGTGAAGAGTACAGCAGACTATTTTCATGGGAATGCAGGAATGGATGAAGGTTTGCGTTTGTTTACAATTGTACGAGATTTCTTGATAATGATAGATAAGACATGTAAAGAGGTAAGAGATGACAGATCAAAGAGGCCAATTACGACAACCAAAAAAGAGGTTCGGGAAGTGACAGCAACAAACAGTCAGAAACATGAAAATGCAATTCAGAAACTGTTTCCAGCAATTGTCGGAAGGCGAACTGATGATTCCAGTTCAGATGATGAGAGCCCATCTCCTTAGCCTTATAAGCTTCTATTGTCTCTAGAACTTATTCAGGTGGCTTGGAATCTTCGAAGGCACGACAGACTGGATTATGCATGGTTCGCAGAAATCTTCCCTACCTCTGTCTAGTCTGCAGCAGCACACGACCTTGATTTTCCTCTTCAAATGTTTTCTGAAAGACTGTTATAACCTGATGAAAGTTTTTGATCATAGAGATAGAAAGAGGATTGATTCCGAATTTGTCTCGGAAGGCACAGCATTTCTTTTGTACAGCTGATGCAGTATTACTGTAGTTAATGACTTGTTTCTGTGAATTCTATGCATTCAATCCATAGTTTTTCATGATTGTGTCTCCCACCAGGCTGAAATTCTTGATTAATTGGGAATTTTTCTCTTATAGCACACAGAATTATGCCACTGAACAGACCTGGAGACAATCTTCCAATGGGGTAAGATTCTTCACCACATTATCCACTTCTTCCACTGAAATTCAAAGAAACTAAAAAAGTTGCAGAATCTCCGAAGCCTATCTTCTTATGCAATCCACAGACATGAAGTTCACTTTTTTACGCAGAACTTAGAGAAGGTTACTTGGCATACCGTTAGAAACAGAACAGACAAAGGCAATAGCATACCATTAGTCCATTACAGGTTATTTGGCAATAAATAGCGTTAAAATGCTTTTAACCAGTCAAGGAAATCGAACTAGGCGTGGAGTAGAATTGCTTTAAACCAGGCAAGAAATAAATGTAGTTGACTTCGGCTTTCGGATGTCCACGATAATTCGGCCGGTCCATCTTTTGGAAGCCCATCCTTCACTTTCACAGCATAATTACAGGCTAGTGTTTAAAATTCGAGTAGAAATTAAAAGTATTTTTTATTTGATTTTTAAAATTTATTTTTGATAATAACCTATTAAAATAATTAAAAATCATAAAAAAATTTAATTTGAAGATTTTTTAAAAAAAATATATTGATCTACGTAACAAGTTGATCCAAAAAATTTTAATATTCTTTAATTTAAACACAAAAATAAACACATTTTTATATTCTGATCCATCTAAATAAACATATTTTTATATTCTGATTCATCTAATAGTTGATTTTAAAAATTTTTTGCTTTAACCCGAGCTTGATTTTAAGTTAAATTATATAATACATTAATCCATTCTAAAGTTTAATAAATTAAATTATTTGTTAAAACTAAATCTACAACCAACAATATTAAAATAAAAACTCACTTAATTTTAATAAAAAAGGTTTTTTTTTTTTTTTGTAAGTTATTCACTGAGTCTAAGAACCATGTTTCACTATCATTTTCAATGAAAATTTTGAGATTAAATCTTTATTTTGTATTTTTTTTTCAAATGAAAAGTGATCATTTAATTTAATTATCATTCAATCATTTAAATATGAAAAACATTTTTAAGTTGAACAACACATTATTCTCGAACATTTAATTCTATAATCATTAAAATAAAATACAATTTAACTTTTTGTAACAAAAAGAACAAAAATAAGAGAAATAATTTTAAGAAATGATAACCTAAATCCCCCCAAAACCCTAAAAACCAACCCTACTCATAGTCTATATATATTAGACACAACCTCTCTCCCACGGCAGTCACTGTCAATATTACTTAAAATAAAAACCCTCATGGCTCGAAGACGCCCCTTTGAAGTCGCCCCGCCTGCCGTTTCGTCTTCCGAGGAAGAAGAAGAAACCGATGGCGAAGAAGAAACTCCAAAAGGCACCGTCCAAGCCCAGCAAAACGGCACTGGTGAGAAACAAAACGATAACGAAAATGGCAGTGAAGACGAAGAAGAAGACGACGACGACGACGACGATGATGAAGAGGAGAAAGAGAAACCCAATCTGCCGCCCTCCAAACCTTCGAAACCCGACTCGGAGTCCGACTCAGAAACTGACTCGGAAGACACCGAGTCAACTCAGCCACCGTCACCTTCTCTTTCTGGCTTTACAATCAAGCCCATTTCGCCAAAGCGCAAACCCGGCCCAAAACTCGAGCAGCCCAAGAAGGAGAATGATGGAGAGGACAAGAAAGCTAAGAGGGGAGCTGGAGCGGGGGGTGGGGGGCCTCAACGTTTATGGAGTGATGAAGATGAGATTGTGATGTTAAATGGCATGGTTGAGTACCAGATTGAGAAAGGGAAAAACCCTTTTGCGGATAATGGTGATTTCCATGGATTTGTGAAGAAATCGCTCCATGTTGATGCTACTAATAATCAGTTTTTGGATAAAATCAGGAGGTTGAAGAAGAAGTATTTTACTGATGTGGAGAAGAATGAGAAAGAGATAGATGAGATTTTTAGTAAACCACATGATTTGGAGTGTGTGGAGCTTGCAAAGAAAATATGGGGTGCTGGTGGTATTGAGATGGGAAAAAAGGGCAACTTTAATAAAAAGAGTGGAAAAATTGTTAGCAGTGGTGGTGGAGGAGGAGGAGGAGAAGGAGAAGGAGAAGGAGGAGGTGGTGTTGGAGGAGGAGGGATTACTTTGGCCTTGGCGAAAAAGGGGAACGAGGAAGCGAATGGGGAGAAAGGGAAGCTGAGTGTGAAGAAGGGGAAGAGGGGTTCGAACGAGGAAGTGAAAGTAGAAGGAAAGGAAGGGGATTTGAAGAAGAAAAGGCAGGGTTTGGATGGGGAGGCTGATGAGGGAGAGGCGGGGAATGTGAAGAAGGGGAAGAGGGGTTTGTGTGAGGAAGTTAATGGAGAAGGGAAGGGAAAGGGTGTAAAAAGGGAGAAGCGGGCCGCTGATGAGGAGATGAGTGGAGAAGGAGAAGAGGTGAATGTGATTGTGAAGAAGCAAAGGAGGTTGGTGAATGATGAAATTAATGGAGGAGGGATGGAATTGAGTGTGAAGAAGCGAAATGCAGTGGCAAAGGAGGATCTGGATAGAGAAGAGGCGGGGAGTGAGGATTTTTGGGATAAGTATCCGTATTTACGCGTAGCATTGGACGGTGAAATTTTGCCTGAGTATTTGAAGGAGAGAACAATGTTGGTGCTGGGGATGGTTGGAGAGGAAAAGTTGGTGGAGTTGGAAAGAGAATGGAGGAGTTTGATGAAAGCAAAGTTGGAGTTTATGGTGATGCAAAAGGACTTGATTGCAAAACAAATCAAGTTGAGTTTGGATGCTATGAACTCTCAGGACTCTTAGGGTGATTTTTGTAAAGAAAGGAAAACAAATTTTGGGTGGTACCAAGTTTTGGTTGGGGATTTTGAAAAGTTTTTTGTTTTTTGTTTCTTTGGGCTGTATGTGACGGGTTAGCTGGAGATACAGATTGGTCCTTAGCAGGCATCATGTTTTTCTGGTTCAGTTGCACGGAACTATGGTTTTTAAAATCGAATCAGGTTTTGCTCTATTTTCTGGTGGATATCAATATATCTATTGTCTTTCAGCTTGTGTTGATTTAAATCTAATCAGTTTTTGCTCTATTTTTGGTTGATATCAATATAGCTATTGTCTTTCAGCTTGTGTTGAATTCCTTGCAATCTATTATTTTTCTGAGAACGTTTTCAGTCATCAATCTCATAAAAAAAAGAAGGAAAGGAACTGGTATGCCTTTGGCAAAAGATGAAACTTTTAGGCAAGAACCATGATATTCTAGACCCCAGATAACAGTTCAACTGAATTGTAATCCCACCTGCATTTTAACCCTGATTTATGGCTTCTCTGTACATGTATCTTTGAAACTGTGTTTGGGAAGAAAGAAACAGGTGAGACTGCAATTCTTTGTGACTCTGTGAGAGTAATAGTTTTTCCTTTCTCCCGGTGCTTTTGAGTTTCAGAGAATCCAGCTGCTGAATAAGTGGATATTTTTTAAAGTTGTGTTTTTTTTAGTATTTTAAAATAATATATTTTTTATTATTTAAAATTTGTTTTTAATATCAACATATTAAAAAACTAGTTAAAAAAACATATTAAAAAACTGGACGTGGTGCAGTTTGACTTGAAAAAATATTAAATTATTTTTTTT
The DNA here is from genome assembly GCA_019202695.1 of Populus x sibirica. Taxonomy (NCBI): domain Eukaryota; kingdom Viridiplantae; phylum Streptophyta; class Magnoliopsida; order Malpighiales; family Salicaceae; genus Populus; species Populus x sibirica. Next base: position 230,997 of record JAGMVL010001039.1, on the reverse strand, counting down.
AATTTTAGTTTTTTTATGATTTTAATGTAATAATATTAAAAATTAAAAAATTAAAAAAAATTATTTTTAAATAAAAAACATGCTGTATACAAAACCAAACATGCAATTAGAACAATAAGCATGGGCTTGCGCGGGTCTCGATCCATCTCCCTTTCATTTTTATTTTTTTTAACTTACCAAGCGGCGACATGTATGCATTATTATAGCTAGAACTATGCTATGTCATTAGTAATTTTATCTGAACAGGTTCAGGGGAATTAAATTTGGGCCTTAGGCCTAGTCTGTTTATGCTGCAGGATTTTCCATGGGGCTAAGGCTTGAGGAATTCATATTTGTAGTCACAATATAGAGGCATGAGCACCAATGAAGATAACAAGGGTGAGGGTGAGGGTGAGGGTGGTTGGAGAGGAAAAGCTAGTGGAGTTGAAAAGGAGTGGAAAAGGCTGAGATCATCCATGAAAAAAAAAGAAATTGATCTCAATTCATAACTGAATAGGTTGGTTTCGGATGTTTCCAAGTCCTGGGATTCTTGGGGCTGTTCTTGGAGAACAAATTTTGGGACTTCGAAAATGTGTTTTGGTTTGTTTCTTTAACAGCCATGGTTTTCCTTGCTCGGTTTCTGGGATGGAACTCGTACAGCAAGATTTCCCATTGGTGAAGGTTAAGCAGGGTACGGCCTCATGGCTTTCAGCGACAAAATAGACATTTGCCAAGGATCACACACACACAGAGAATTCAGCTATGCCTATGTCCACAAGCAAAAAGAAGAATATTTACTACAGAACTTCCAAACCTAAATCTCAAGTATACCCACAGAAAAACAGATCTAGGCACATATTTATAGAGAATATATGTCTTATGAGGTTTTCATTGCTAGACCAAACCAATCCTAAATTCATGAAGATTTGATTATACATCCTTAGTTAGGATTAAAGTTCATGTCACATCACAACAATATCAATTGCTAACACTGATCTCTTTGCTTAGCATTTGAGAACTCGTATTTCTATCCCTCTGCTTCCAGCAAAATAGACCCAAGCCAATCTGTTAAGAGAGTTGCAGAAGTTTGGTCGCAATCATGGATTTTCGTTTGACCACCCAAAATAGACTGTTTCCCGGTGTCCATGCTAAGAATTTTATTCTCAGGATTTTCACGTTCAAACATCCTATGTACATGTAGCAAATCTATTCTGTAGCAAACATATGCATCTTTGATAAGCTCTGAATGGCAAAATATAGTTCTTTGACTTGAACAAGCGATTTTTCTCCATTTACAAATTCATGAATATCGCAGCCTACCTCGATTATACTACTTCCAGCTTCCTTCTTCAATTCTCTGTCCTCCATCAGTCTTCGTGCTTTCAGTGCATCCTCCCACATTCCTGCATCTGCATATATGTTTGACAAAAGAACAAAGACTCCTGAGTCATCAGCCTTCAGTTCCACAAATCTCTCTACTGCGGTTTCAGCAAGAGACATATTTTGATGGATTTGACTTGCCAGAAGAAGTGATCCCCAGAGTGTTGAACTGGCTTTGATGGGCATAGCATCTAAAGTTTCTAAAGCTTTATCTTGTTGCCCTGCCTGGCTAAGGAGATCCACCAAACAACTGTAGTGTTCATGTTTAGGTTCAATTCTGTAGGAACTTGTCATCTTATTCAAGATACGAAGGCTTTCAGATACCATGCCTGCATGACAGCATGCTGTAAGAGCACCAAGAAAAATTAAACCATCCATTTGCATTCCTTCCAGTTCCATTAGAGCAAAATACTTCAATGCTTCTTCTCCAAACCCATGAATACTAAGACCAACAATCAGCACATTCCAAGAAACAATGCTTCTTTCTGACATGCAGTTGAACATACTGAGAGCCTCATTTAGGTTCCACACATTTCATGTACATATCGACTAAAGCTGTTTGAACAACCACGTCCATTGTGATTTTTTGTTTCTTCATGTACACATGTATCCATCTCCCTTTGCGCAAGAGCTAATGTTGCTCCAACCACAGATACCTTGTCAGGTATTATACCCTCGCAAAGCATCTGCCTGAACAAATTCAAGACTTCTTTGGCGTTCCCATGATGGGCATATATACCCATCTATCATGATGCTCCAGGAAATCACGTTTCTTTCCTGCATCTTATTGAATAATTGACGAGCACACACTAATTCTCCAACCTTGGTATACATGTTAATGATAGAATTGAACGAAAACAAATCTCTTGAAGGCATGCTGTCGAAAAGAGCTCGAGCACGAGGAACATCCCCAAGTTTCTGAAAACAATGCAAGGATTAACACACATCAAAATGCAATAAACTGTAAACCAAGGGAAGATATAGTTTCACCAACAAAATCTGCTTCACATTTACTTTCCAAGATGAAAATATTTTTAAAACCGACAACTAAGAAAATCATTTTAAACCGCTAAGAATTATTATTTTATACTAAAAGGCATCAGTTTTTAGAATTATCATGCACTCTCTCACAGTACATTGAGCGGTGCATATTTTTGGTAATTTTTACTTTGGTCATTGAAGTTTTATTTTGCATGATTTGATTTTTTGAGCCCAAATTAGTCTCCAATTGTATTTTTTAGAAGGAAGGATTGAATTGAAAGATTGGGGAATGAAGTGAAAATCTTAGGTAACACAGCAGGTAGGTTAAAATTTTTGTTAACACATTTATTTTTAGATATTTGGTGACCAGTTCCTTGAATTTTAAGAAAACACATTTTGGTACTTAACTTCATTTTCCTCTTTTTTTAGTTATTTTTTTTGTTGGGAGGAGAGGGAGTCGCTAGATTCCAGCTTAGAGAGAGAAAGTGGTTGTTGGGGAAAATTACGGTAATCAAAATAGTTAATTTTTGTGTCAAAAAGTTCCATATAATGAGAGGGGTTATGTTTAATTTTTTTTTTACCTTAAAAAAACATAAAAAAACATATTTGAGCTCGAGAAGAGTTTATGTTTTGGGTGGATTTTGAGTTCTGTGGCGGTTTATTGGGTTTTTGGTGACCATGAGTTGGCTTAACAAGGTCTCTAGGGGTCTTTTATAGGTGTTTTGGATAAAAATTAGTTGAAAATAAGTTACAAAAGACCCTATTTTTCAGGCAACCACAGTGACTGAATTCTGGGTTGTGCAGACTATGCTCATTGTTTTTTGATATACTTGGGGCGAATGATGTATCGTCTACCCCATTAAGCTTTTTTTTTTTTTTTTTTAAATAAAAGCTTGTGCATGGGCTATTGCTTTATTGGGTTAGGCCTAGCAGTGCACAACCTAATTCTTTTTTAATTTTTTTAAAATAATGCATTATTTGTGTGTATCTTTTCAAATAAATTTTGGGTTTATGTTTTAATTAGATTGTAATTATTTTTAAATGATATTGAGTGTGTTTTAATTTTTAAAAAGGTAGGTATGATTCATATGTGATTTTTCTAATTTTATATAGATTAAATTTGTTTTTTATAAGATTTTTCATGTGTAGCTTCGCATTGTTTTTTTAAATTATTATTCAATAAATTTTATATGTGTGTCAGTTTCTATTACGAATTTTATGTGTTTTTCTATTACAAATTTATTTTTATAGAGGAATTTATTAAATATAATCAGGTAAATTATTCATATTACGATGTTAGATATCTTGATCTTTATTTTTCGCTTGGTTTTCTCAATTTCATTTTTTTTATTGTTGATGATTTTTTTTTCATTGCTTTACAGAATGACTATTGATTTGTTTAATTAGATGCGTGCATAAGTTTTTCAATTTACATTTAAGAGTTTTTTTAGTTAAAAAAAACACGTTGAATAATTATGTATATTCAATTTTTTATCATGTTTTGATGTTTAAGATTTGATGCTTATTCTTATGATTTATTTTTATTTTTTTTCTTTGAGTTTTTTATGAAAGTTTCATTGTTCTTAGTTTCACCCTTCAATCCAAGTGTATAGTGTATTGTTTTTTTTTTCTTCATTCTTTTGATTTTTATCATTTTATTAATGTTTTTATTCTTTTCAATTTAACTCTCAAATTTAAAATTTATTGTTGCCTTTTGATTTATTTTTTATTGCAATTTTAACAAATTATTTTTATTGTATATTTTTATTTTTGATTTATTTTTGTCTTGTTTTTTTTATGATTTTAACCTTCATAATTTTTTCATTTATAGTACTTTCGGTCTTATAACCCAAGTCACGATTTAAAAAGTTAATATAATTGATTTTTTTTTCTTTTTCTTTATATACAATTATCCTATACTCATTTAATTTTTACTTTATTAACAAATAAGATCATTGAGATAATTTGAGAATATTGTGAAGATATATTTCTATAATATCAGCAAGTGTTCATCTTTTGTATTGAATCGTTGTTTTTTTTCACTTTATTTGTTGTAGATATCTTATTTTCTAATAATATTATTAAATTAACCGAGTTTATTAAACTTATTCGAGCCAATTACCTAAATATTATATTTTTTTTATTTTTTAAAATATTTATTTATTTTTAATATTTTTTATGCAATAAAAATTTAGACCGCAGGTCACATTAATATTTTTTTTTTTTATCTGTTTGTAAATGAAAATATAGTTACTGAAAAACCAAGATTTTCTAAACCTGTTGACAAAGCAAAAGTTTGAAACTCTCATTTGTTAATTTCTCTAATGCCACCCCAATGGAGTCTTAATCACCAAAAGATATAAACTTCATACTGCATCAATAAAAAAGCAGACCTTTCGGTACCAATAAATCATGATAGATAGCCCAAGAAGCCACATTCTTCTCGGGCATTTCATCAAACAACTTTTGAGCCTCCTCCATCCCCCCACATTTCACATACCCACCCAGCAATAAATTCCATGGCACCATATCCTTACTTCCACACTCATCAAACAACATCCTTGACAATCCCACTTCCCCACATTTACAATACAGTCCAATCAACCCCTTCACGACAAAAACATCAGAACCAAACCCTCTCTTCACAATCTCTCCATGAACGTCCCTCCCTTCCACCAACCCCACCATCAGCCAACTTTAACACTAATGGGTATGTGTAATTATCTCCCAAAACCCCATTTCTTCTCATATCAACAAAAAAATTGAATCCTTTTTTTATCTCTTTGAGCTCTGTACATAATCATTAATCATGGTATTACACATTTAGGCATCAGACTAGTCAATTTGAGTGAATAAGCCCTCTGCATACTTCATGTTAAGTATGTTGGTGAGGAAAGTAATTCGCTTAAGGTAAAGGGGCTGGTGATAATACTGGTAGTGATGAGTTGGGTGTGAATTTGGAGGATTTGGGACATTGTTTTTGAGTTTTGAAGGAGGGAGAGTAATGGGTTTTTCAAGTTGGTAGTGCGGTATTTTTGTGATTATTTTTGTGATTGTGGTTTGAAAAGGTTATTTTATAAAAAATATTTTTAGTTAAGATTGGTTTGATATTTATATATGTTTAGTTAAAAACTGTGATTAAAATTGAGGTTAAACAAAAAGTAATTTAATGTGTTTATTTAAAAATACTTTTTAAATTGAGGTTATAAAATAACTTTTATATATATATATATGGTTTTAAATTTAAATATTGTAGATTTTACTACTATCATCATATAATTAAATAAATAATGCTTTATATAAAATATTTTTTATTATTCCATTAAACTATCTATAATTCCATTACATATAAAATTCATCCGATAAAAACTACAGTTTTCATAATTTTTTGAGTGTTCAATAAAATTAGGTAAAATATTATCAGGAATAAAATTAAGATTACACTGTAAGTGAATTTAATTTATTCTATATTAGTTTTTTTTTTAAAAAATATTATTTATATAATTAATACAAATAAATTTAATTCATTTTAAATTAATTATTTTTTAAAAAAATATTATTCACATGAACGCGAGTGAATTAATTCGCTGGCACTATTCCATAAAAAAAATAAAACAAACAGCACAGAAGAAGAAAAGCAGCCAGACTCTCTGCAAAATGCAGCTCCAGTGTGCTTTGTCTTGTCCTGTGTTACGAACGTAGATTTTAATGAGTTCCATGAACAGTAAACAATATTTTTTTCATTACCAAACATGTGGCAATAAATTATAATTCCTTCCTTAACACGTAGAAATAGGAAAATCCTTGTAAAAAAAAAAAAAATCAATAACCCATCAAACTAGTTTTGGATTTAATGTTATATTGGGAATACAAGGCCGCAACTTTTAATGGCATATTCGACCATGACTCTATAATTCCAAAATACTAGTCTTGGATTTAGTGGGTATTAATTGATACTTCTCAAGCTACATAAGCATTACGCAAACTGCAACCTCCGCGTGAGTCACGAATGCGCGTCCACTTTGATTGACAGCAGCTAAAGCTTAATTTCAAACTTTGCATTCATTGTTGTGCTTGGATAATGACCTTTTTTTAAGACTTACTGTGGGACTTTATTTTGCATGGATGTTATTGAACGATCAAGGCCTTTTTGGCATGGATATTATGTACCTCACCTCTTCTCTTTTTGATCTGAGGTTCCAAATAAGTTGTCTTGGTGACTGGGATTTTCCATAGTGTTCAGTGATAATTGTTTCTCAACAACTGCTGCTTTCTCATGGGATTTGGTGCGTGAACCGTTTCTCAAAAATTACGGTCTTTGGTGAACTATTAATCAATAGTTATGGAGCTTGAAGAGCCATTTCTCAACAATTAAGGAGCTAAAAAAATCATTTATCAATGGTTATGAAACTTGAACTGTTTTTTAACAGTTATGGAGCTCGAAGGTTGTCTATCAACGGTTGTGGTGATTGATAATCATCGGCTACTACTTTTAATGAACCATCAGATTTGGATGTTTCATAACTTTTTTCAAACGCTAGAGCACCACTTTTTTTTGGCTCTTGATCAATGTATGTTCTAGAAAAAAAAATTGTAAACATCATTGGAAACGTTATCTTGTTCTATATCCTTTATTTCAAATATGCCTTTAATATTCACTCTTTTTTTTTAGATGGTGACTTTTAGGAATTCATTTTCTTCTTCTAAAAGGTTCTTAGTAATTGAGGACAAGTATCGTCAAACAAGCCTTCGTGTACATGGACCCGTCAATGTTTTATTAGCTAAGAAGTGATCATTTGAAAGCATTAAGCATTTATTTTTTTTGCCATTGGAGACTTTTTATGAGCTTTATGATCGTCGTAGTTCATATCAGGAAGTTTTACAACTTCAGTCCTTCAACATCCTTTCTGGTTGATCTATCACCACTAGAGTAGCATAAACATGTTGGTGACACTCCTTGTAAGGATTACTTCCCAATCTCTGCATTTTGCAACCTTCTAGACTAGCTGGGAGTATTTCACACGTGGTAAAGAGATGAGCTGATTAGCGAGCACGAGTATATGCTTACGTTTCACATCATCTTGTGTCGTTTGTGGACAATCTTCGAAAGGCGCACAGGATATTTTAAGATTCATGCCTACCCACGGTCCCGTCTTCTTTTCTTTCTACTTACTCTTATTTTTTCTTTTAAAAAATGTTTTTAAAAAAATTATTTTTTTATTTACTTAAAATTAATATTTTTAAATATTTTTAAATTATTTTGATATACTATATTAAAAATAATTTAAAAAATAAAAAAATATTATTTTAATATATTTAAAAAAACTTTAAAATATAACTACAGTCATATTTCCAAATAGACTCTAATGATTTCTTTTCTTATGTTTCATTGATTTCAAACATCATAAATTATGAAAAAGATAGTTTACCGATTATTCTGCATCAAGTTTTCAGCGTAAAACTTTACAACAAAATCTTTGGCATTATATCTGATTTAATTTATCTTTTATATAGTTACTGCTTGTAAAAATATTATAGTATAGGATATTAGAAAAATATTTGAGTATTCTGATATAATTATTTTATAAAAAAATTAGTTAAATAAAAAATAATTTTGAAAAAACTAAGTTATTAAACTTTGTGGAATCAATGACATGATTTGCGAGTTAGCGAAGTAATCCTGGTTGTCCTGGTTTACATATTTAGCAGGGTACTTTTTTTTTCTTTAATTGAACTCAATTACGTGATCGTTTATATTTTTTTATACATAATAAAAAAAACTAGTTTTAGAAAAAAAAACCATATTATTAAATTTTAGAAAGTTTATGAGCTTGTTCGCAGGTTTGGATAGTTTAACTTTTTTTTTTTAAAAAAATATTTTTTAAAATTTTATCATTTGATATTGGACTAATTGGAAATTAAGTTTCATAATTTGTTTCGTCTTCCTTTTTGTGAGGTTATCACAGTCTTAAAAAAAAGTCTCAGTATTGGATTGACGTTCGAATTTGTAATTGTCTATTTTTGTTATCATATAATTAAATAAACAATAGTTTTAAAAAAACAAGTTATAAATCCCAATGAAGTCCATTACTTGGTTTGCGGGCTTGATGTGTTGACCTGGGTTACCCGATTTACGGGTTTGCTCATCAAACCATATATGTTTTTTTAGTTGCTAGTCCTTTAATTTTTTCAATCAAAAAGGGGTGCAACAGTTTGTTGACAACCAAACTCAATACTTTGTGGTATGCTTGTTTTCAACCATTTTATTTCTTAAGTTATTATTTTCTTGAATTTGATGATTTCTTTTTTATTTTCAGGAGACATATAACAACCGGCTGAAGGAGAGATACGTGGACGACCTTTCGACCCACCCGGATTTCAATCCAGATTTGTGGTTAGAGGTAGGATCATCCGGGTGGAGCCGATAGAAATCGGGTGTATGTATTCTCCAACACTACAACCAAGAACTTGTGAATGACCTGTAGTGTTTCAACCGTTGGGAGCTCGCAATCACTACCGAGTACTCAGTCTCTGGAGTTCGCAGCCTTGTTAAATCAAGGAGTGCAAGAACATACAACTTATCTCAATGAAAAATATGAACGACTCTCTGCGGATTATGAAGAACTTTGTTAAATGGTCATGGATATTTGATCACAAATGAGTGGTACATGTGCACCCTCTTATTGACCCTATGGTCCCGAGGACGACCAACCTCCTCCTCCTCCTCCAACGTCGTCCTTGTTCTAGTTTCAGTGTATTTGAACGAATAAATTTATAAATAGTTGGATTTTATATTAAGATAATTTATTTTTACATACTTGAATTTTATACAGATTTAATTTTTTTAATTTTTTTTTTGTTTTTTGTTCAATAGTTTTTTTTTTAAATAGATTTTTTAATTATTACGGATAGAGTTACCAACAGACTTATTTTGTTGGTATACTCCAGAAAGTTGAAAAATATTACTACAAATACCACTTCAACTATTATATCACCGACAAAATTATTTCGTCAGTATATTCCAGAGAGTTTGAAAAGAATTACTGTATATGCCACTGCAAATCACAACGAAATAATTTCGTCGGTATATTCTAGTGGGTAATTTTTTTTGGCACGCATTGTCCGTATGTAAAACCATCAGTTATTTTAATACCGACTGACTTTCTGACAAACCAAAAATTATCACCGAGGGTTTTTTCGATGACCGGTTTTTATCTGTAAATCCGTTGGTAAAATACTCCCCTATGATATATTAGAATAAATACTAACAGAATATTCCATCAACAAAACTATTAAATGATACAGTGAATGATTTTGATATCACTGTTAACTGTCCCAAAAGACTATGCTAAATGTATGCATGTTGTAGGACCACTTTTGTTTGTATTTCTTTTTTTACTTCTTTATTCTTGATCTTGATTCTTGAGATAATATCGGCTTCTCGAATGGAATCTGCAGTGTTTGCCCTTTCTCCCTCGAGTCTAGTACTCCCCTCACACTTTCCTAAGACGACCTTACTTTCACGGAGCCATATTTCAGCAAGAAACAAGCGATTCCAATCAAGACTACCCTCTCTCAAGAATGCTTCCATATTTAAGATATTGAGCATGAATAATGAGGAACGAAGATCAGCTAATTATCATCCTAGCATCTGGGAACTCCAACTCATTGAGTCCTTAAGCACTCCCTATTCAGTGAGTAATATTAACTCTTTAACAAGTACTTATTTCGCTTTCACATTTCCCCACTAACTTCTGGCTTGTGGGGTTTTCAGTATGAGCTTCACGCCAATCGATTGGAGGAGCTGAAGCAAGAAGCTAAAAGAGCACTCGTGTCCACCAATGACCCCCGTGCCAAATTAAAGCTGATTGATTCAATTCAACGGCTGGGAGTTGCTTATCATTTCGAAAGAGAGATTGAAGAAGCTATAAAGCTTACTGAACTAGACGTTAATGGGGATCTTCATACAACTTCATTGCACTTTCGGCTTCTAAGGCAGCATGCCTTTTCAGTGAGCACAGGTGATCTTATTCTTTCGAGTCTAGATGCAATTAATTTTATTTATTCTAATTACTAGTTGTTGTGCCCCGCTTATTCGAACTTAAAATAGCAATTTCAATGTTTATCAAAACCTCGATGTCCAAATTAGAAAGATTATTTAATGTTTACAAAGTTTCAGGTTTATAGTGTAGAATGTTTTACTCATTTATTTTTTATGTTTTTTTTTAATATAATGATTTGAGTCATTTGTTATCGAAAAACATGTTCTTTCATCAACTAATTATATAAAAACATATTATATTATAATTTTGTGTAAATGGAATTAACATATATAGCTATAACGTCGCATCGAACAAGATAGCGAATGTCCCCACTGCTTATAAAGCCTTGGACCAATCCTCATGAACTAATTATATAAAAATATATTATAATTTTGTGTAGATGGAATTAACATATATGGTTAAAATATCACAAAAAAGAGCGAGCGTCCCAACTCCTTGTAAAGCCTCACAATTCTTATCATGTAAGGCATCTCTTAAGACGAGCCATGCTCCAAAATCCAAATGCTTATAAAACCTTTGAAGACAAGCCTCCTGTACCTTTTTTGGGCTTGGGCCTCGAACCCTTTTCTTGACTTAGCCCATTTGTCTCTTCTAGACTTATTTATCTCCTCTCTTAAATTCAATATATATTTTTTAGATAATAATTTTCTTAAATTCCCAGCAACAAGTGTAACTGAGGTAATATTATGGGGGTTTGGGTTTTTAAAATAATATACGGCTTTTGGATCATTTGCTTTTGTATGAGTCTTATCCTTAGCCCTCCTCACTAAATCCACCAATACTCTCCTGGATGGGCTCTTCCCCCTTTGAATTTCCTCAGACTTCTTAGTATTTTGGGCATGAAACTCATCTCCATAAACTATCAAGCTGTCCATCTAGCTGTTTTTTTGCCATGTATTTGTCTTTCAAACTCTTGTTCCTCATCAAGAGAGCATTTTGATTATTCATCAACCCCTCTCCCACTTGAATTCCCTCCATCTCGGGATTTCATATATCTGTAACGCTTGTTTCCATATTATTCCCGTGCAGCACATCAAACCATGATTCCCTCTCTTGCAGCACATCAAACCTTGATCCCCTCTCCTGGTTTTTCTCTATTACCCCTCTTGAGGTCCCTGTGTCCGTGATGTTTGGTTGTGATCTTCTCCCCTAATTTGTTGGCATATTTTGCTCCTTTGACAATGTTAACTTTCCATATCTTCTCGCCGTCTTCCTCATGACCATCCACTGACCATACTGATCTGTAATCTCTGGTCTGATCTTCTGTGCCTTAACATCAATGCCCACACCACAGTTTGTAACTGTTCCCCTCAGACTTTGATCCATTGCAGTGCTATCATGACTGGTCTCCCCATGCTTTTCACCATAAGGACAATTTTCTTTTTTATGCCCATATTGACCACACCAGAAGCATATCAGACGCAACCCCTCATAAGTTATCCGTCAAATATGTCGTCTTAATTCAAACTTCGATAACAATAACTTTGTAAGATCAACTTCTACACATATGCGTACATAGTGTCCTCGTGTGCCAATAGCAGTGGTTCTGTCAATCTTAAACGTTCTCCCGATGTAGTTTCCTATCATCCAAGGCACCCCATTATCATAATATTCCATTGCGAGATCAGGCAATCTCACCCAAACTGCTACTCTGTGTGGCTTCAAATGGATAAAAATTTGGATGCCACGGTCTCGTCGTGAGATAATGATCTGTAATCATCCACGGTCCTTCAAAAAAGACAAAATCTCTATCATCTGAATTTGAAGATTTTGTCAGAAAAAAGTCATTACCCAAATCCACAAGTCCTAAATCCCCCTGAATCTTCCATAATGATTGTAGTCGTTGCAAGAGATAAGTATAACCTACTCGTCTACCCATAACTTTCACAATGATTGTTTGATGCCAAGGTGCCCTTATACGGTTTTTTTTCCCTCCATTGATAGTTTTATGACCGGGCAATCTTCCTCCCCACTTTCCTCTTCCTCATCTTCCTCGGACATATAGGGTTCCAGTTGGCTATCTAGCATTGACTGCTCTTCCAAAAAAGTAGAATCCAATAATGAGTCTTTGTAGCCGAAGCATCCCTTGTTTGTTTTGCCTTCCAACCCCTCGATCATCGGCTCCTCTTCCATAGGGCGTTTTCATTTCCTCTGTCCGTCTTGATTTTCTTATTTGATCTAGCTAATAAATCAGTTTCCTCCGTCGTGATTTCTCCTTGTTCCATCTCTTTTTTTTTTTAGTTAAGTTGGCACTTTTATCGAGAAAAAAAATTAAATATGGTCTCTCAATTCGCCATTAATTTTTGACAGCTTGTCAGCAAAAATGAATATGTGCCAAGCAGATGCTAGGTCATGTCTGAAGAATTAATAGTAAATTGGATGATAATTGCAAGTACATGCCTCATTAATAATTTTTCTTGAATAGAAAGATCAAATAAATAAATAAAAGGGTTGATCAAGTATTTTGTTTTTCCCTTTTCGTTTAAACGTAGCGTTTAGGCCTCAAGCGTTTAGAAGGAAATAATATGAAGCAATGGTAAGAATACTGTATTTGTTATAATAATTTATTTCTATATTAATTATTTCTTATTTATGGAAAAATATTAGTGCTGTTCTCTTTTTCTTAAGTACATGGAATTGATAAGTAATTTGTGGTATTTTGGATCCGAAGTTAAGGGATTTTTTTCCTTTTTTTTTTCTGTGGGATGGTGAAAATTTGCAGATGTGTTTGAAAAATTCAGAAGTAATAGAGATGGGAAATTCAAGGACAGCATAAGGATGGACGTTGCAGGACTTTTGAGTTTGTATGAAGCTTCATACCTTGGAATGCCTGGAGAAGATCATATTTTAGAAGAAGCCAAAAATTTCAGTATTAAACATCTCAAGTCATTGTTAGAGACAATAAAGGATGAAGTTCTAGCTAAGCAAGTGAAACAATCATTAGAAGTTCCTCTGCATTGGAAGATGCCAAGGATTGAGGCTCGGGATTTCATTGATATTTATTCAAGTGATAATACGAGGAACTTAGATTTGCTTGAGCTAGCTAAGTTGGACTATAACCTTGTGCAATCACAACACCAAAGGGAGCTCAAAGAACTGGCAAGGTAAAATATTTATGGTCATGATTTATTTATAATATAAATTATATTTTAGGTTTTTATCTAAAAATATAAATTTTTGAGTTGAGATAATTTTTTGATATAATATTAGAGTTTTGATGATCAAATGGTTACGAATTCAAATCTCATTACCTCTTTTTTATTCTAATTAAATTAATTAAAAACACAAAGTAGTATGAATTCGTGTAAATTTTAAGATTAAAGAACTTTCACTTCAAAATGTGAGTTAGTATATATTATAAATTATATTTTTAATATTTATTTAAATTTTAAATTTTTAAGTTGAGATGATTTGTGATATAATAATTGTTAATTTAATTTGATATAGTTTGATAGATTTTTCTGATGTGCACTTCAACAAACAACCATGAAAAATCTTGAAACTTTATAAATAGGTGGTGGGGTGCCCTAGGCTTCAAGAAGAAGCTGAGTTTTTCGCGAGATCGATTGATGGAAAATTATTTATGGGCAATGGGAATGGTGTTTGAGCCTCAGTTCTCGAAATGCAGGACAGGCCTCACCAAATTTGTATGCATTTTAACAGCAATTGATGACATATATGATGTATATGGATTACCGGAGGAGCTTGAGCTCTTTACCAAACTAGTAAATCGGTACGTCTAGCCATATATAAATGGCTGTGCAATCCACTATGAGCTTCTCATACTTCTCTTTTGGTCAAATATTTTTCCTAACTCATCACAATATTTTTCTATTTTGTTCTCTCTATATGAATCAGATGGGATTCCATGGCCATTGACGACCTTCCTGGTTACATGAAGATATGCTATTTGGCCTTGTTTAACTTTGTTAATGAAATGGCATACGATGTAATGAGAGATCATGGCTTGTTTTTTTTACCCTACCTTGTGGAAGAGGTGAAGTGCTGCTAGCTTCCATATAACAAAGATCATATACTCTCATGTGCAATGCCCTAAATTCTATTAACCGAACTAACACAACTTTTGCATAATTCTTTCAGTGGGCAAATCTCTGCGGATCATATTTGGTCGAAGCTCGGTGGTTTAGCAACAAGTATTCACCAACTTTGACTCAGTACTTGGAGAATGCAAGGACATCGATTGGGAGTCCTGCAGCCCTTGCCCACGCTTATATGTTGCTGGGGAGCCCCATAGCACAAAGTTCACTGATGGATTGCTTCAAGCATGGCAGTGATCAATTAATCTATTGGTCATCCTTGATTACTCGACTTAGTGATGATTTGGGCACATATACGGTATGTACAATAGCTTATTAATTTGCTAAGGTTTTTGGTATATTTGCGGTTTTTGTTTTTGGTTAAGCACATAAACAAAGAAAAAAAAAATATTCTGTTTAATTTGAAAAAGTAAAATTAGAAAAGCCAATACTATGCTTTTGAAAAAACCACTTTATTTAACTGATTTTTCACTTTTATTTTTTTGAAAATAGGAAAAATTATAATAATCAACTAAGTCATCTAAATGTTTGAAAACTTGACACAAACCCCATTTTTTACCCAAAGTATTCTTCATTATTATTTATAGAAAAATAGTTAAATTAAAAAAAATCTAAAAATAACTGAGATTAAATTGATCAAAACTAAATTGGGGAATTAATATTCTTCGTATACTAAAAAAATAATCAATTATAATTTTTACATTATTTCTCTAGTTTTTTTTAGTTTTTAATTTAAGAATTCCTCTTAAAATAGTAAATAAGAGTATTTTGGGTACAAATAGAGATCTCAATAATGTTTTCTAGAAAATTCAAGATATTAAACATGGAGGGAGTTTTATAAAATCTTTATATTTTTTAATGGTCTCTGTAATTTCACAATACCTTAAGAAGGTTATTAAAGGATGCTTATTAAAATATTTTGTTCTTGATCACAAACACTAATATTTTTATTTCCCTCTGTTTCCTTTTTTCCTGCTTTTAGGCTGAGAGTGAGAGAGGTGATGTGACAAAATCCATTCAGTGCTACATGATTGAAAAGGGTGCATCTGAAAAAGAATCAAAAGAGCACATTAAAGGTTTGATTAACCAAGCATGGAAGGAACTAAACAAGGAGAATTCCAAATGTTCTCTTCCTAAACCTCTTGTAAACATGTCCTTGAACATGGCTCGAACTGCTCAATGCATCTTCCAATTTGGAGATGGCATTGGTACTTCTACTGGGGTCACTAGAGATCGTTTAACGTCATTGATTGTCGAACCTATCCCGGTCAAAGAACCTTAGTTACAATCTATGGCATCGTCTTTGTTGATGACCACCTTTTTTTAATGTATGATCTTGGAAGAACAATAAATTTTTAAGAATAAATTGAGCTCTCTCCATATCTTAATGATAAAAAATCGTATGTTAAGATGCCGGATTATCACAAAATGTTCTTTCGGATCAAAGATGTGAAAAGTGTGGAGCTGAGGTAGAATTGGCGTTTCAAGATTCAAGGGATTGAGGGATTGCTAGGGAGGTATGGAAAGGGGCTGGAATGGAGAAGTTCCTTGCGAAAGATTCTGTCCATGATATCAAAGATTGGCTCTGGTGTTCCATTTTGCATCATGAAGATAGTAGGGCTGAGTCGAGGGCGCCTATGATTGCTTTGACCCTGTGGTATGCCCGCAATGCCCTTCACTTCCAGCAGAAATGTATTGATAGTGCAGGGATAGTTCAGGTTGCTCATACAACCTTACAAAGGTATCGAGAAGCTAATGCTAGTTCTGTGTCTTTATGTCTTGACTCTAGATGCATGGGGATTGTTTGGTTAATGAAATTCTAAAACAAACAAAAAGAAATTGAAAAGGCCCACCAAATACAAGATCCATTTTAAGAAGAGAAGCAGAAAGGCTAAAGACCAGCCCAAATACAGATACAAACATGAAGAGGTTGAATATCCTGGCCCAGTTACCTTTACGTACCTTCACCACATACACACACATATTTTATAACATCAGCTCAGCCTTTGTTTAAATTCTAAAACTAAAAACATCAGCTGAATTCGTCAGGCGGTTGGGTTTGTTTTTTTAAAAATTTTCAATAATTTTAAAGTCATGACAACAGTTGAGATAAACACAAATTAATTTAGATATTTATATTAATCTAAAAAAATTAATAAACGACAAACATACATATTTCAATTTTTATTATGTTTTAAGAATGTATCACTATAGTACTCTAAATTTCGATTTATAGATTCGGATTTGCTTGCCTTTTTGAGCTTCATCTTTTGTTCATGGAATTTAAAAGGAAAAGGACGATTATTTAAAGAGTAATGTTTTTGGAAAAAAAGGATTCCAAAGGAAAAAGAGTCTTTCAAGTCTTAGGTATATAGTACCTTTTTTTATAAAAAAAAAATCATGAAGATAAAGGCAATGATATTTTGCACCTTCTTTTATTGATTAATATATTGTTGTTCTTGTGATTAATCTTATTTTTATGTGAACAAGAACAAAACACCGTATTTTTCAAGTGGCAAAACTTTTTTCAATAATTATAATAAAAGGATTAGCAAGATAATTAGTTCAGCTCACGAGACAATTGCTCTGAAGGATAATATAGCTTGTCACATCAAGGTTAGAATTTTACAGCTTACAAATTTAACAAAATCCTTGTGCCATGAAAAGGAAAAGACCTAAGCATGACCTCCATGCTTTTCTTCACTAAAAGCAGCAGTGGCAGAGACGTAATACGCAACACAAAACAGTCCATGGGCAAAGCACAAAATGCCTCCATAAGAAAAGAAATGATGGTGTGTGAAACCACAAGAGGATCTTGACTTGTTGTTCGACAAAGTGCCAATCGCTAGCATGGATAACCCGGCAGCTAATATGATCCTGCCCAGACAATTAGGTGTATGCAGAAACATCATTAATCAATAAGTAATACAGTATACTACTAATTATAGTTAATCTCTGAGAAACTGATCGGTTCAAGCTACAGAATAAAAAAATAATTTGCTTGTTAACTCAGTTGAGTTGGGAATCAAGAAAATGTTTATACAACTTCACTTACCACGAAAAAAGGAAGCATGCCACAGACAGTTGTCTATGAGGGGAGGCTCTTTGAAGCTCTTCTTGAGAACAAATGCACATGCACCCACCTAGGAAGTTAGCAATAACATGAGCTAGAACTAGAATCCCCGCTGCAGCTAACCCTAGCTTGAAGGCATCCTCGCTTGGTTCTCTGCACTCAAATATCCAAAGTCTTAAGTGCTTAACCTGTATTAACACACACCCACATGCAACATTATTGACTACAACAAGATATATTCATATTTTTGAAGTATAAGATCAAGATAACTAATATATCAAAGAAAATGCTTTTCTTAAAAGAAAAAAACGATTGGAAGGAAGGAGGGGTTAACATGCCTTGTTTTGTGCGATTTCTGCTTGGATGCCAAGAATACCAGCTGCTACATCCATAGCAACAACCAACATACAAACAAGTATACCTCCTATTTTAACCATTTTTTCATAAAAGGAGCACTTGATCAAGCTGGGTGTCAAGGAAGAAGGAAAACAGAGCACTCTCTCCACTAGCTTCTTGGTGCTAAGATTTAGAAGATGAGAAAGAGGATATGAACAAAGTCTAAAAGAGAATATATAAAGAGTGGTAAAGTGAGGAGAAAATATGACTAGCCGGGATAAGTTAGCGAAAGCTTCTTTTGTCCAAACAGTGGAAACTTTATTCCTTTGATAGGGGAGCAAGGAAAGAAGAGTATGAACAAGCTCATAGAGGAGCGTGCCTTGGCATCTAGCAATGAACCATGTAATGGCCCAGCAATATTTGTGATTTTTGACTTTAATAAGTATTTCTCTATTGGTTTAGGCAAGCAGGCCACAACTGCAAACCTTTTGCTACCTATTTATTTTATCCAAAATGATAGATAATTGCCCCCATTATCTCCATACTTAAAGGATTTAAATGAGTGGGATTAAAGTAGTTTCAAAGTAAGCTTGCATATGCTTGAGACTTAGATTCGAGGACAAATGAGTAAGCTTCCAATTATGATTTTGTGCTCCAATTTCAAGAGAATGTATTACAAAGAATTATTTTTTTTCTTAATATACGAAAAATTGCTAAGTTAGAATCTAGAAAAAAACAAATTAGTATTTGCATGGCATTTAATTTTTTGCCTTTTTTTTTCTTTTAATATTAGGTTAGAAATCCCACTCTCCATGGTTTATTGACATTGCAGGAGCGGAGTGAAACTACTCTGTAGAGGGAGAGGGAGAGGGAGAGGGAGAGACTTGACATTTGCTACATGGTATCATCCTCATTCTTCACTATTTGAAGGGGATGCCATTTGCTAGTGTAAAAGAGAGGGAGGAAGCAAAATTCCGGGAATAAATGGGTACATATTTCAAGCTGCGACAGCTGTAGGGGACCCCCAAGTATCAGAGAAATAATGCATGAAAAGACTACAAGGAAAAGCTCAAAACGGTGCATCTGTAGTCTGTATCCCATTGTCAAACCTTGTGTCTGTGATTATCTGAGACTTTTGTGACTAGCTAGCAAACAAAAGGGACCCCATTTTCATACCTCAATCCCTTAAACAAGTACTATACAGGAACCTTTTGGCTCAAGAAATTACATGATTCAAAATCAATGGCGCCATGATATGCATTCTACTAAACAAATCAAGTGGGACGGACCTAAGTTCATGATGGGTTGGACTGAAAGCAATATAAAAAACCTGAAAGCTTTATTGGATTATATGATAGTGGCCTGAATCGGCCTTTCCTTTTATTTGAACCAAGTAGGAAGGAAGGCCACATCAGAATTTGGCACCTCA
Source organism: Populus x sibirica (assembly GCA_019202695.1). NCBI lineage: Eukaryota > Viridiplantae > Streptophyta > Magnoliopsida > Malpighiales > Salicaceae > Populus > Populus x sibirica. The sequence goes on along the minus strand of JAGMVL010001039.1, from coordinate 211,698 downwards.
TGAGAAGATGCAAGCTTATTGCTCATTTGCAGGCCACTAGCCCATCCTTTACAATCGGTATCTCATATCTGGCATATATATATATATATATATATATATATATATATATATATATATTTGATTAGAGTCTTGCTGATCATTGCTGAAAAGAATGAAATCAATCAATATACAACAGAAATACTACTGGAGCAAACTTTCCCTGAAAACTTAAAAAAAAAAAAAAAAAAAACAATAGTTGTCAACGCAAATTGGGATCTAACCTGGTAAACGACTTGTGATTTTGAGTTATCTGGTCAATTCAATTTTTATTTTATCAAAATAATAATATTTTTTTTTTAGTTTTTTTTTATTTATTTTGACAAGATTTGGTTGGATTATAAATCAACCTCCTAGATCTCCCAGAATTTAACTATATTAAAGTCAATAGTAATTCAACTTGAAATCCGACAGAAATGAATTGTAAGTTTGCTAGGTAAACACATTAACGGTACAAGGTTTAATAACTAAACAAAAATTATCAAATTAATTATATGAGCCATAAAAATAGTAAAGCAGCCATGCTTGATAAGTGATAACAACCATGAACATTACCCATCTCCATTTTATGATAGCAAGCACATAGTCTATACACATTCACTTTTTCTTAAGCTAAAAGAGACCTAGCTAGCTAGCACTAAAACACTCACATATTGGCATTACAAGACATCATCATCAAAAACATCTCCTGGTTTAGACTTTGATACAAGACGAACAAATTAAGGCAGCAAACACAACAACATGGTTCACTATCAACATCTAAAGCACACATTAAACTGTTCTGTTTCTTTATCAGTCAAACTCATGTCAGATGTAGCAAAACAATATATAAGAAATCAAACAAAACCCAACAAATAGAAAATATCTGACACCTAGAAAAGCCTGGACGTGTGTGTATTACAGTAAGGCGAAGTAATTAAGCTGCATTTTGCTGTTTTTTTTAAAAAAAAATAATTTCTAACACTATATTTGCTAATTCTTACCGTGAATAACCATCTCAATCCAATAACTTATGCTGATCTTTATCATATCCCTTTAAATGAAAGCCTTTTGGACTTGAAACTTGCAAAGGTTCATTTTACTTTATGTTTAATTTTTATCAAATAAATAGAGATGATGAAATTTGAACTCGTGACTACTTGATCATAAAAGCTCTGATACCATGTCAAAAACTATCTCAACCTAATAGCTTAAACTGTTAGGTGAAGTTTTAAAATATAATTTATATTATTTCGTAAGTTATTAACCCGCCTATAATCTTCTTCTTCTTCTTTTTTTAATGTATGCCCGTACGTTTATGATTCTGTTTTGGTGCAAAAAAATCGAGGTCATATTTTTTCATGGCCGGCCTAGTAATACGACAATTGATTTCCCTCATGCAGCTAACCCCTGAAGGCTGAGACTAAGGGTAAATTATAATAAACCATTTAAGATATTAATTATAAAAATCATTCAAAAGTTTGAAGATTTGTCAAAACTCCCTATTATATCTAGAATGCCTTTGATTTCAAAAAAAAATTACAATTAAGAAAAATTTTAAAAACAGAGAAAGAATATTAAAAAGAAAATTTAAAAAATTAAATAGTGAAATTACTATTTTTCATGTCCGTACTAAAAATATCATGTCCTATTTTTTATATTATTTCTTTAACTTTTTTAAATTCTCAATGTGACTGTCATATTAAATAATAATTAAAAGCATTTTAGATTAAAAAAATAGTTAGAATTTGGAATCCTGAATCCTACAGGTGGGTTGCTAGTCTAGTTAGGCAAAGTGAGAACACTAGATATTAATTAGGGGGAAAGAAAAATTAAAATGAAAAATTAGATGCCATCTAACATTTTTAGCTGAAATAATTAAAAGCCACCTAAACCATGATCAATAACATTTCCAAATCAAACCATTTAGGTGGTGGCTCAGTGGTAAGAGCTTGGGATTAAAGGGTTTGCTCCCTCTTAGGTTTCAGGTTCGAACCCTGTGGTTGCTCATATGATGGCCACTAGAGGCTTACATGGCCGTTAACTTCAGGGCCCGTGAGATTAGTCGAGGTGCACGCAAGTTAGCCCGAACATCCACGATAATAATAAAAAAAAAAAAAAACGTTTCCAAATCATGCACGCTGTCCAAGGGGAGGCCTGAAATAGAACATCCACAGCTCCCTGGCTCAATCATTTAGTGATCTAAATATGAGAAAGGGCACAAAGAGGATGGTCGTTGAGATCAGTAGTGCTAAAATGTACTCTATTCTCATAAAAGGAGGTTACTGAACTGGAGCCAAAGACAGGACAATCAAGTAAAAGTAGACTACATATATAACTAATGTGGGAAATTAACTGATCACCATGCAAGGAGGAGGCAACCATGAATTCTAACCTCTTTCACTACCCAAATCTGCTACTTTATCCGCCTCTCTCCAAACATGACTAACAGTGCAAGTAGCAAAAAAAAAAAAAAAACAGAGAATGAATGAAAATACAAAAATAATTAAAACATAAATCTTATTAATGAAACCCAACATCAACAAGCAAGTTTCCTGATATATATGATAAGCATATGAGTACATGCAAAATACCTAGGTGGAGGCGCACAGGAGGACAAAAAAAAACTTACAGATATCAAAGAACTACGGGAGATTGTAAAATAGTAAACAGGGAACTTGTAAACCAGTAGACAAAGAGCCTAGAGACACATGAACAAATTAAAGGAAGCTGGATGCCCTCCTAATATTCCATGTAAATGACATGTAGAATAAGAGCACTCCCAATATTTTTCAAAGTAACCCAGATTAGATATATAGTTATCTTTGTCAATCTGAATTTTATGACATGTCGGTCCATTAGTTCAAAGTTTATTAAAACGTATGTATTAACATTTCTTAATTATTACTACTTCCATGTTATAAAACTCAATCAATAAATAATATCATATAAAATAAATCTTAAGATTTATTGAAGAGATTCAGATAATTAATTGACTTAATCTATAATAGATATAATTGATTTGTTTTCGCTTACTCTCAACATGTATCTTCTATTATAAATATAATAGTCTTTTTTTGTAATCTGTTCAAATACGTAATATTGCAATATGTATTCATCTTATAAATATGAGTCTTTTTATAATTTCTTCAAATATAACAGTACAATATATAGTTACTCTCACTTTAATCGTGTGTGTGTGTCGACTATATATATATATATATATATATATATATATATATATATCTGAACAGTATAATCAATCCCTCCAGGGAAAAAAATTGAGCTGTTAATTGCAGAGAGATGTTTATCGTTGATTCAAATTTTATCTTGTAATTCTAAAAAGTTAATAAAAAACTATTTAAGAAAATTATAATCAATGTTGAGTTTTTTATTATAAAATTTGACTTTCACATATGATGAATTTTGTTTTTGTTTTTTTGTTACAACAAAAGAGATATTAAATCTCATTTGTAGTAAATACTACATACATAAAAAAAATTGTGCGTTAAACATCTTGGGCTGCTACCCTTGGCAGCCCCTCTCCATCTTTCTCTCCTCACGTTTTTTCTCTCTTCTTCTGCTCATTGTTTCTTCTTGTTCTCACACACTTTGTTGTAAGTAGCTATCCCAGCAAACCTCAAAATAAAAAACCAAGAATGCTAAATATGATCCACCAAGATATATAACGGAATCAAGATACAAAACTAAAACAGCAAACTTATCAACAAAACACAGCATCAACAAGCAAAGTTTCTGGTATTGTATGATACATATGGCCTCCTCGTTGACAAATTAATCACACGTGACAGCACAATACCTCAAAAGGGCAAGCATAAGTAGCCGTGATATTAATTGGGAATATTTATAGAAAATAATACCTGCAAGAAAATAATAAATTGGGAGTATTTATAGAAATAAAATAAAATGGAATGAGTGTGTTAGAATGTGAAATTTTATTTTTTAGAGCCATAATTAAATATATACTGCCAATACCTTAAAGCCACAGTTTTTCTTGGAAAGAGACTGCAAAGCCAAAAGGGTTAGAAAGAGGAGATACAAATGGTCAAACGAAAAGGTAGGTAGCAAGGCCATCTGTGATCATTTTCAATCCAACAGGCTTTTAGAAATACAACAAATTGATTAATCTCGGGCGGTTAGACCACTGCAACTGGAGGTAAATTATAACAACCCACTTAAGATATTAATTATAAAATTATAAAAATGAATCAAAAATCCTTTTTTTGAGTGTAGTATTGTGCTTTGTAAGCAGATGTCAACGTCATAAGTTATGATATGAGGAGGTAATTAAAGTCAAGTATTGCTAATGTGGAAAATTAACCCACAAGGACGCCGCAATCATGAATTCCAAACATGACTAAGAGTGCAAGTTGCAAAAAAAAAATAAAGAATGAATGAAGATGAAAAAAAACAAAAAAAAAACAATTTTATTAACAAAACACAACATCATCAAGCAATATTTTTAATATATATATATATATATATATATATATATATATATATATATATATATAACACACGGAATAATAGCAAGAACGTAGCACATCACTTCCGTGTCAGGAAGAACCCCAAAGCTGATAACTTGATGTCACGTTTAAAAATCTAAGCCATCATATTGAACAAAGTCATGTTAGGATCCAAATTTTTTTTTTTAACAAAAAAAAAATGCCAGTTAAAAAACAAAGCAAGCATTAGGTACTGTAACAACAAGAGTAACCAGTCTCCTCTGATGACGGGTTTCGTGTAACGACCATGATTTCTTGTACAAAGCATAAATTCCCACACTCTTCCAGTCGGATCTCTTGCAGTAAAACGGATAGCGTTTTCTCCTTGCACCATTTGAAAAGGCCAGAGATTACCGGTTGGATAAGACACACAAGACTTTATGTCTGTGGTGGTCAGTTTTTTATTCACAAGCTCAATCTCCATGGTAGGCTAAATGTGTCAGGAAGATGGGAGGAGAATACTGGATGCGAACATCTCCCTCCTCTCTGCCTTGATTATATAATCCCTATCTTTATTTTCTAATGAATTAACTACGAGGAGGGCTTTTTCAGTACATTTGTATACTTGCAGTTGCACGAATGGGTTGTAGCTCAATATTCTAGAAGGTCGTGATTATCCAATAAAAATATTCTAGAAGGAATTTGTTTTTTTAATTTCCGATTCCTGGCATTCAGTTCAATTTACTAGAGACGCAACTGCTTATAAAGGACATTATTTATTTTTTTATAAGTTTATTGAAAAGGTCATAAAATCAGTTAAAATAAAGTATAGGGACATGATAAAAAAATATAGATTTAGAAAAAAATAATTTACTGCAACAAAAACAAAGAGATTATATAAGATTTATTATCACATCATAATTTGATGCTATCAGAAGATCTTAAAAGATCATTTCCTATATAATGAAGTTTGAATGCAGAATATACAACTAAATAGCAACCCGATAAAAAATAATGGAGAAATAATCAAACAAACTTATAGTTCCCTTCTTCAAAACAATTTTGTTCCTCGACATGATAGAACACTCTATTATTATAAAATATAGTTTTTTTTCAATAAATAGTTTTTATTAAATCATTTTTAATTAAGTTATTATTTTTATTGTGGTAAACTCAATTTGAAGAGTTACCAATTCAATTTAATATATTATTATTTTAATAAAAAAAATTATCTTTAAATTAATTTATGTGATTATCAAACTTGCCATCGGTAGCGTATTGGTGCACGGTGGAGGCTTCCGTCTTGGCTTCAACTTACCATCAGAAAATAATTCATCCGCAAAGAATACTTGCTCTTTGGTGCTTTAATCATCGATGTTGAAACGTTGACTGGCCGTAGCCCTCCTATTTGTAAAATGCTTCACTGATTTCGAATGTCATCATATGAAAATGACAGTCTACCAATAATAAAGGTTTGGGTTTAATAATATTTTTTTAAAATTTTTAATATCAATATTTTAAAATTATTAAAAAATACTTTAAAAAAAATCAATTTAATCATTATACATGTCAATACAAATGCATTTTTAAAAAATATTTGAAACATAGGCTACCATTTCCAAATGGGTCTAAAATAAGTGAATTGTGAAAGAAATTCAAACATGCTGAAATCATCATTTTGACCTAAGTTTTGAAGTGAAAACTTTAACATGAAAAATTACATATCAGCATCTCAATATAATATGTGTGAATTCACATATTCTCTACGACATTTTTTAGGTCACAACGTATGCTTTAATCATTATGTCATGAAAAAGAAAAGACCTAAGCATGACCTCCATGCTTTTCTTCACTAGTAAAAGCAGCAGTGGCAGAGACGTAATACGCACCACAAAACAGTCCATGGGCAAAGCACAAAATGCCTCCAATAGAAAAGAAATGATGGTGTGTGAAACCACAAGAGATTCTTGACTTGTTGTTCGTGCCAATCACTAGCATGCATGGATAACCCAGCAGCCGATATGATCCTGCCCAAATAATTAGGTATATGCAGAAACATCATTAACTAATAGGTAATACACTATACTACTAATTAGTAAATATATGTTTTTAATATGTTTTTTATTTAGTAAATATATCAAAATAATATATTTTTTTATTTTTTACATCAGCACTTCAAAGCAATTAAAAACATAAAAAAAATTATTTTACCATTAATATTTATTAATATCTATTTTATCATAGTTATGAAACCCGGATTGATCTGATGGGTCAATCTAAAACCTTGATATATTGAGATTTAAAAAATAAAAAAGAGAAAAAAAGTTGACCCGGTCGGAACTAACCAACAATCCAAGTAAAAGTTATATTGACTTTTTCTTTCAAAAAATTTTCTAGTGAAAGCAAAATTACTTTGGTTCTTTTCAATACTCTTTCGAAGAATCCTCCACGGGTTGTTCATGACAGGTGGCAAAAGATAATTTGTTATCATTATATAAGAAGGTCTTGACTCTTGCCGATTCCTATATGAACTGTAAAGTAAAAATATCAATATTTGTTGTAAATCGCTACGAGTTCTCACTGCTTGCCTACCACACACACTAAAATTTGGACCTTTTTTTTGTTCTTTGAAATTCAATTTCGATACCTTATACCATGGAAGCTCGTGTTAATAAATTAACCTGTAAAATTCAAATTTATAATTCAAAAATTTTGGATTAAATTTTAATTTTAATATTTACTTAACCGGTGAATTTGTTAATGTACTGTGAGATGTAATCTACACTTTAGCAGGGACAAAATCAAAAAATTTAAAATAAAATGAAATGAAAATATTTTAAGAAAGATAATAAAATAGATTGACATGAAGATCAAGTAACCTAAGCTTTTAAAGAGATGGAAACATTGAATGTATTTTTCTCCCAAAGATTTCATCCATGCTTTCCCTTGAGCAGAAAAGAACAATGGGCCAAAGCTTGTTATTATGCATTTAGAGCAGAGAATGATGAAGTGTTTGTGCAACAGCCTAGAGAGGCCAACTAAATCTTAGCCAAGCCTATGGAGGCGTTCTTCCCTTGAATAGGATTCTCACACACACGTATATATTGTTTTTTAAAATATATTTTTATTTAAAAATGTATTAAAATAATATTATTTTATTTTGAAAAGGTCACAATTAATTACTTGCAAGGTGGTTAAATTTCTAGATGGTATTTATTATTTTATAATATCTTAAAAGGTTATTGTAGTTTACGTTCACAACAAAGAACGAGCGGATTATGTCATGTACGTACGTATATCTACCGACCCATTACCACTTGCTTCACTCGATCAACTATTTCGCACTCCAATTACTTTTGTCTTCGTATAACCTTAAGAATTCTTGTTGATTAACGTTAATCTTATTCAAAGATGAAGAGCACAACCACTATAGACGCACATATCAATATTTTCCGAAGTAACCCAGATTTTATATATATATATAGTTGTATTAGTCAATCTGAATTTTATGACATGTCGGTCCATTAGTTTAAAGAGAATTTTAGTCGATACAACGAGAATGTTGTTGACATGAAATAAAGAGAATTTTAGTCAATCGAGATTTTTGGCATGCAAATTAAATGTTAGGGTTTGGGATCCTGAATTCTTCCTCGTCTCTAGCTAGGCAAAGTGAGAATAACGAACATTAATTAGGAGGAAGGATAAATTAAAAAGAAAATGTAATATTTTTAGCTGAACTGAATTAAAAACCTGCCGAACTATTTGGCGATCAATAACGTTTCCAAATCATGCACGCTGTCCGAGGGGATCGAGGCCTGAAATAGAACATCTATCCACAGCTCCCAGGCTTAATCATTTGGTGATCAAAATATCAGAAAGGGCAAAAAGAGGATGGTCGTTGTGAACTGTAGTGCTAGAATGTACCTTATATATTGTCAGAAAAAGAGCCAAAAACAGGATTTTGCTACTTTATCCGCCTCTCTCCAAACATGATAACAGTGCAAGTAGCAAAAAAAAAAAAAAAAACAAAAAAAACAAAGAATGAATGAAGATACAAAAATAATTAAAACAGAAATCTTATTAATTAAACACAATATCAACAAAGTAAGTTTCCTGATATTAAATGACATGTAGTACAAGATCTCAAAAGGACAAGCATAAAGAGCCCATACTTATAAATAATAGCAAGAACGTAGCATACCGCTTTCGTGCCAAGAAAAACCCAAAAGCTTGTTATTGAGGAAGATGACTTGATGCCACGTTTAAAAACCTAAGTTATCATATTGAACAAAATCATGTCAGGACCTTGAAATTTTTTTTTCTTTAAAAAAAGAGCCAATTAAAGAATAAAATAGGCATTAGGTACTGTAACAATAAGAGTTAATACTACAGATTTTTAACCGAAATTCAATAACTGAAACTTACACGTAGATGAATTATATATAGCCACTTCCAAATTCGGCTCAACTCTAATGTTATAACTTATTTATTAATCTTATATAACTTATTTATTTATTAATTATTTTTCTTTTCTATTTCTATACATAATCATTTCATTTCATTCTCTCTAGTCTTGTTTTTTTTAAGGATTGGTGTCCAAATAAAGTTTTAAGTCTCTCCATATCTTATACGGTTATTATGTTTCTACTGCAACAATAATTCATCTCTTTCTTCTATTTGAATAGGTTCTATTTTAGAGCTATTTAAGAATATAATAGCAGTTGTGGTTCAAATTATTTTTCATTTTAAAATATATTAAAATAATATTTTAAAAAAATTATTTTTAACATCAATACATCAAATCAATTTAAAAATATATAAAAAAATTTAATAAAAAAATAATTTTCAAACTTTAGAGAACGCAATTTTCATCGCGTTTTCAAATACTGCATTACTAATTTGATGCTTGCATAATAAATTATAGGAGCAAATGGGTTATTCGTTGTTGTTGTATTGTTTTTCTATTTCCTTGATATGCAACTCATCGACTTTCTTTCTTGTATTGGATTGCCACTAAATGAGTGAAATTAACGGTAAATTTGGAGGGAGCTAATAATATACCTTCCAATCATGATGTTTATTGGTAACCTCTTCCCTGAAGAATAAATTCTTAATAAATGACCTTGGATGTAGCCTTGATTTTTTTCTTATAACTATTGTTTGAATATACAAAGAGCATTTAAAATATTTATTAATTTTATTGCTTTTATGTCTTACGATTAGCATGTGGATAGTTGTTGTTCTGACAGATTCTTGAAGCAAGCTTAGTGTAAAAATTAGTGTATTGCATCAAGGCTAAGATTTGTTGCTATATTTATTTATTAATTTTATATAACTTATTTAAGAAATATTGTATTTTGAAGGTGTTGTGAATGTTATAGCAATTAATTTTTAATGTTTTTTATTTAGTAAATATATATAAAAAAATATTAAAAATATTTTTTAAAAAAATTATTTTACACTTGTTTCCATCTATTTCGCCATAGTTATGAAACTCGGTTTCACCTGGTGATCAGTCAATCTAAAGCTTTGATTTTTTCGAGGTAAGAAAAACAAAAAAGAGAAAAGATTGACCCAACTTGACCTAGTTAAAAATTCAAATAAAAATCATGGTGGCTTTTTTTTTTCTAAAAATTTTTATATGTTACATTTTTATTTTAAAATTGATTGAAGAAATATTTATAAAAATGTAATCTGTGTGTCAGTATGAATTATCATAAGTGGTTAATGTCTCCGAGTCTCACTAAAAGAAGGAAAAAATCATTGACAGCTGGAAAACTCTTGTCGTGACGCGTGTCTATCCCATCGTCTTTGACTTTAGACAAGCGGGAACTTTGAAGAATCCTCCACGATATGACAGGTGGCAAAAGATAATTTGTTATCATTAGATAAGAAGGGCTTGCCATTACCTATATGAATTGTGAAGTAAAAATATCAATATTTGTTGTAAATCGCAACGTTACGAGTTCTCTATGTTTTACATTGTCAAAGCAAAATCTTACTGCTCTTGCCTACCCCACACACACACACACACACACACACACACACACACACTAAAATTTGGACTTTTTTTTTTCTTTGAAATTCCATCTCGATGGCTTAATTATACTATGGAAGCTCGTGTTAAAAGATTAAATTTATAATTCAAAACTTGGATTAAATTTTAATTTTAATATTTATTTAAATCGGTGACTTTGTTAATATTGTGAGATGTAATCCAAACTCTGACAGGGACAGAATCAAAAAATTTAAAATAAAATAAAATGGAAAAATCTTAAGAAAGATAATAAAATAGATTGACATGAAGATCAAATAACCAAGCTTTTAAAGAGATGGAAACATTGAATGTATTTTATTTTTACTCCCTAAGATTTCATCCATGCTTTCCCTTGAGCAGAAAAGAACATTGGACCAAGGGTAGTTATTATGCATTTAAACTAGATAAAAGTGTTTGTGTAAAAGAATAATTGTTTTGAAAAGTGTAGTTGGAATTGTTTTTAAAAATATTTTTATATCAAAATACATTAAAATAATATTTTTTTAATTTTAGCAAGCCCATAAAGACGTTGAATAGGATCGACATACATACATATCACACATACATATATTAGCATATTAAAATAATTTAAAATTATAAAAAAATATTTTAAAATAAATTTATTTTTAAAAAATATTTTCTAGAGTTGTTATAGAATGAATATTTCCTTTCCTTCAAGTCCTTTTTACTTCTCCCTCAATTTCTTTTCTTCTTCTAACTCTCTCGTCAATTCTTAAGCCTTAACAACTCATTCAGGACCGAGGAGAGAAATTCATACGGATGAGTTGACTCGACTGGTTGCGGGACAGGAGAGAAGCAACCTTAAGGTTTAGTTGACGCATGGGGTGCACTGAGTTGAGGTGAGCGACAGCAGTTGCCAAAACCAACATGTTTCAACTTTCAAGGCTGGAGGGGTGTTAATAGTAATTGCCATCTTTGTTCAAGTAGTTGGTGAAGTTTGATGCCGGAGGAGGAGGCAGAGAAGTCAAGGGATTGCTGTTGTAGTGACTGAGAAGGGACGGGGTTAACATGTCGACGGAGTTGAAAGTCATCGGCGCAGTGGAAACCCGTAAGAGAAAACATGGGAGTACCGTACGGTCTGGATTACTACTGCCACTCGAGATTAATGGAAAAAACGGGATATATGGAAGATAGAGCGCTGATGGGGTTGTTCGTACAGTTATATGTCAGGAAAGGGGGCTTTTGTTTTTAGGTGAGGGGGTGATCAGACGGTGGAGAATGAGTGATGAGAGGAGTGTGCAGACAGGAAAAGGAGCAAGCGAGTATGATGCTTGGGCGTGAGAGTGTAATATAGGTGTCAGCCTGTCAGGGAAGATAGAGCGCTGCTAGAAATTAGCAGGCATGGCAGGACTCCTGAGCTTTTTACCTGTTTACGCTATTTTTTTCTCTTCACATAATGGAGGGCAGAGAGAGAGAGAGAGAGAGGAAATTGATGGGAAATTTTCCTTTTCATTTTTCTTTGCTACCAAACAATGAATTACAAAATTACAGTAAGGAAAAAAAATGAAAAACAAAAACAAAATAAAAAACTGTACACTTAACAAGAATGGGGAGAAAGCAGCAGAGGGGGAGAGATGCTATGGAATGATGACCAACTCCCACACTAAAAGGGGCAGCTGTGAACTAAAATGAAGAAACCATTCCAGAACACTTCACAAGCTTTTGTTGCCTGATTAATGATAATCCCCCACCCCCTGCGGCTTACCCTGTCCGGGGAGAGCAGCTTCATCGATCCCACACCGCTTGGTATACTGTAGGCCTGTGCTTCAACCAATGTACCATTTCTCTGTCTAGTGGGGCATTGTTCAATACAGCATCTAGCATTGGGCTGCCAAAAACTTTTGGAGAGTTCTTGAATGACCATATCTGGTCCTTGGGCCACGGTTTCTGAGGGTACTTCTCCTGAAAATACAACATCAACAGATAAGAAACCACACACTAACAAATCTGGTTCGAAAATAGTTCGGCTAAACTGATTCTAGGTTGATGTGATCAGGGTTGACAACTTTGGTTTACAGATGTCATTTTTTAACCATAGGTATCTCGGATTCAGCCTGAAAAACTTCTCAAGCCTAAGCATGAAGACACATGCCTACCATCTCCGGAGTAGAGGATAAATCTGGGCAGCTTCACTTAAAGCAGGGATGCGGGCAAAGCTAACATCTTGTGGTACAAAGATATCAAACAACATGCAGTAAACGATAGCGTGCAATGAAACTTACCATTCTTTCCAACATCATTTTCACGGTCTTTGGACCATAAATGCGCTGTTGTGATGGCTTCTGAACCTTAGCGTAAAAGGAACCAATTTCAGGTAATGACAAGCAGCCCTTACTCGCTTTGGCAAGGGTAAAATCAGGCTCGGTGTTAGTCTGGACATGCCAAAATATCAACTGCCCCATGCAATAGCTCCCCCCATAGGTTTTTTGATACTTGTGGGGAAGACCCCCTAACTTATCAGCACATTTGGGGCCTAAGTCAAGTGGACTAATGTGAACTGGTGGAGAAGTAAATGCATCATAATCCTGCAAGAAATTTACCATGTTACTTGAAGATAAAATAAAGAGCATGCAATGGTGCCAGCAAAAGTAGTTCCAAGGCAAAGAAAATAGACATAACCAGTTAAAGGAAACTGGTTCAGCGAAGACTTACCCTAACTCTAAAGAAGCTCTTTGTATAAGCATAAACATGGATTAAGTCAGCTGCAGCATCATGCCGGCACTTGTATGTACATGAAAGACTGCGCACCTCATCCCTCAACCTTAAAAATAAAAAATTCAATAGAATTTTCCCTTTTTTTTCCCAAGAAAACACATTAAGGAAAAAAAGAAGCAATATAAGCTGCTGCTTACCACAATAAAGACTTCTGAAGAGCTTTCTGAATGTCATCACAATCTGATGGATCATGGGCACAAACCTTGGACTTGAGGTCATTTAGCATGTCTTCATCCATATAAGGAGACATGCACTGCAGAAGTTCGTCAACAAGTGATCCGTCTCCTTTCCAGAGGAAGGAAACAGTTTCTTCAGGAGTAAGCTTCTCCAGCGGAGGTGGAGCTTGCTTTGGGTCACCAAATATGCACCTCATTACATACCTCACCTGCATATAGAACTTAGAAGATTTAAGAATTCACGACTTCCTATTGATGGAAGACATCTAAAATCAACATACTCAGACCTCAAACCTAGAGCCTCGTCAGCCAAACTATAATCATGTTCAATGAGTTGGGAACATGGAATAAATGGATAGAAAATTATGGCAGTTCTTAAATCATTTCTACAGGTTAGATTTCATACTCAGACCTGTAATTGTTAGCCCTAAGGCCTAAATATCAGAGGAAATTTTGTATCACAAAGCCTGGACTCTATAACCATGTTCTATGAGTTAGGAACAAGGTTAGATAGGTAAAACAAAGGCAATTACGAAGGGATGATCTTGCTGGTGGTTCTACATCAGTACATTTCAGACTGAGACATAAAATCAATGGTCCTAGGACCTAAATATCAGAGGTCGAAATTTTGCATCAAAAGCTGAAAAGTTCAAATAATTACCAAGGCAGTACTGACCTTGTCAAGAGTAACAGCCAAATTTTGAAGCCTCTGGTTGTAGACACCTTCAGCCTGCTCAAAAAAAGAGTACCAGAAAGTAACTACAAGCAGTCACTCAAACAGCAGACTTCATAAGAGCATTTCACGTGCACACATACACTATGCATTTACCTGAACCTCAGCATCACTTCTCTCGACCTCAAGACATGTATCTGCAAAATATTTCCTTTTCTCTTTCAAATTATGCCTCAGAATTTCCTCAGGAAGCTTTGTTCTTTCCAGATTTATAAATCTGACCAGACGAGCAGAATATGCAACCACCCAATCTGGCAACCCACCAAGTAAGCAACTGCCTAAACCAGCCCTACCCAAGTCCAGATAATCTTCTTCAGACACAGAATTTAATTCACAAGCTCCGAGCATCAAATAATGTCGATCCAGTAATCCATGCCACTCCTTCAACACCTGATGAGCAGCAATGTTCAGTTGACATCAAATAAAAAAACCACAAAAACTTTAAGTACAGTAATAAGATAATTCAATATTTTTCTGAAAAGAGAATTCAATCCTAGTTTGTACCTTTTGGAAAGCCCCTTCACCTGTCAAATTTAAGTAGCTGCCCCTGCAAACTTGGCTACCACACAAACAAACAGACGCTTCATATTCTTCTTTACTCTGCAAAATGAAAAGTCAACAACCATTGGACACCAAAAAAAAGTGGATTTTATATTCTACAGTGTGAAAAGGCCAACAGGTAAACGATATGCACCTCTGTCACAGAATTGTAATCAAATGTTATCTCCTCGCCATGTTGGATTTCACGGACAGTGTAGATTCCAATCTGGTACTGACCATCTACAGCAGTAACTCTGCATTCACATTGATAATAATCTGAATGACTGAAATTTTGTTAATATTGAACAGCATTTTTCTTTTTACAACAAGTGTCTCACGATGACATTTTTTTCTCAATAACTGCTGCTTCAAAATCAGATTAATCTTCAATAGAACAATACTTCATTGAACAACAAATAAACAGATGGTGCAGCATTATCTCACTCAACAAAGAAATAATCAATTCCAGATTCCAAACATTTTGATTCCCACAAAAGTCATCATGGAAAACAAAAAAAATCAAAGAAAAACACATCCAGCATGCATGCATATAACACCATCAACCCAGAAACTAATTCTAAGATCTGGAGCTTTGCCTTTCACGGATTGTCATTCATGGGATGTTTCTAGCTTTAAACATCTAATTCGATTATCTACCTTCCTAAGATTGTAATATTCATATCTAACAACAAGAGAGCGAAAAGAAATGCATGGATGTAAAATAATGTCACTGAACCACCATTTACTTGATATTCTATAACTAGCAAAGCTTTCCAGAATAATGCTTTATACCTCTGCACATTAATCAAAAACAGCGAATTAAAGGGGAGCAATACTCACTTTGCTTCACAATTAGGTTTGCATGAGTGACAGATTCGACTTGCATAGTTCGCCTTATGCATGGCATCAACGACAACCAAATCATAACCATCAGCATCACCCTGCAGAATAGCAACAAAATATCAGGAAATTCAATAAAGCAAGAGGAGACAAGATATGACAAACCCATTTACAGAAGTTCAAGTAACACAACACCTTTGGCCTCTCAAGATAAATGTTGTAAAATTCTGGAGCTGGTTCTTTACTGTCTTTCTGTAATAATCGAATCCCATCTTGCTTCTCAAACCATTTCCATGCAGGATATACCTACAAAAATTAAGTTTAAAGTGAAGAAAAAGAAAAAGGTTAAAGCTTTACCACCATGTAACACCAAAGATTTATTCTAAAGAACAGCACCCAAGCATCAAATGCAGAAATATTATGAAAGCAAACCAATGCATAGTTATTACTTTCAGACACATGCACTTTCCAATGTTAGCAATGGATAATTAGAAGTAATTACATGAATGCCAAGTTATCAACAGCACTAGGAGTTGCATCATAAGACAGCCTTATTTTTTACTTTTCTCTACTGATGTATTTGAGATGTTAAAACCAAAGAAACCTCTGACCAATAATATCTAACGCAAAGATATCATACAAAACTATGTTGCACACTGCATCTGCCAGTACAAAGAAGATGGTCCTGGCAACACATCAGCGGTTACGTATCCTATCATCCCAAAGGATACCACACATGACAGCTTCTAAAAGTTCTGTAAAACATTATTTTACTATGCAATCAAATAATGACAGGTGCTCCTTAAATGCAGTTTTTTCAACTAGTCAGAATTCATACCTCTCCCAAAAACTCCACAACGAAGTCATCATCTCCAAAACCACCTTCTTTGTTGCATACAACACCAAGCCCCTGATGATGAAAAGAAGGGGTGTAAAATAACCATAAAGGGAGAAAAATATAGAAAAAGAATTTTCTTGTGTTTTTTTTTGGTGCATGTGTGTGTTTTGGGGGCAAGGATGGATACTATCAAGTTCAAGTGCTATACCTTCCGGTAAGCAACATATTTGTCATCAGGTCGACTATCTATGGCTCTCAAGATACCCCGACAGATTTTCATTTTTCGTATATCACAATCCTCCATAGCAGCTTGTTCAATTTCTTCAACAACAGGCTGTATAGGATATGTCATCGGAGTGTTCCCAGCACCAGTAAAGTGCCTGACTTGCTTATTCAGGGTACAGAGTAGCACATCTTCAATAAACATATGTTTTTGCAACAAAGGCCAGTCCACTTCTTCAGGCATGGAATCAAGTAAAAGATTGTGGGTATAGGGATCAATTCCATAAACTTCTTGTTCTATAACTTCATCTCCAAGCTGTTTCCTAGGTTTGTAATCCTTGACTTCAGGAAGTTCCATATCTAATTCCTCAGTGCCATTTTTCTGTGCATCAAGCTTCTCAGCATAGTCATCTGGCAAAGATACAGACATCTTTCGCTGGACATCCTCCTCATCTGCTACAATAAGATATTGGTCTATGACTTCATACTTCCTAGTAACAGGAGGAACCAGACTCACTTTTGTCATCCGAGCACCCCATTCACGTTCATCCTCATCTGTCATACAGTATCGATCTCCTCTTGACTCCCCAGTTCGGCCTTCTGATCGGAAATCCAAGTCACTTTCTGTATCTGAGGCAGTACTATCACTACCACTCCTGCCATCTTCAGAAGACCGGTCATCAGAAGTTTCACTTCCTGAATCCATGGATTTTCTGTTGAGTTTGGATATTCGCTTCTTAATTTCCTGATCAGATGCATATTCTCCATAATCAAAACTACCATTTGCAGGGATAGTGCCATTGCTCCTATTCATGTACTTCTTTCCAGTAGCTTTCTTCTTATGTTTCATTGGAGCAGAATCCAACGCTGCAGATAAATCATCTTTCCATGACTTCATGAGCTCATCTCTTTCATAAGAAAACTTAGAACTCTCTTCCAAACGAGAGGCTAGTTGAAAAAACAATGTAATGATGTGATTCATGTCTCCAGCACCCCGATTCTTTACTCTGCAATTATAGATGTACATATATAAGCAATCTTGAAGCTTTTGATTCATTAAAAGGAAGGAAAAATGGTTTTGCTGTTTAAGCAATCTTGGGTTATACAATGTTTCAAGACCACAGCACCAAACAAATGCAGATACAGACATGCCTAGATATACAAACGAGTATAAAATAGCAATTAAAGATAAACTTACTTAATAGCGTCCCTGCACATTCGACTAATATCCTCCTTGACCGACCTCAATCCATGCCCAACATAATAGCCATTCTTCATCCTATCCTCAATTTCTGCCACCTGATTAATATACAAAAAAAGGAATAAGAACTCAAGCCAGCACAACTCATATCAGTACAAAACAAGTATTGGTACCTTAGGCACAAAAAAATCAAAGATATTCTCCTTCATTATGTCCTTTAAACCTGCAGCAAGAAACCCCTCCATCCTTGTATAGCTATTTTCAGATTTCTTGACTGCCCATCGCCTCATACGAGCATCCCTGGATAGAATGGATGATGACTTTCTAGCATCAAACACTTTTGAGCGTTTGTACAAACTTCGACGAAATAATTGATTTGCTGAGTCTCTCTTATTCACACTATCAAAATACTCCTTCAGCTCCCCAAAATCATCTCTCCCACTGATTTGTTTAAGACTCCTTAGTTTAGAATTTGACTCCTCAGGGATCCTTGTGCGGCTCTTGAGCCAACTAACACGTGGAAATTGATGGGCCAACTCCATGAACTGGGTGCAGCCTCTAATATCTATAGAAGATAAACATGGGAGAGAGCGGAGAATTTCTTCAAGCATGCCAGAAGTGACATTTGTACAACCCGTCAGCACCATTGCATTAATCTTTTCTTTGTTATAACCATTCTGCAAACATGTAAATCATATTACCCCCAGAAAGGTAAAGACTTGACTATAGCCTGTAATGCCAAACATATATAAAACTTACCATGATACTCCTCACCATCAAGTCAGTACAGTTGAGACCCACAGATGAAAGATCAACCTGTATTGATATGCCCTTGTAAAAACTAACAGCAGCTCTCCAGTGTTTACAAGTCAAGGAAGCAAAGACTAGGGATTTCAAGTCAGATCTCAGAAAATGAAAGATTCGTGCCAGCATATGACCATCCAATAAACCCCAGCTTCCTGCCTCAATCTCTGAACACATGCTCTCTTCTCTGTGGAAATTGGTATCACCACATAGTTGTTCAAAAGTGGTTTCAACCTTGTGCAATGTGTCTTCCTCCATTTCATTATCCTTAACAATTTGGTCAGGCTGCATCCAGGCTCTTTTTCCAACACGTACATCTATTTCTGCAACTCACCAGCCCCAGAAAAAGAGCCTCAGATTGAGTACAACATGGAAGTTATAGAAAACATATGTTCAGAAACTGGAGCTAAATAGAGCACAGGTCAATGCAATGAACAAAGATATATGATTGCTACAGATGCAACAGACAAGATTCATTTAGCGCAACCATAACAATAGCCTTTTGCAATATGTGTTTGATCGACTTTTAATATATCGACAACATATGATCCAGAAAAAAGCACAGAAAAGAGCAAAAGTTGAAGAAAAACATACAGAAAGAAACAAATGAAAAGGAAGGAAGCAAAAATTGCCAAAGCCTGAAGAACGAGAGGCAGAATTTGAAAGAGATGACAATAGTGGACACAAGAAAACAAACCTAAAGCATATGTAAAGAAAAAACAAGGTAATGGAGGAAAAGTGAGTGCTAGTTTCACACCTATAACGACAAACAATCAAATACAAGGATTTCAGTGGGAAAATAGGGATGTTGATCAACCACAAGAAAACACAGCACAGAAAATTATGGCCCAAACCAAAAGTTTCAGACAGTGCCATCTGCGGAGAACCTTAAGGAGAACACATAAATAAATACCATCTAAACATTTCCAGCAACGCAGCAAAGATCAATCATTTGTGACAAACAAAGGCATGAGACATGGAATAATGATGCAGACAAAAGAAGAGAAATTTGAAGGAAGCAGGAGGAGAACTGTTAATGCTTCATCTCTCAGCAGGGCACGTATGCAAAGTGAGAGCAGCAAGAAGATCATCTAATACTTGATCATGCAATTAATATTACTCAGTTGTAGATACAAAAGGAAACCTGGAAGATCAACTCATCCATACCTGATTTGAGGTACATATGTTTATCGAGCTCTTTCTGAGGCTGTTTTGCAACAATCCATGGATCCAAGGCCTCATTTATGGCTACAGCAAACTCCCGGTTCTTGTACGATTTCATTACCAATTCATGTAGCTTCCCCGGGTAAAACCGATGAACTGTGGGTGAAGGCTGTGAAATGAACTAGAATCTTTGTTACTCTCAATATTAGCAGCAGTCTGGGACTTCAAAAGAGTTCCTGAAGAACCAACAGACAGCTCAACATTTGACGGTTGAATTCTGACAGCAGCTTCAGAAGTCTCTGTGGCTGATGCAACCGGAACCCACACTCTATCAAATTTCCTGAAAACGCTGCTATACTTTTGGATGGTACCTTTATCCGCCAAGTTCTGAAGCTCTGAAAATGATAATGGACCTCGTTCATGGCCAGAACCATCTATGTAATACCAGTCACCCAAATTCAATTGTAAGTCATCTGCTGTACAAAGTCGGTCTTTGGGAGTGTTAAGTGATGCAGTCGACTTCCAACATCCATGTGAGTCTTGATCATTGACAACTCTGGATTGTGAATCGCACTCCACTGATGAACTCTTCACATCATTAGTTGCAGAATGAGTTCGAGCAGATCTTGAATGATATCTGTCCTTCCCTCGAACTTTAGTGCGGGTCTCAGAAACAACATGGTCCTGAACCACACATGCATTTATCCTGACCACTGGTAGCACGGTTCCTTTCACTCCCCTTGTTATTGGAGGTTTATTGAGGGTTGATCTACTGACACCACCAGTATCATTTCTATCATCTGAGCTGGAGAAAGCCCAAGGAGGGAGGTCAAGCTTCCTGCTTTGAGAAGGATTATACAAATCATCTTTTATATGCCACCGTGGGTCCTCACACCCAGACTTTGGCATGTGGCACACTGGGAATCCATCATTGAGAACAAGTTTCCTTCGAGTAAATCTGTCCTGGACAGACTCCTCATTCCTCTTCCAGTCTCCACCCTTGCAAGACCATCGGCCAGAAAACCAGTCAGTGGAATCAACAGAAGAGGCAAAGCCATCATCCTTGTCAGCAAGAGTAGCTGGCCATGCTTCAACAGCTACGTTTGTTTTCACATCAGAATGTCTTAGTAATTCATCACTGTTTTCATCCTGTTGTTCAGAAGTGGTAGCTCGCTGCCAGGTAAAACCTGTTCATTCAAGAAGACACTGGTCAGTATTTCTGGAAGATCTGTTATGGCAACTGACTTGTTTTGTGAATATTGGGGGGGGAGACTGTCTGAAGATGTGCGACACTTGAGGTGGAGATGACCCAAGAAAACGAGAAAATAAATTAATTACAGGATTGATATTGGCATTCATTTATATACCTTCTGCTTTTATACATCCCTCCCATTGCACATGTTCAAATGTCATTTGCAGAGCTTCTGCAGGATGATAAAGAAGAAGAAAGAATGTAAGAAATATCCAAACAGACAAAAAATAAACATTAGCATTAAATAACCAGAAAATTATTTAATGCTATAAAATGAAAAGTAAAAGAAAGAAAATTTAAAAAATACCTCCAACAGTCTCTAGCTCACTGCCAGGAACAACAGAAAAACCCTCCAATAGAGCTCCAACTCTTTCGTCAATCTGTAGATCTTCTAAAGACTCAGAAGCAATTTCACTGTGATCAGGGCAGACTGGTGGTTTCAGAAAATTCCCTGACACTCCCTCGCCAATCTGAGCACAAGATTGCCCGATATCTCCAGTATCTGCCAATAAATTACCAGGAGCCTCTGGAGGGCTTACTAGTTGAGTTATAGCATCTGGCACAACAGATGGGAAATTCACTGGCACAAATGGTGAAAGTGCATTTTCGATTGTTAACCACCTATCACTATGCAAGTGCTTGATAAAGTGATCAGACATAAGACTTCCTTCATCAACAAGCGCTTTAAGCTCGCATAACTTTGAAGGGCCACATTCCACACCAAAATGATCTAGGTAAAACCATTTACCAGTTGATGTATCAGCCACAGCAGGGACATGTGGTGGCGTATCACATATATCCATATCTTCCTCCATAGATTGCAGTTCTTCAGGAGGAGGTCCATCAACTTGAGGAGGTTCTTTAACATTTATCCTTGGGCTCTCGGACTTCTCTTCTATGCGAGTTTCACTGCTGGCATTCTTTTCATCCAAACCATCAAGATTAAGCACGCTACTTTTATCTTGAGATTCCTTAGCTGAGGGTTCTGTGTCCCTTACATCAGGATCCTTTTGGCTGATCTTATCCTCCTGCTGTTTATTACCATACTGAGAGTTCCGCTTCTCAGTGGCTCCCCCCTTTCGACTTGCTTCTCTATAATTATTGGGCTTAGCCCGATCATGTGGGGATCGCTCCAAGTAATTTGGTGTCCGATCGCTGCGGTCATGGTGCCGGGCACGATCCTGTGGGGACCTTTCCACATAAGATGGACTCCTTTTTCTATGCTCGTAATGGCGGCTTCGGTCATAAGGTGATTTCTCAAGTCCATATGGGGATTTCTCACGTCCGTAGGGGGATCTATCATGTCCATATGGGGATCTGTCTCGCCAATATGGTGACCTCTCACGTCCATATGGTGATCTTTCTCGCCCATATGGAGATCTCTCCAGTCCATATGGTGTCCTTTCTCGGCCATAGGGAGATTTCTCATGACGGATTGGACTTCGGTCCCTGTGATCATTGTATCGGGGCCTCTCATGTGGGGACCAGTCGGAATGAACATGCCTGTCATAAACAACCTTAGAGGGCAAAGTGGACTCATGATGCCTGGATGAGTACTTGTCTGATAAAGATACTCTAGAGGAAGAAGAAGAGTTTTTATAGAACCTCTCCACAGAGTGACGTGAATAGTGCTCTGAGTAAGCATAGCGGGAACCATCCTCAGAGAGTCTCCTGCTTTTAGAACTAGAGTAATCCCCATAATGTTTGCGCTCGGTGCTATCAGAATCGGTACCATGACGTTTCAATCTGTTACCAGAAGAATACTCCCTTCCAGGGTTCTTACCATTGCTGTACTCACTCTTATACGAACCTTCTTCATCAACAATCTTTGAGCTGATCCTCGTACTCCTTTCCTGGCCACTCTCCCACCTCATAGAACTTTTACTGTGCAGACTACCCCCACTTCTAGTCAACTCTTTCCTTCGGTTAACATCCTCACAAGAATACTTCCCGGAAGGTGGCGTCCGCTCCCTACTCATGTCATACCTGCCACGAGACCTAATGTAGCCATACTCATCTTTACCATTCCACCTGTCCGGAATGAACTCACCTTTCTCGATTTCATCTCGAACAACTTCCCCTCTCTGCCATTTATTACCAGAAACAATCTCCCCTTTCTCTATATCCCCTTTCTTCCATTTCTCACTACCAATCTCTCCTCTCTCAATCTCACTTCTCCTTGGCTTCTCTGGTATAGGAACAAATTCGCCATTCTCAATTTCCCCTTTAGGCGGCCACTTCAACGTCCCTAATTCCCCCTCTTCAACTTCCTCTTTAATATTATTACTACCACTCTGCAGCTTGGTATCCCCAGAACCCAAACCATCACCATTTTCAACTGTCTTGCTACCACTACTAACCTTCAAACCTGATTCTTTCTTCTCCGCTGCCAATTCCTTCTTCCATCCTGATTCTTTCTTCTCAGCTGTCACTTCCTTGCTCTTTTCTTCCTTCTTCAATCCTGATTCTTTCTTCTCCAACACCACTACTTCCTTACTACCACTCCCACAAGCACTCTTAACTTCTCTCACCAATCCCACTCCTTTCTTCTCCCCCACCACTACTTTCCTCACCACCTTTTTCACCTTAACTATCCTCTTCACCTTCTTCACCTTCCCGGTCACCCCATTGTTGCTACTATTACTTTTTCCGTTATCCTTCTTGTCACCACTACTGACATTATTATTATTATTATTATTACTACTACTACTACCACCACCACCACCACCACCACTGTTACTGTTGTTGTTTACAGTTTCCACTTTCGTCGTTGTTGTTGATGGAACTGCTGCTGTTACTGTTGTTGTTGTATTCTTTTCTTGAACAGGAAATCTTTCTTCCATGATGATATTATTACTACTGTGCTGCAAAGGCATACATGCGACACCTCCATCACCCATGGAATTCAAAACCTGAAATCTTCAAAGCTCGGAAACCCTAATTCTCCCCTTTCCCAGGGCTATCGATGCTCATACTTCAACCAATTTTGTTCTTCTCCTTCGCTTCAATTCCAAACCCTAATTTTCACAAATCCACAAACACAAAACCATTAGTTCATCAATGTAGGGTTAAATTAAATCAAATGAACAAAAAATAACTACAATCAGTACCCTCTACAAAAACCTAGGGTTTGTAAATAACGGAGAGATAACGGAGAGAATAAAGAGAGACTTACCGGGAGAAAATTCAGGAACGGAAAAAGACAGATCGAAGATTGTCGTTGATTTTGCAGATCGAAAATGGAGAACAAAAGAGAGAAATTAATAATAAAAAGAAGAAGAAGAAGTCCTTGAAGAGAAATAAAATCTTTTTTCGTTCTCTCTGGCTCGCTGGCTGGTGTTTTTGGTCTGAGAAACGAAGCCTTCGTGTTTTTTTTTTTATTATTATTATTATCAGGCTGGGTATTAAGGAGGAGATGACTTGAATTTGAAATGACAAATATGTCCTTGCGGATCCTGTAGTTATACGAACGAAACATGACCCGTCGTAGTGCAAATGTCTTTGACTCGGCTTTTTGAGTCCTTGACTGGCTCTAACTCGGTACCATCTAGGGTTAGCTGGCTTTTGCAACTCACTCCCTCGCCTTCTTTTTCTCCTTTTGGCTTTTCCTTTCATTGCTTGAATCGCCGGGGAAGGTAAGTATCATATCGGCATCATAAAAGTTGTAGCTTTTGTAAATAGGTTTTAGGTTAATTGATTAATTTTTCTCGATTTGATTTAAATAAATTAAATTCAACAAATCTTAATTAATGTGTAATTATATAAAAAAATAAGGTAAAAAAATGGTATTTATATAGAACTTTAATAGTATAGAAGTTTGTATAAAGTTTTTTCTTTTCACTTATAATGGATGAAGCATATACTAATTCATGATTTGATTGTGACAAAATGAACATGATCTATACATTCACATTCAATTGATAATTGAGTTAAAGTGATTTATACATGAACAAGGAAGCGACTGATTTTTCTAGATTGTTTTTTTTTTAGTATTGATTCATAAAATAAAAAACATTTTTCATTGGCAAGTCTATACGAGATGTGGCTAATCTGTCTCCTATACAAGTTGGGTGTAAAAAAATCAACATAGAATTAGCTTGATTAACTGATAAGTCAACTCGCGGTCTAATCAAGATTCAATTTAATTTGTAAAAAATTAAAATAAGATGGTTTTGATTTAAAAAAATTAATTAATCTACGTAATTTGAATTTTGTATCGAAGTTTAATAATTATATATATATATAAAAGAAAAGAGAATGTAAAATAAAATAAAAGAAATAAAATGAGGGCTTTTTTGTCAATTTGACAGGGCAGGGAGAGTTTGGTAAAATACAGGTTTTGGCGCTCAACGTGTAAGAGAAATCTTTCAAGAGAGGTGGAAGGGAGGGATTTCCATTTTCCAAGTTGTTGTGATTAAAATACAATAACTTTACCCAAAGTTTTGGAATTTGACAGAGGGTTCAAGGCTTAAAGTGGATTCGGCTGGGCTATCATGTACTCTAGCCCATGACAAAACCTTATACTGATCCTGAAAGGCTGATCTGAAAGGTAAGAGTGAGTAAAAAAATTAAATAATTATTTAAATCAAGAAAATTAAAAAACAAATAATTAAGAAAATTAAATCGTAAAAAAAATCAATTAAACCAATTAAAATTTTTAAAAAACTGACCGGTTAAGTTTTGATTTTATAAGTCTGAAACTGAAAAAATCGAACTCAATCCATATCGAAAAAAACTGCAAAAAAACCTAGTCAAACCGAAAAAACCAAGCCAAATTAGAAAACAAAAAAAACTAAGTCAAATCGTAAAAAACTGAATCAAACTGGAAAAAAACCGAGACAAACAGAAAGAATCAATTTTTGTTCTAAAATAACCGAATCGAAACTAGTCGGTTTGAATCAGTTTCGATTTTTTTTGAAAAAAACCGGTTTGATTATTTTTTTTAATATAAAAACTGAAGAAAAAATAATCATCTCTATTAAAAGATACAAGAATTTTTTTTTAAAAAATATATATATTCAAGCAAAAATTATTTTAAAAATTAAATAATAATTTTAACTTTTTTTTTTTTTTCAGGAGTTAGTTTTGGGTGGAGGAGGAATCTGTGTTTCCTGGAGTCCGCTTTCACCTGATCTGTTTTGCTTTGAGTTTGGTCTACTCTCAATTGTGGCCCAAAGGAAGAAAAGCCGAGGAGAATTGCCAAAAGAATGATGATGATCCATGTGAGTTGTGGACTTCGAGATAGGAAAGGATGGCTTACCTTTCTCTCTGGGTTCTATTTACTTGCTCGTAGTTTCAGGGCTAATCCTATTCCATGGTTTTTAAAAATAAAAAATGAGTTTCTTCTTCTCAGCATGTTAGTGACGTCACTCTCGTGTGTTTAATAGAAGGTTCCGCAATAATAATTATTTTTTAAAATATTTTTTATTTTAAAATATATTAAAATAATTTTTTTATTTTTTAAAAATTATATTTGATATTAGTATATATAAATGATAAAAATTAATTTATAGTAAAAAATTAAAATTTTCATAAAACAAGCTGGTTGAATCACAACTCCAAACAAGTATGATAAGTATTGTTTTTAAAATGTTTTTCACTCAAAAATATATTAAAATAATATTTTATTTATTTAAAAAAATTATTTTTGATATTAACATATAATCTTAAAAATATAAAATAAAAATTATTTTTTTATAAAATTCTATTTGGAATGGAATTCTAAATAATGTTCATGTATTGGAGATATTCTTAAAAGTAATTTTTAATTAAAAATATATTAAAATAATTTTAAAAGAGAAGCATATTTGCTAGAGTAGGCTGGGGTTTGTAGGTTGATTAGAAATATCTAGGATTTCAAGCTTGACTTGATATAATATGGTGGACCTAGTGGATTTTGTAGGGACATGATTAACCCATCGGTTCAAAAAAAAAAAAAGAAATGGAATAAAAAACATAGCTAATAGTTGATACAACTTTACGTGCATGTGAGAGAGTGTGTGTTACTGTGTTGTGTATTAACTATTCACGGTTACAATTTTCAAATTAATTTTTACATGTATATATATATATAAAATAATAATTTATAATCAAGTTTTAAATAGGCTATTAACGTCTAAAGTTGAATAAATTACTTTCAAAATCTTGCTAATGATGGCGAGAGATTAATTCACTTAACAAGCGTGCAAAAAACTCAAAAAGGATAATAGTAGATCTCCCACAGCCAGCCACCGATCTCATCGCACCGCTAAAACTTTTGTCCTCTCACCTCTTACGACGCCGTTCTTCACCTCCCCGCTCCTCTTTCTGTAAAAAAGAATCACTTGGATCGACAGAGGAATTAATTAAAGCTTTGATTGATTGATTGATCGATCGATCGATCGAGTGTGAGAGATGTCGAAGAAGAAAACGGCGTCGACCATGTCGTTGAAGGACTTTCATGGCGGCTCTATTCCTTCTGATCTCCCTCTACCTTCAGCTCCTGGCGTGTAATCTCTCGCTCTCTTCATTTCTTCTTTTTTGCTTACTTGTTTGTGATTTTGATCTAAATTATTTGTATTTTACTTAATTAGTTTTCAAATTTTAGATCGTAAATTCTTAAGCTAATTAGATTTGTTTGTTTGTTTGGTTTGTCAGTATGATGAAGCCTGGTTCGGACCGAAATGCGTCGGCAAATTGGGGAAATAATTTGATGCGGCCGAAGTCGTCAGGAGCTGCTCGTGGTTTTGATGAGAAAGCTTCGTTTTTATCTCACCAGGCGCCTATAGGTAGAAACTTTGATGAGGATGAGCGTAAGCCGTTAGATGGTTCATCTGCTCCTCGTCGTACTATTAGTGATGAAAATGTTCGTGCTTCGGCTTTGGTTCCTCAAGAGTTGAAGCCGGAGTATGTTTCTGGTTCGTCTGTTAGGGTGCCGGATAGACCGGTGACAAGTCCGGTACCACAGTCTAAGAGTTTGGGAGCGAGTTTGTCTCCGTTGAGACCGGGAGGGGGTTCGGTTGTAGTTAGTTCGCAGAATTCGGGTGGTTGGGGGGGTAATTCAGCGATAACAAGTGGTGGTAATGGTCAGGGTGTGAATAATAATCCTCCGAATGCTTGGGGGATGAGGAGGGATGTGATGGGTGTTAATGCCTCGAGGGTTTCATCTGTGTCGCCCGGGTCGAATCCGGTGTCAAAGTTTGCTCAAGCAAGTGCGCTTGAAAAGGTATCTTCAGGAATGTGGCAGTCAAAGAGTCCTGGTGAACTTTTACCACATTTGATTTATTCACAGGAGAGTAATGCAAGTCATAGTGTGGATGTGGGTAGGGAGAGGGGTGATTATGATAATTCAAGGGGAGGTCAAGCTGAAAGTGGTAGGGTCGCAGGAGATAGGAATCAGGGTGGGGGGAGGACATTGCCGAATCATAGGAGGGATCAACCTCAAATGCACTCAGAAGAGTTTCATAGTGGAGGTATTGTCAGCTCGCAAACTAGACCAGCAATGCCCCCAGAAGTATCAGAACGACCTAAGCTGAATGTTCTTGCAAGAACTAAAACATTAGAGAGACCAGAAAATGACTTCAGACAGGTATAACATTGTTTTTCAGGAGATGTTTTAATGCTTTCTTCAAGTTGATTGTTTGTTGATTATGATGGCCTCTCCATTTTTTTTATTTGTTAATATAGGGGTACCAGCAACCTGTAGTATCTGGGAAGATTGAAATTGCCCATGAATTGTATGGAAATGGAAATCCTTCAAAGCCAGGGTTGGCTGATACCAAGAGTGGTAGTCAGCCAGCTGAGAGACCATTTGAACGTCCCAAATTGAATTTGAAGCCTCGCTCACAACCTGTTGAACAATCTGATGGAAGCCTTGAAAGAGAAAGGTTTGTGGGATTTATTTTTTCTTTTTAATCAGATGTAGATGCATGTTTCTTATTTCTTGATATATTTTACGTTGGAATTTTCTTATTCTTTTGTCGAGTACACAGTCATTACTGAAAATAGCATGATGCTTGGTTTGAAGGAAAATGTATTTTCTCAAAACAAACTAATATCTAAGCAAGCTTCTGACTTTTGCTAAGTAACTGCACCTAGCTGAGGATTAGCGCCTGGGTGTTGGTCCTTGTCTTAGTTCAAGATGAGAACTTGGAATATATTTAGACTGAAATGAGTTTTTTGAGCATATAGTACTAATTAATACATGTATTTTTCTTTCTTTTTTCCTGGTCTGTTCCCGTGACAAATTATTTTCATGCTCCAGTCTCCACAGTACACATGCATCCCTTGTTTTGTCAAATAGCTAGTCTAATAAGTAAATGTCTTGGAAGCTTGTTGACAACGATTTGTTCAATTTGTTTTGCTTATCTTTTTCTTTTCATGGCTGATATATATATTCTTCTCGTTGCTCAGAAGTTGATGTCCAAATTGATCACCTATATGAGTTTTAGCAGCTGGTCTACCTTCTCTTTGTGAATACATTTGTTTTAAAGATGTGGCCTAATTTTGGTTGATGCCTGATTAATTCCTCCTTTTTTTATGTGAAATTAAGTTATCCTTATAGAATTAACAGGTGAGATACTCGCTATTGATCTGTAGTCGAACGTCAAAAAGATAAATGTGGCTCTAAAACTTCATTCACTTTTAGTAGTTGCTAGACTTAAAAATTTTCTATTTTTTTTTTTGAACTTTGTTAAAACATGAGTGGATTGTCTGAATTTATAATCCTCCCTAACTCTAATAGCCCATGCTATGGTCTTAGCCGCCCTTATCCAGCTTGCCTGAATGGAGTGTCATCCTTAACTGTGGTCAACTTTGCTTGTTATTGTTGTGTCTGCTTTCAGTCATTCTGTTCAATGATCAACTGTTATTGCTGACCTAGTTATAAGTTCCTGAGGAAGCGGTGGCAGAGCTAAGATTTTTTCCAAGAATGGGCAAGGCAAAGAAAAGGGGATAAAGGTTGTTTGATTAATGTAGAGAGAGGTCTGTGGGTATTGAACCAAAGGGGTATTTGGAACTTTTTGAAGCACGGTGGCCCTGGTCCTCACTGCCATAGGGAGGAAGTGTTGCATGGCTGTGGTTGGCATTGTGCTTAATATGGACTGTTTTTACCCTTATCCTGACAGAAACAGTAATTTATGTTTATGTTTTACCACTCCAAATATGTCACGCCTCCCCTAGTGTGGTGGGATTATACATGCATGCTTTATTTTCTAAGAGACAAAGGGATCGGTTATGTAGCTTCATTTTATTTTATTTTTACTTCAGGAAAAGTTATTTTCATACTAAAGTGAGGGGATTGGAAGATTGGTTGGAATTGGCAGGTTGGTGGATCGTTTGTTAGTTGACTACAATCTCCCAAAAGCTGCAGGCAGCCATCAAGTGTTTTTCCTCTTGATGCCCATGGATCTGTATATCTGCCTCAGTTGTATTGAAAAGATAACTAAACCATGCTTTCTGCAAACAGAGGCCTGTTGCCTTGTATTTCTGTAACTGTGCTAGCTGTTCTGGTCTGAGATGCCAGCCTTATGTTTGATCAGTAATTTGACTTTCATCATCAAATCAGCCTTTTGTGTTAGCTGTACATACTGTTTTAGGGTTTGTACGCTGCTAAGTGCACTTCAGCGTCTTGTATCAGGCACTTTCTGCCATGTTTCTTTCGCATATTTCAATATACACCAACTCTGCCCTTTTGCTGGGTAGGTGTTGGGTAATTATCTGCCAAGTATCATTATACATCTGATGTCTTCTTTGACTGATGCAGGAGTTCATTGTTTGGCGGTGCTCGTCCACGGGAATTGGTATGAATTCTGTTATTTATCATATGATTATTCCAGAGTTGTGAATATTTGTTTTTCATGAATTTTTTTCTGCGTTTATACCATTCTTTTTCAATTTTTATGTTTTTCATATCCGCACTGATGCTCCCCCTCCCATTATTTTCATTTATCTTTTTAAGATGAGCTTATAGATTTTTATTCATCTTCATTATCAGCTTGGTTCTCTAAATTGGCCCCATGTATTTTTACCCTTTTAGATGGTGTTGTTCAGTAATATGTATTAAGTTCACGAAATAACCTTGCATATTTCTCTCAGGTTCTCAAGGAACGAGGTGTAGATGACATAGCAATTAATAACCTTGACATGAATCTTTCGCCCAACAGGTGGTCATTCTCTCCACAGTTTCAGAGACTTTGCTATTTTGCTTGGTCAAACTTGCTTTTCTTTTATATTGGATGCATTTCTACTTCCAATTATTGCTTATCTGGTGTCATTAATTGAGTTTCATGAACTGATTTTATGTCTAGTTCTCCGTGTTATATTATCAACGTCTTTCATTCCATGTAATGGCACCATTCCTCATGCATTTTAATCGATTATCTCTTACTCGTGATGTCTATTAATATCTGAATATGTAGGCGTGACTGAAAATAGATCTAAAGATAAGTAATTGCTAATGATGGTTGAATTCTTGTGATTGAAGGGTGAATTCTCCCAAGAATGAAATCACATCAGAACATGTGGCTGCAACCGCTCATCAGAGTCAGAAAAATGACAACCGTGGGGCTACCAGCCGAAGAAACGGGAGGGATTCTGAGAAGAAAGATCAACAGATGGACCATGAGAAAACTGATATGGAAAGGAAGAGCTGGAGGAATGATAAATGGAAAAGCAGCAAGGATGCCAAAGACCAGCGACCTGAACCTGAAACCTGGCGCAAACCTAATGAAGAACCAAAAACAACTTCATCTGACACCACAGGAAACCGCCCTGGTAAAGTATCATCTGCCTTGGAGCTAGCTCAGGCTTTCTCAAAGTCAGCCTCAGATCCAAAGAGTCAGAATATACCTTCTTCTCAAAGAGGCGCGCCTGCAGGTAATGATCAGCCCTTTTCACGACTGACAGACACCCGTGAGCATCACCCAGCACCAACCACAGAGCCAACCACACGACATTGGATAAATGGTTACTGAATGACAGAGATTAGATTTTGGTTATTGGGTTGGTTCGAAACAATTGGGGCACTGAATCAGTCGCCTGGTCGTGGTTTCTTGGCATCAGGCATCAGGCATCAGGCATCGTTTTCATTTGAAGGGCTTTCAAGTGAGCTTGACAGACTATATACCAGGAGCACAACGCCCCTGTAATATTATCAATTGTTGAGTGACAATATTAATGCTGCCCATATTAGCATATGATTAAATTGCAACCAATTTTTAGTTTTCTCCTTAATTTATTTTTATTTCACTGCTTCCTTTTCCCATTTCTCCCTTATGTAACTAAACATCCAAGACCTATAAAAACTTTCTGGATATCAAGAGGGAGAAATGGGTGAATCTGATCCTGAGATTGCTCAACCACATACTGGGTTTGGATTATGCACCTCTTTTATGAAAACTCACTCGAGAAAAGGATCGGGTTACTTTTCTCGGGTTATAGATGATGAGGTAAAAAACTTAGTTGGGGTCAAGCTCTAACCTTGAGTTTTCCGGGTTATTTGTCGGATCAGGCCGGGTTTAATATTATGATGTGCTAGAGTTTTTTTAAAAAAAAACGAAACTTCCAACGTGCAAGAACATCTAACAATGTTGCCTCTTCAATAATATACAATTATCCATGGATGATGCAACTTTTCCCAAGACAACTACAACACGAAACTAATTAAAAACTTGATCAAAACATAAACGGTGTCGGAGAGAACCCGGAAAATGACATCTGCGCAGTAAGATTTTGAGCCTCTGGTTTTTTCATCACTTTGCTAGCCAGTGCTTTGACTGCTTTCTTCTCAGTAGTCTCAGCTGGTTTTCTCCGTCTAAATGAGATCCTCCCGTCTTCCGATATAGCCGAAAGGGCCGGACGCCACGATCCACGTCCTCTTGATTTGCTTCTCCTTCCACTTCCCGGCGCTAGCAGTATAACATCACCATTAATCACGGTGGTAGCTGCTGCTGCCTCCTCCACCACATCCACATCCTCCACCTCAGGAGCTGCTGCTATTGCCGTGGTTGAGAAGCA
Organism: Populus x sibirica; assembly: GCA_019202695.1. Lineage (NCBI taxonomy): Eukaryota > Viridiplantae > Streptophyta > Magnoliopsida > Malpighiales > Salicaceae > Populus > Populus x sibirica. The sequence goes on along the minus strand of JAGMVL010001039.1, from coordinate 178,680 downwards.
ACATGAACCCAAGCGTGCTAAGAACTTCATGGTTTCTATCGTATGGTGGTTTCTTGCAAGAGATGAGCTTGGAGATGTCTATAATGGTTCTCAACTACTACAATTTATAGGCAGGATGTGGAGGAGAGCAGTGCTTGTCCTACCCTTGCGTTTTATAGGAGCAATAAATTTCATCAGTGCTGTTACTTTCATCAACCAACGCTTCACGCATTCTCTTTTTTTTTTTCCTTAGAACCCATGTTAATTAATATATAATTATTATATTTGTTAGCATGTGTGTGTGTGTATACATATTATTGGATCAATTTATACGCTGTGGATTTGCTTTTAAGAAAATATATTTAAAACTTTTCAATATTGTAAATATCCGGTAATTACAATTTGAGTATCATAAAAAAAAAATTGGTTTTATTATTGAAATGTAAAGGAAGCTTACATGTGAAAATTATTTCTTCAATGCTCGGGGGAAATGATTTAACGAGTAAACTAATCATAAAAATTAATTAATTAATTAATTAATGAGTAAACAATGTGACCACTAGATTACAAAATCTTATTTTATTTATTGTAAAATATATATAAGAAACCCTTAATTATCTGCTCTTTGATCATTTAATTAAATTAAACAATTTCATTAATGTTCATTCATTTACTTAATTAGTGGTTTGAAATTAAAGTTGAACCTGTTTTTTTATTAAAATTTAAAATTTTTTATTCCAAATTAGTTATATTTTAATAATTTTATATCGTTTTGATTTGATTTGATAATTTTAAAAAATAAAATATATATATATATATATTATTTTAATATATTTCTAACTTAAAAAAACATTCAAAAGATTCACCAAACAAATTCATGCTGAAAGCATTATGTAAATTCATCAAATCATACCATGTGATTCATGACTTGAATAGAATCTTTCTTTCTTTTATTTATTTTTTGGAGGAAAGATCATGATGATACATGACAAAATATCACTTCCATGCTGGCTATTTGGTTTTAAAATGTTGATAGAGACCATATTGATGTATGGTGGTACGTACGTCCCTGATATATATATATATATATATATATATATATATATATATATATATATATATATATATGGCGTATTGAAGAGGGAAATATTATGGCCTGCCGGAGATGAAAGGGAAAGAGATGTACATGCCTTCTTCTTGTGGTGGTTTTGTCACTTGCCTTTACATCATGTGGATCCTTCATATGCCCTGAATTCGGTGGAATCAATTGTGTCCTGTGATCAATGAATTTGATTCCCACATTATTATTATGGATGGATGATTTGAATTTTATGAAAGATAGGTAAGAACATACTTATTTATTGGTACTACAATTTATTTATATATAATTTGATTTAATTTTGACATGAGAATACTCTTACTATAATTCTTTTATCTTAATTATTAATATCCCTGTAAAAAAAATTAAAACCTAATAGTTTTTTTTACCTTAAAACCATACTTTCTTTTTTCTTTTAAAATAAACGGAGAGGAATGTTGTTGTTTCAAAACTTCATGGAAACCGAATGAAAGAAAGACAGCTGCTTGAGTCGAATCTTTGAGCTCAAATATACCTTTTATTTATCCATGTTCTTTAAAAATAAAATTTTAACAGATGTTTTTGCATTTCCCTACCGTCCTTAAATTAGTATTTCATGGGTCCATTTATTACTATGGGACATAAATTCAGTCCAAACATTGAGGAAGAATGTGCAAGGATTGTTGCAGAGGCCGGCAAATATCTGTGCATTTAAGTTGCCAGAACTGTAATGATGGAATATCTATTTACTTGTCAATTTTGCGCTACAATCAAAGTATGGAATTTGTGGCCTCAATATCTTGTCCACAGAATTCTTTCCGACAATCAAAGCTAGAGGGAGAACTTGCTCTCCCAGCTAGGCATGCAAAATACCAATGGCATTGGCCCATGAAGAATCCAGAGAATGCATTCTCACAAACTAGAAGATGACAGCAAGTCCATCTCGAAATGTGTGGCAAAACAATGGACGACGAAGACTCTCTGTTGTCTGGTTGCTTTCACTTCATTTATATTTGTTGGGCTTGAGAGGCATCATACTTGCACATTCAGACAATTTAGCGAAGCCATTGATTAGTAGAATATTCGACAGATTTGGTTATTTTCATAGTCATCACACCTGTATCAAGATTTGATTTGACCTAAAACTAACTTGTATGGTGAATTGGTAGGGTAAACTCACGGGCTAACTTGAACATGTCAAAAAATTGATTTGAACGTTGTTTGTATAAAAAAAATCATTTTTTTTAAAAAATATGCATATTGAACAAAAATTTAAAATAATTTTTTTAAATTGACTAAATCAAATCTTATTAAAATTTAGTTAGGTCAACTAAGTCGTGGATACACCAGTCAAGTTACCTTAATTTATCTGATTTAATTTATAAATTGACTCATTTATTTAAATAGTTATCAGTTGATTATATTATGTTGTCTATATTATGTTGTCGACTTATGATCTAGTTGTTTCTTTGATGAAAGCTGGCCTAGGTGAAGTAACAAACATAAGAATTGTTTTCCATTAAGTTAGCTTTCCAATGTTGTCATAAATATTATTTTTTTTAGCTGAAAAAGTTATTCATACTTGCAACAAAAGTTCATGGAAGAGACTATTAACATTTATGGGATGGACTAAACATAAAATGTGTTGAAAGAAATATATAGTTTTTCATGTACCAGGTTCAATTCTAAATTTTAATTGATAAAAAATAATTTTTTATGATTCAAAATATTATTTTACAATAAACTCAAAGTTATCCCAGACCCGACCCTATATATTTATATGAGCTTAAGCCTAAAGTTTACTTTGCTTAAGACCTTTTCCCTGTAAAAGCTTGAGTGTATTTGAGTCTTATTTTAACTTTTAACTATCACTTTATAAATATTAATAAAGTTTTGTATATTTTATATATAAGATGGAGTTTTTTTAAAGAATTTTGAGTTTCATCAAAATATATCAACAAAGAATTCTTTAAAATCAATTTTATGTTCACCTTGTTTAAAACGTGTTTAATGTTCATTGTTAAAAAACTTGTATTGAAGATTAAATTCTAATAAGATCTTAACTAAAAAGTGAGTGGATTTTTTTTTTAATTTGACTACAAACATGCACATTAACCCTATTTTAGAAAATTTTCCAACATGTAATAGCATTAGAATCGGCCCAAATACTTGAGCATGAAGAAGTTCATCAAATTTTCTCGATAAGAGAATTCTTTATTACTATACACAATAATCCCTCCATTTCAAACAGCACTAGCAAACTGGTGCGAAAGATGATTAATTCAAGGAGAAGAGTTTATAAAATCAAGGATGATTAACACAAAAATGGATTTAAGATCCGAATTAATTCAATCAAATCGTGTAATTTGTAATTAATTAGTGCCACCATTATTAAAATAATTGTATTAGTTCCACCAGAACATAGGAATATATGGATTGGATTAGGGTTACATGGGATATATATATATATATATATATATATATATATATATATATATATATATATATATATATCCCTTTGCTATTCCTTTTACCATTTAATTCTTTGGTACAGGTTGCTACTATACAAATATTTTCTACATCAATAAATATCAGCATGATTTAAACTTTTATACAGCATTTGACAGAACTATATATATAAATAATACCTCAAATTAAAGCGTGCATGCATAAGGTGTCGTCCATGTCACTAGCTAAAGACATGTAAATTAATTTGGAAGTTGTCAAAGCATAATTAAGAGCATCAAGTCGTCAATCACTAAGAGTTAATAACTCCATTCAAAAAAATCAATTTTATCAAAGTCTAATAATTTTTGGCAATGTAATTACGGTTGCTTTTCAAATAATTTTTCATGTTGAAAAGCATGCTAATAATATTTTTTATTTTTAAAAAATTATTTTTAATATTAGTACATCAAAACGATCCAAAATATACAAAACATATTAAATTTTAATCAAAAAAAATTAATTTTTTTAAAAAAACACAGTTTTTACCGTGTTTTCAAACAATTTATAATATCATGAAGCCCTTACGTTTAAGACAACCATTACAAGTTATATCATTGTAAATCCCAATATGAGAAGTACGGCATTTGACTCAAGAAATTCAAATACTGAAAATAGCAAGCCTCTCTCTCTCTCTCTCTATACACACACACACACACACACACACACACACACACACACACACACACACACACACTTTCTGTTTTGGTTTCCAATTATATGTAATGACAAAGCATATGGAATGATAAATTCTTGGAAGTAATTAAAGTTTGGGTGGAAATCACTATGTTCTTGCCAATTTTATATTGTCGATTCAAGTCAGCTTATGACAATATTCCAAAAAGGTACTCTTCTATCAAGTGGAATAGGTGCTTTCTTTGTCCGATTGAATTTTTTTTTTTTTTTTGAGGCAAATCCTTCAAATAATGCACTAGTTATTCATGCATAACATAATTCCTTAGAACACATTCTGAAAAGAAAAAAAACCTCCTTTGACCACACCTTTAATAAAGAACAAAATAGAGTTCAAGGTTTTTGGTTTTGTTCTTTCCGAGTTCCCATATGTTTGGAAATAGCGAGGACATGCTCGATCGTTTATTAATTGCAATGATCTGTTAAGCATTAATTGAAGAGCTGTCTAGTTTAACCTTTAGTGACAGTTAGTTTGTTTTTGGGTGTAAAAATGTTTTTGAAATAATTTTAATTTTTTTATTTTAAATTATATATATATAAATCATTTTGATGTGTTGATATCAAAAATAAATTTTAAAAAATAAAAAAATATATTTTAATATATTTTCAAGCTAAAAACGCTTTGAAAAGCAACTATTATCACAATATCAAACGGGTTTTTAAAATCTGTTTATTTTTGTGTTTCAAAAGCACTTTTAAAAAAGTTTAAATTTTTTTTAATTTTTTTTTGTGTTTTCAGATCGTTTTTTAGTATTGATGTTAAATTAAAAAAAATTACAACAAAAAAATATTTTTATATATTTTTAAATAAAAAAATACTTTAAAAAATAACCGCTATTATAATATAACTATTTAACAAGTAAATGAAAATATAAAGAAAGAGGAATGCCATTACCTTTTGTTTGAGCCTCAAGTGTTACATATCTAACGACGTACTTGAGTTTAGCTCCTCAATAATTAAATCGAGGAATAACTATGATAAACGTACTTGAGTTTAAACATAAGCATAACTACGGTGAATACAAAATAATATATTAAAATAGAAATAAACAGTATTCAAATAATCATAATTATTTAAAATAAATCGAGAATATTCAAAATTTAGATCCTCTCGACATAAGATAATAAGATCCAAGTGATCACAAGGTCACATGCATGTTGTTCTTTTCTTTAATTAGCAATGGTGATTACATTGTTTTAATAACCTACAAATGTCATTAATGGTTTGGTGATCTCAAATTCAGACGAGGCCAAGAAACTAGGGGCTCGATCGGTCGACGGTCATGTGATTTTATGTTAGTGAGCTTATATTTCAACTAGCACTCATGTGAGGCCTCCTTTCTTCAAGAGATTTTAGATTCGAGTCTCTCTCTTGTACTAAAAAGAAGTCATGTGATCATGAGATTAGAATGATTTAAAATTTTAAATAGACGTAAATGTTCATAATTTATTGATATTGTAGTAGTAATTGTTTTTTAAAATATTTTTTTGTTTAAAAATAAATTAAAATAATATATTTTTTATTTTTTAAAATTTATTTTTAATAATAGCACATCAAAATACTGTAGTAGATGTTTTTTTTTATATCAATATATTAAGATTATAAAAAAAAAACACTAATACAAAATATCAGTTTAATGTTTTTTCAATACTAATATATTTTTAAAAATTAAAAAAAAACAGAAATTACGATACTCCACGAATTTAGCTACTACTCATCAAACTTTATGGCGTACGTAGCTATTGAAATTGAGCTCCATCATTTTATTGTTTTGATGGATTTTGATGCTTAAAAAAAATCTGTACATGCACTGTTAATCATGGAGATTGGAGACAAGACTAATTAGTAATTTTATCAAAGGAAAATCGGAGACATGACTGTAGAACAAACAAAGCAAAAGCTAGCTTCCCCTTGCCAGTGATGGAAAGCACCATCGAAATCAAAGGATTCTTATTGGATTTTCTTGTAAAAGTGACAAAGACGTATCCTCATGTGTGGCAAAGCACTACAGCTTTGCTGAAACAGATTATTCATTCGATATGTTAACGAGACAAGTTATGTAATTTCAAATCAGAATCATTGCATCTATCTATAGTTTTTTCATGCTTTACTCTCTCTCTCCAGTCTAATCATATTTTTTTAAAAAATTTCAGTTCTATCACTACCAGAAAATTGATAAATACAAACAGAAATACCGAGGGAATATTTCCGTCGGTAAATTTCCGAGGGATTTTACCGACGGAAAATTCCCTCGGTATATACCGAGGGAATTACCGTGGGAAAAAAAATTAAAACAAAGCAAAAAAAAATGATGACGTGTCATTTTTACCAACGAATTTACCGACGGAATTACCGACGATTTTTCAATCCGTCGGTAATTCCGTCGGTAAATTTTTTGGTAAATTGTGAATACTGTTCATCATGTTAATTACAAAGGGAATCACCGACGGAAAATTCCGTCGGTATTTTCCAGAGAGTAAATCACCGACGGATTGAAAAGTCGTCGGTGTTATTTGGCGGTTTTCTGAAAAAATTCAATTAATTTAAAATTTTCATTTAAATATTACAGACGGAATCACCGACGGATTGAAAAATCGTCGGTAATGTTTTGGCGGTTTCTGAAAAAATTTTACGAAATTGAAAATTTAAATTAAATATTACCGATGGAATTACCGACGGAATAATTAAAAAATATTAATATTTAATTATCCGTCGGTAAATCCGTCGGTAAATCACCCAATAAAAGCCTGAATGCCCTTATTTCACAAGAGAAAGAGCCGTTTCTTCTTCTTCTTCTTCTTGTTCTTCTACTTCTTCTTCACTATATATAAAAAACATCATTAAGGTATGTCTTCTTCTTCTTCTTCACTTTATGTAAAAAACATCATTTCTTATCTATTTCTTTCTCTTCTTTTCTCTTCTCATCTCCTTCTCTTTTCCTCCATGCTTGGGTATGTCTTCTTCTTCTTTCTTCTTTTATCCTCTTAGTTTTTTTTTTAATTAATATGCTTAATGAAATTTTTTCTCTCTCCTTAGCTTCACTTGCAACTACATTAAGGTAAGATTTTTCTTTTTTCTTCCTTTTTCATGATTTTTTTCACTATATTTGTTTTTTATTTTATTTTTAATTGTTTTTGTTCTTAATAATTGTATAAATGTTGTTGTGAGATTTTTTTTTTTCATATGAGATCAATTTTTAGTAGATTTATTTATAAGATTTTTAAATTTTTAGCAATTGCAACTTCATTTTTTTCATATGAATTAATTTTTTAGTTGAATTTATTTTTTTATTTTATTTATTTATTTGTTGCAAATTTGTTTGAATTGATTTTCTTATTCTTTTTTCCAAGCATTTTGAGTATATATTATACAGTGTTAATTTATGTTAATTTAATTATTTTATAATTTTATAAAATGAATTTTTTTTTAAATGTTTTTCAATAATTACCGACGGCATTACCGACGGAATTTCCGTCGATAATTCCGTCGGTAAATCCCTCGGTAATTCCGTGGGTAAATCCGTCGGTAATTCCGTTGGTAATAAAAAAATTATTACCGACGTGTCTGTTCCGTCAGTAAATCCGTCGGTAATTCTATTACCAACGGATTTACCGACGGACAAAACATTACCGACGAATGATTCACCGACGGATCATTTCCGTCTTTGATTCCGTCGGTAATATAATTACCGATGGAATATGTGTCTTACACCGACGGAAAAATTCCGTTGGTAAAATTGTTAAATCTTGTAGTGTATATTTTTAATATAACAATATAAAAATAAATTAATATTTTAATATATTTTAAAATAAAAAATATTTTAAAAACAACTAGTTATCTTCTTCCCCATCTCGTGTAAAATTACAGCAGAAGTTATGACAGGTCAGGTTATGTCATGAAAGCTAGAAATGTTCATACAGCAAGACGAAGTACAGCTTGTTGTCATGTTTGATTTGCACCAAGTTACGCAGGAAATTATTTCTTGCTTTTTTCGAAAGACGCACTCGATTACAAGAAAAAACTTCGAGCTTTCCAAAACGGTGTGCAGAAAGAAAGCTCACGTAAGAGCTAAGACATGATGAGAGAGAGGAGGAGGCCAGAAATTGAATCCATCAAACAGAATAATCAAATCATTTGATCATATTCTGTGACATCCAAAAACCGCCATAATTTCTCAGCTTTGTCAAATCATAAACTGTCTTTGGTACAACTTTGTTGGCCAGGGTCATACGGACAAGAATTAATTTCTTGAAATTTGTTCCAAATGATAGACCAAATAAAGCACGAGAAGTCCAAGCAATTTTCTTTTCTGGTGTATATACATCCATTCATATTTATAAACGCCATTCAGTGGGATTTTCCTGTCTTTAATTAATGGTGCAGTAATTATTACTTTTTAAAATATTTTTTATTTAAAATATATAACTTGAATCATAAAATCAAGATAACTTCGTAAAAAATAAACTAAAATAAATCAAGTTTAATTTTTAATAAATAAAAAATTATTGGATAATTTTTTTAAAAAATAAACATAATTTAAAAAAATAAACCAAAAAAAAAAGAAAAAGTTCATGGTAAAGTTTAATGCACCCTCATTTAGTTTTTGTTAAAATTTCTCTTTCTCTAACACCATATGTATCGTTCCACACGCATCTTCCTATACTATAATCCCTAGTGATCATGTGGGTCAATTTTTGGCACAACCTGAATCTCATATCTGTAAAGTTCGAGGGAAAGTTTTATGGTGATGGGCATGGAGTCACGTTTTATAACACCCTAAATTCATTGTTGTGGGAAGAGGTCTAGTTTGTCTTTAGTTGTGGCATTACACGGTACAAGAAACAAAGTTTATCTCATATGCATCATTGTATACGTGAAAGAATGGAAATGAAAGGTAGCCATCAATCACTAAACTCAATGGCAAAAAAAAAAAAAAACATTAATTAAAACTATTAATTAATCATCGGATTTTGTCTTAATTGGCATTCCATTGCCTTAAATTCGACAAAAGAGTGGCCGGCTAAGACAACTTTCTTAACCTATGCTCTGCCTATGTAGTAAGAAATCACAACAATCACTAGATTAGAGAAAATGAGTGAGGAGGATCGATAATTAGCAATAGGCCAAAATAGCTTATATAAGCTACAATATTAATTATTCAAATTAGACCGTATATAATTATATATCCTTCTTAATGGGAGTTTAACAAACGTTAAGTAACCCACATGAGGCATAATATATATAGATAATCCTAGGTGTCCTTGACCCGGCATAGATGATTAATTTATCTCTTCTTTGTTAGCTAGTTTAGCTTGATCTCAGCTACATGTATATACTACGTACATGCAGATATCCTTTATGATGAATTAATGGAACAAGGGTTTAGACCAGTACTCTACATAAATTGATGGTAAAAATTATGCATGTGTGCTTATGCCCTCATGGATACCTTTCATTTTCAGCCATGTCTTTAGTTTCAGTAAGGAAAATTAAGATAGTAAAAACTAAAAGAAAGTGAAAGTGAAAGTGCAGTGTTCGTCTGCATTCTACTTAACCCTGGCTATCTGTTGTCATTTTAATGACTCAAGGTTCATTTATGTGTGATTTTTCGGCTCCATACTATATATATATATGGTTCAAGTAGCAGATAAACTAGCTCTCAACTCCCCTCTCTCTCTGTCCCTCTGCAAATCCCAACATGTTTAGAGCACTAAAGTTAGCTATAGATGGATTTGCTAAACACAGACCTCATTTTTTCTTGAAGAACTTTGGATCCACAAATAGATAAAACCCTAGCTCTTCAACCCCAACAACCAATAATATTCACCAGACAAGTGTAAAAAATGAACAAATCCAAAGGGCTTTCCTCTCTAGCATCCTCTTAGTTTTCTTTTGAAGCTACCACACCTTCCATGCACGTTAATTAAAATCAACAAAAACCCTAACACTTCTTCTTTATTAGATCTCCTTTTGTTAGCCATGAAAACTGAACTGAGAGGAAACAGTAATACCTCCATTTCTCTACAAAATCCTAGTCTCTTCAACAACCCTCAAAGCTCTCTCTCCGGTGCACTTAAAGGGTGTCTTGGTAGCCTTGATGGAGCCTGTATAGAGAAGCTTCTACTTCATTGTGCTAGTGCCTTAGAACACAATGATGGGACTTTGGCTCAACAAGTGATGTGGGTGCTCAACAATGTTGCTTCTTTGGTTGGTGACCCTAACCAAAGGCTCACTTCTTGGTTTCTTAGGGCACTTATCTCCAGGGCATCCAAGGTTTGTCCTACCGCGATGAATTTTGATGGTAGCAGCACAATTCGGAGGAGGAACATGTCTGTCACCGAGCTTGCCGTGTACGTTGATCTTATCCCTTGGCACAGGTTTGGATTTTGTGCATCAAACAGTGCTATTTTGAAGGCAATTGAAGGTTACTCCAAAGTTCATATCTTAGATTTTAGCATCACTCATTGTATGCAGTGGCCTACTCTTATAGATGCTTTAGCTATAAGGCCTGAAGGTCCTCCTTCACTTAGGATTACAGTTCCCTCTTGTAGACCACCAGTCCCTCCTTTTCTTAATGTATCATGTGAAGAAATTGGTCTCCGTTTGAGCAATTTCGCCAAATATAGGGATGTTCCTTTTGAATTCAATGTGTTTGATCATGACCCATCTTCTTTTGCTTCAAGTGAAATTATGTCCCAAGAATCTTCTCATGACTTTCATTTCGAGTCATTGTTGAATCACTTGACTCCTACAATGCTAGACCTTAGAGACGATGAGGCCTTGGTGATAAATTGCCAAAACTGGTTAAGATACTTGTCTGTTGAGGAAAAGGGAAATAGTGTTCATGATTCTTCCTTAAGAGACGCTTTCCTTTGTACAGTAAAAGGTTTCAACCCTTGTATTGTAGTTGTTGTCGATGAAGATTCTGATTTAAGTGCACCAAGCCTCTCTTCTAGGATTACTACTTGCTTCAATTTTCTATGGATACCATTCGATGCTTTGGAAACTTTCTTACTTAAAGATAGTAGCCAAAGGATTCAATATGAGTCTGATATTGGTCATAAAATCGAAAATATTATCAGTTTTGAAGGAGCTCAAAGGATAGAGAGATTAGAATCTGGGATTAAATTAGCACAAAGGATGAAAAATGCAGGGTTTTCAAGCGTTCCATTCTGTGAAGACACAATTGGTGAAGTTAGATCCATGCTAGAAGAGCATGCTAGTGGGTGGGGCATGAAAAGAGAAGAAGATCATATGCTGGTGCTCACATGGAAGGGCCACAACTCAGTTTTTTCCACAGCTTGGGTTCCAAATGGTTTACAGGATTAAATGGGTCTGGATTAGTTGACGATAAAATGTCAAAAAAATGTGGCATAAGCGGCTACATAATCTGGGGCAAGATGGTGACGGGGTTGGTTAATTTAATTTTCTTCCTCGAAGAAGGTTCAGATGAAGATCATGCAATGACAAAAGAGAATTGCTTTACCTATGGGCCCAAGACAAGTAGGGCATCGGCAGTATTTTGAGAATGACCTCATGTTTACCTATGTATTTTCTCTCTGGGCATGAGCACATGGAAAGGCAAAGAGAGAAATGTACATTTTGTCTTTGTATCAGACAAAATCCTCTGTCACTTTGTTTTCCCATCCTTCTGTTTAAAATAACTTGCTAGCATACCTAGCCCTTTCTTAATCAACATTGCTGTTATTTGTCCTTGATATCTTTTTTTCTTTTTAATTCTATCTTCTATTTTTTTCTTCTTTCAATTGAGTTCTTTTTTGCTTTTCTTTAATCAATTTTATCCTTCAACTTTTAATTAATTTTGAATTGGTATTCAAAACTTGTTTTGATTTGCTTTCTATGAGGTTATTGCAGTCTCAAACAAACATCTTAATATTTGATTGGTGCTTAATTTTGCTAGTATTTATTTTTGTTATCATATCATTAAGTGGAATATAGTTTTAAAAAACAAAGTTATTAAACCCAATGAAATCTATAATTCAGGTTACAAGTTTGGTGAATTAATTTTAAAACTTGGTTCGATCTAATATTTCATTGTTTCAATATGAAAAAAAATATATCATCTTGATATTTTTCTAAAGTCAAACAACTCTTTTTACCTATCATCCAAGTTATTTTTGGACTTATCAAGTCGACTGAGTCATATCAAAACAACTTTTACACCATTTAATTTGAAATTCATACTAGATAAGAAGTCGAGTCGAGAATTTTTAAAATTAACTTTTTAGATCGGATTTAATAACATTACTATAAAATTTTCTAGGACTTGAAAAAAACCTTTAAATTAAAAAACTTTGATCCAACCCGCAACATAATGTGGGCTAAGAAACAAATATTGTCTAATTCCGGTTAAATATCTCATGTATGAACATTTTCAATTTTTATATGAAGAAGGTGGGGTGGGAAGCCTTAATGTCTACATACTCTTAGTGTACTCTATCTACACACAATCATGGTTGAAAGATAGTATCTATTATGGGAATCATAAAACTCAAACAATGTTCTACTTAATTACAATTTAATGTTGCTCGTTAATGAGCTTCAACTCAAATCATCATAATATTCAAGTTTGCAAATCATTCCATTGCACACTAGTTAGTTTTTCTAATTCATACTACACTTATCTCACTAAGTGGATTTTAATTTTCAAAAAATGAAAAGCATATTTTCAACTTGATAGATATTTCCTTGCATGCTACAACTTCGAACCCCAATATAGTTACTGTCGCGGGTGCGCGACGTCGCGGCCATTCGTCCACCCTCAAACTGTGTAATGGGGGGATATATATCTGGTAAATATGGGGAGACAAGGAATTCTTTGTCTCTTTACCAATGAAAAAATGGTGTGGGAGTCGCCACCTAGTATTTTGGTGATCACTAGGAACCCTAACTGGTCTCAGAGATCGGGCACGGGACTGGTTGCGTAAAGGGAAGGTATTAGCACCCCAAATACGCCCTACCTAAGGTAAGCCGCATTGTTTATTTGTCCGATAAAATTCAAGGTCTCGTTGTGTTTCCTAGTTGTTGGTCCGTCTATGGTTCAAGAAAAGTCCTCCTCAATAAGGAGGTCCTTATCTTATCGGGTAAAACCTAACCGTTCTAACGTCTATGTATGTTGGTCCGTCTATGGTTCAAGAAAAGTCCTCCTCAATAAGGAGGTCCTTATCTTATCGGGTAAAACCTAACCGTTCTAATGTCTATGTATGTTGGTCCGTCTATGGTTCAAGAAAAGTCCTCCTCAATAAGGAGGTCCTTATCTTATCGGGTAAAACCTAACCGTTCTAATGTCTATGTAAAAAAACCATATTTTTAGTATCAGGAATACGTTTTATGTAAAATTCGTAATCCCAAATACTAAAAGAAGACAAAAAGATTTTTTTAGAATTTTTGAAATATTGGCCTAGTTCTCATGGCTTGAATAAACTGGTTATTAAAGCCAAAATGCATGCTAATACATATATTGTTTTTTGAAAATTTTTTTTGTTGTGTGAAAATACGATGTTATAATATTTATATATATATATATTTGAGAGACTAGGCCGTGTTTTAAAACAAAACATTTTTTAAATTATGTATATATTTGTTTTTGAATTTTTTACGCAAATCGGGTATTTTAATACTGGGCTTGTGTCCTTACGGTATAAAAATACAACCAAATATTAACCCACTTTGATAAAAATATGCAGGAAAATCAACAATATTTTTAAAGATATTTTAGAAACTTTTATATATATATATATATATATATATATATACATCTATATATAAATAATACAAACAACAATATATATAATATATAATATTAAATGGGCTGGTCTGGCCCAACCAACTAGGCCGGACTCAGCCCAGAAGTGTTGGGCTGATTTCGGCCCAAAATGGATTGGGCCGATCTCGACCCAAAAAACTATAATCCTCTTTTGGGCCAAGCCCGGCCCAGAAAGATGGTCAGGGCCGGATCCGCCTGGCCCAGTAACCCAAAACGGGCGGGGGGAATTAATTTCCCCCCACCCCTGCATGCAGAACGCTATTCGTTCTGCATGCAGAGAAGGAAAAAATAACGCCAAAATACGGGGGAAGGAGTGTTACCCGGCGGGGCTGTGGCGGAGTCTTGGTCTGTCGGCTTCGCAGGCGGTGCTGCGGTGGAGGCCGGTGGCGGGGTCAAGCAGCGGCGCTTCCCTTTCGGACGGCGGTGCGGGGGTAATTTCTTTTCAAGTTTTTCTACCCGTTTCCAGCTTTCCCTTCTCAAATTTCGGTTCCTCTCCCTTTCGGTTCGTCCTCTCCTCCCTCTGGTTCCCTCTGTTTTTTCTTTTTTTCTTTTTTTTCTTTTTTTTCTCTCCTCTGTTTTTCTTTCCTCTGTTTTTCTGTTTTTTTCTTCCTCTCCGTTCTTCTCCTTTCTCTCTTCTCCTCCTCTCTTCTTTCGGGTCTCCTCTTCTCGGTCCTTCCCCCCACTCTTTGCTGCGTTTTTGGTCCCCTTTATAGAGCCAAGTGAGTGGCTTTTTATAGCTCTCAATGGGGGGGCAGCCGGCTGGTCGGCCATGGGCGCGACTGCCGAGGTTCCCCCCTTTCCCCGGCTTTCTGGCGAGTGCGCGGCGGGTGGTCGGCCGGTGTGCTCGGTCGGTGGGCTCCCGGGCGAGAGAGTGGCCGGCAAAATTCAAACAAAAGCATCATTTTTCCTTCTTCCCCGTCGCATGTTCGGGGGGAAGAAGAAAGATGAACAGTGTCGTTCAAAACAACACCGTTCTTCTCCTTTTTTTTTTTTTTTGAATGCGTGAAACGGCGTCGTTTTGGAGAAAACGCGCCGTTTCATTTAAATGTGGCGCCGAACGCGCCAAATTCCAGATCAGCCCTTAATCATCTTTTTTTTCTTCAATTGCATCCCTGCCAAATTCGAACCCCGTCCCTATATTTGGCCGCGTTTTTCACTTTGGTCCTTGGCCTCTCGAATTATGCAATTGAGTCCTTAATTGATCAATAAACTTCCAATTTCTTCAATTAGGCCCCCGAATCAATTAATTCCAGCCCCCCTACTTGCGCGCCTTCTCCAATTTGGTCCTTGTTTTCGGATTTCTTCAATTAAGCCCCTAATTGGCCCTTTAACTTCAATATTTATGCAATTAAGCCCCCGATTTGACCCAATAAATTCCTAAAAAATATATTTTGGCCCCGAACTCAAATTTCTTCTAATTAAAGCCCAAATTGACTTAAAAATCAATTTTTCTTGCAATCAAATCCCCTATAAATTCAATTAAAAATCCAATTAAGTCCATAAACCTCCAAATTTGGGCTTTACTCAAATTTCAAATTTTCTTTCTCAACAGGGCTCTCATCCTTCAAGAATATACTGTCAAACAATCCAATCTTTGTATTTTTAACCTCATTGACCAATTTTCTCGACCATTTTCCGAGCGCTTCGCGCTCTCCGTTATTTTTCTAACCTCATTTGGCTATATATATATATATTTTTTTTTATATATATATTTTGTGGGGACCCAAAAATGGGTTACAACAGATGCCCCCTCTTTATAATGCTTACGGAGCGGGGGGTTTTGCGCGATAAGTTTTATAAAGATAAACCCAAACGGAACTCCCGAAACCGATCCGGTTGAAGCTTGATTGATCCGAAACTTGTCTTTTACAAGAATCCTCCTCAACCCCAAAAAAACTATGATCAAAATTTTATCATCTTGAGATCCATTCCGCGATCTCTTTAAACCAAAATCTATAAATGTTGTTTTACTCAACTTGGAATCCCATCCAGCGATTTCGTTTCAACAAAAATGAAATATGAGGTCCCTTCTAGCGACCTCCTTTGACCAATATCGAAATACGAGATCCCTTCTGGCGATCTCCTTTAATCAACTTGGAATCCCATCTGGCGATTCCCCTTTTTTCCTTTCTTCTCTTTTTTTTTGAATGTATGAAAATACGAGGTCCCATCTGGCGACCTCCAAACATCGAAACTCGAGATCCCTTCGGCGATCTCCTTCAACTTGGAATCCCATCTGCCGATTCCTTTTATTCAACATGTAATACGAGGTCCCAT
Source organism: Populus x sibirica (assembly GCA_019202695.1). NCBI lineage: Eukaryota > Viridiplantae > Streptophyta > Magnoliopsida > Malpighiales > Salicaceae > Populus > Populus x sibirica. The sequence goes on along the minus strand of JAGMVL010001039.1, from coordinate 162,360 downwards.
CTGGCGACCCTCAAATGGCGAAACACGAGATCCCTTCTGGCGATCTCCTTTATCCAACTTGGAATCCCATCTGGCGATTCCTTTTAACAAACATGAAACATGAGGTCCCATCTGGCGACCTCAAAATGGCGAAAAATGAGATCCCTTCTGGCGATCTCTATCAACTTGGAATCCCATCTGGCAATTCCTTTTAACAAACATGAAACATGAGGTCCCATCTGGCGACCACAAAATGGCGAAAAATGAGATCCCTTCTGGCGATCTCCATCAACTTGGAATCCCATCTGGCGATTCCTTTTATTCAAACATGAAACATGAGGTCCCATCTGGCGACCTCAAAATGGCGAAAAACGAGATCCCTTCTGGCGATCTCTATCAACTTGGAATCCCATCTGGCGATTCCTTTTAACAAACATGAAACATGAGGTCCCATCTGGCGACCACAAAATGGCAAAAAACGAGATCCCTTCTGGCGATCTCCATCAACTTGGAATCCCATCTGGCGATTCCTTTTATTCAACACGTAATACGAGGTCCCATCTAGCGACCTCCAAATAGCAAAACACGAGATCCCTTCTGGCGATCTCCTTTAATCAACTTGGAATCTCATCTGGCGATTCCTTTTTATAACCAACATGGAAAAAAACGAGGTCCCATCTGGCGACCTCCAAACAAAGGAAACACGAGATCCCTTCTGACGATCTCCTTTAACTTGGAATCCCATCTGGCGATTCCTTTTATTAACCAACATGAAAAAATGAGGTCCCATCTAGCGACCTCCAAATAGCGAAACACGAGATCCCTTCTGGCGATCTCCTTCAACTTGGAATCCCATCTGGCGATTCCTTTTATTCAAATGGAATACGAGGTCCCATCTGGCGACCTCCAAATAGCAAAACGCGAGATCCCTTCTGATGATCTCCTTCAATCTTGGAATCCCATCTGGCGATTCCTTTTATTCAAACGGAAATACGAAATATGAGGTCCCATCTGGTGACCTCCCAATAGCGAAATACGAGATCCCTTCTGGCGATCTCCTTCAATCTTGGAATCCCATCCGGCGATTCCTTTTTATTCAAAGCCGAAATACGAAATATGAGGTCCCATCTCGCGACCTCCCAATAGCGAAATACGAGATCCCTTCGACGATCTCCTTCAATCTTGGAATCCCATCTGGCGATTCCTTTTATTCAAAGCTGAAATACGATGTCGTTCTTCCTGATGGCAGGGTTCAAAACTTTTCATTTTCTCTCTTTTTCTTGTTCTTCTTGTTGTTCCAGAATCCACTACGGTTCGAAACCGTGATTCTTGGCTATCACCTACTATGATTCTTTCTTCGTCTCCAATCTTGCTGGAATGTATTAAGAACTCCTCCTGTAATGATCCAGAAAGCATATATGCAATGATTTATGATTAGATGTCATGCATGCATTCGTACCTGGTTTTGAAACATAGGCCCCATCCTCTTCTTCATAGTTCATGAGACTCCCTCTTAACATGAGCTTGCTTTTGAAGTCGTATCTTTGGGATTCATCTCTCGTGTTGCCTCCTATCAGATTCTTGGAGAAGAAGTCTTTGACTTTCTTCAAGTAGTCCTTTTCCCAAAATGTATGACTTGTCATTGCCTCTTTGTCATGCTTTTCTCAAATGCTTTAGCTTGGTTTTCAAATATATAGGCTTTTATACATTTTAAACCAGTAAAACCTTTCATGAAAACATCTCTTGTTGCCCCCGGTGTAGGGGTGTGATTCTAGTCTAGGCTTTTGTATAGAGAAGAAATTCGTTCGCCGATGCTAAACTTTTTAGGTGCGATAACAACAAGACATGCACCGTTGGGATTAATGCAAAAATGATTGTTGTGAGATCAATGCAAAAGAGAAAGAAGTCAATGGCCAAACTCGCTTTATTGATTTAGGAGCTTACATCAAGCATAATATCTTTTTACGGAATCGGAATTCACGGAGTCGAGCTAGGTCTTCTCCATCCATTCTAGCCAACTTCGCGCTCCTCCCGAGAATGCCTTCTTTACTATGTAAGGACCCTCGTAATTCGATGCCCATTTGCTTTGATCGTCTCCGGCAACGACAATATTTTCTTCAATACTAGATCCCCTTCTTGAAACAACCGAGGTCTAACCTTCTTATCATACGTCTTGGCCATTCGTTTCGGTAAAGTTGGTGATGACATATTGCGGCCATCCTCTTTTCACCGATCGGGTTCGGTTGCTCATATCTCACTTTGGCCCACTCGGCCTCTTCTAATCCGGAGTCCATCAACACTCTTAACGACGGGATTTCTACTTCCAAAGGCATCACCGCTTCCATACCGTACACCGAGAGAATATGGGGTAGTCCCCGTCGAGGTCCCGATCAGTAGTGCGGTATGCATGAAGAGCAAATGACAACATCTCATGCCAATCTCTATATGTGACTACCATTTTCTCGAATAATCTTCTTGATGTTCTTGTTGGCGGCTTCCACTGCGCCATTCATCTTTGGTCGGTATGGTGAAGAATTCGAATGCTTGATTTTCCATTTAGTACACAGCTCCGCTATCATTTTGCCATTGAAATTCTGTGCATTATCTGTCACTATCTTTTCCGGAGGACCATATCGGCAAATCAAGTCTCTTTCTATAAATTTCTTCACTACGTTCTGTGTTACGTGGGCATATGAATTAGCTTCTACCCATTTTGTGAAGTAGTCGATAGCTACGAGGATGAATCTATGACCATTGCTAGCTTTTGGGTTAACAGGTCCGATCATGTCGATTCCCCACATTGCAAACGGCCAAGGAGATATCGATTAAATAGCGGAGCCGGCGGCATATTGACCTTGTCACCGTAAACTTGACATTTATGACATTTCCCGACATAATCGATACGGTCTTTCTCTAGTGTCATCCAAAAGTAACCACCCTTTGGATTTTCCTCGCTATCATATGCCCGCTAGCATGGGTTGAACAAATCCCCTCATGGACCTCCCGTAATGCCTTTCTAGCATCTCGCCTCATTCAAACACCTTAGCGGGGTTCCATCAAATGATCTTTTGTACAAAATCTCTCCATCTAAATAGAAGTCTCGTAGCCAACCTTCTCAAGGTTTTCTTATCCGTTTTGGAAGCTCCCACCGGATATTCATGATTTTGCACAAGGTTCTTGATATCATAATACCAAGGTTGTCCGTCTATCTCTCCTTCAACTAAGCAACAAGTGAGTCGGGTCATTTCTAATGTCGATGTGTACCGGTTGTACCTTGCACTTGAGATCAATGGTAGTCATAGCAGCTAACGTGGCCAAAGCATCCGCAAAATGGTTCCCTTCCCTTCCCAGATGGGTGAATCTAATTTCTTCAAATTCCTTTGCTAGTGTGGATAGGTATTCCCGGTACGGCCTCAACTTTTCCTCCTTGGTCTCGCTATTCCCCTTTAACCTGACAAATAATCAACATTGAGTCTCCATATACATCTAACTTCTTTATCTTCAACTCTAATGCCGCTTCTAAACCGAGGATACAAGCTTCATACTCAGCTGTATTGTTGGTGCACTCGAAATGCAGTTTAACCGAAACTGATACTTGTTTCTTTTCGGGAGAGATTATTACCGCACCGGCCCCATTACCATATACATTCACTGCACCATCAAAAAAGCATCGTCCACCAATCTGTCTTCTCTTCTTCTTTCTCTATTGACAATATATCTTCATCAGGGAAGTCAAAATCCAAAGGTTCGTAATCTTCAACAAAGACATTATCGGCTAGATGGTCCGCGATTGCACTTACTTTTACGGCTTTTCTTGTCATGTATACTATGTCATATTCTGCTAATAGAACTTGCCACCTTGCAATTCGACTTGAGAGAAAGGGCTTGTTGCAAATATACCTCAGAGGATCCACTTTTAAAATTAACCAAGTGGTATAGTATAACATATAATGTCGCAACCTCTTTGCCGCCCACACCAACGCACAACAAAGCCTTTTTATCTCCGTGTATCTAGACTCACATTCGGTGAATTTCTTACTTAAGTAATAAATGGCTCTTTCCTTCCTTCTCGGTTTCATCATCTTGTCCCAATACACATCCCATGGTCATTTCGATTCTTGTGAGATATAATACTAGAGGTTTTCCGGATACCGGAGGAACCAAGAAAAGGTGGACTTTGTAAATAATGCTTGATTTTATTGAATGCCTCCTCACACTCCTCATTCCAGGTTCCAGGATTCTTTTTCCTTAATAGTCGGAATATAGGTTCACACGTCGTTGTTAGGCGAGCTATGAACCGAGCAATGTAGTTTAACCTTCCCAGGGAATCCTCCGACTTCTTTCTCCGTCTTAGGGGATGACATAGCTTGGATGGCCCTTACTTTATCCGGATCCACCTCTATACCTCTATCACTTACCACAACTCCTAACAGACTTTACCCGATTTAACTCCGAATGAATATTTTGCGGGATTGAGCCTTAATTCATACTTCCTCAACCTCTCAAACAGCTTCCTCAAAACTTCAACATGATCCTCTCCCCTTTTAGACTTGGCAATCATGTCATCTACATACACCTCAATTTCCTTGTGCATCATGTCATGGAACAAAGTCACCATTGCTCTTTGATAGGTTGCTCCTGCATTCTTCAATCCAAATGACATGACCTTGTAGCAGAACGTCCCCCAAGGTGTGATAAAAGTTGTTTTTGCTTTATCCTCCAGAGCCATTTTTATCTGGTTGTATCCTGAAAAACCATCCATAAAGGAATATGTAGAACTTCGAGCAGCGTTGTCCACTAAAACATCTATGTGTGGCAGCGGAAAATCATCCTTGGGACTAGCTTTATTTAAATTCCGAAAATCCACGCACACTCTAATCTTCCCCTCCTTCTTGGGCACCACAACAATGTTAGATACCCATTGTGGATACCTAACTACTTCTAAAAAACCAAAGATCCCATTGCTTCTCGAGTTCTGTCTTGACCTTCATCCGAGACATCCGGGTGGGCCCTCCTCGCCTTCGCTTGACGGCTTACAACCTTCTTCCAACGGTATCTTGTGTACTACAATATTTGTATCCAAACCAGGCATATCTTCATAGGACCAAGCAAAGACATCGAATATTCTTGTAATAGGGTGATCATTTTTATCCTTTGTTCAGAAGTAATTAGGGTACCTATTTTCAACTCATTCTTGAACTGATCACTACCCACATTGATGGTTTCGAGTTCCTCGGTGATAGGTTTCTAAGTCTGTTCCTGTTGTTCTACTAGCCTGGTGAATTCACTGATATTGCTTTCATCCCACTCTTCTTCTTCCATAGCTATCACATGCTCGTTCAAGTTTGGCCATTTATTCTTGATGCTAAATGTATGTGATGTTGTGGGAGATCCGCTTTCGGATTCCCGAAAGCGGGAAGTGTTTGGTGTAAATGCATAAAAAAAAAAAGGCAATTTGTGAAAAGTGCATGATCTCACAATTTATTTAAAGAAAAGGTGGGCTCCATGACAAACATAAAATCTAGCTGACATCATGAGCCTTGATTATCAACTAGAGGAAATAAAAACAAACATAAGCAATGACAAAAGCATGTTAAGGCAAACAAAATTGGTTTACATTTTGAAAACCACTGGAGCTTCTTGGGTCACCCAGGTTCAAAACTTCTCGTCTTGAGCCAACTTGCGCACAAAGGTCTTAGCGGAGACTTCTTCTATGGTGTAGACCGTCAGTTGTGGGAGTGCTTCATATCCCTTTCTTGCTACTGTCTTCATGTTATCTCCCTCCACCTTGTTTTCTCCCAAGGTATTTATGTCCATGTTTGACAGTTCTTGACCAAGGCTTTCAACTCCTTTATCATGTTGCATTATGTACGTGGCTTTTGGGAATGACACGCTAAGGGGAGGGATTTCTAGATTTTCTTCCTCAGGCTCTCTTCCATTGATTCCTGTCATCTCATCTTGACCTTCCATCATACTCACCTCACCCCTGCTCTCCATGGGTTCAATTCTCAATTGCCCCATTTTTAACATTTTTGCGATCTTTTCACGAAACTCGATGCAATCCTTAATATGGTGTCCATCTCTTCCATGGAACTCACAATAACTACCTCCCTCCGGATGGCTTTCCACATTTGCCTCTAGAAATCCTGATTGTACTAACATGTCATACATCTTTTCCATGGACACCTTCAACACCTTGCATTGATTTCGAACTTCTATCATGCCTATTCCACTACTACTTGAGGCATGTTTAGGCAACGGGTTTGAATTAATATTGGGCTTGTCTTCAAAGGATACCCATCCTATCTTAATAAGCTCCAACAATCTTTTCTTGAAAGCGTAACGGGTTTCAATCCCATGCCCGGGATTACCCGCGTGGTACTCACAAGTCAACTCGGGCTTGTACCAAATTGGGAATGGTGGTTGTAATGGTAGTGTAGGGATAGGAGCGATGTGCCCAATGCTCAATAGTTTGGCGTACATGTCCTTCAAAGGCATGGGTAGTGGCGGTAGTTGTTCGAAGGGTATCTTATATAGGGTCTTTGGTAGTGATTTGGTTGTTTGACTGGTTATTTGTTCGATTAGGGGAAAAAGGTTGGTTAAAGTTCATGTGTGAGAATTGAGAGGTAGGTATTTGTGGATTGTGGGAATCTACTTTCTTGCCCTTATACCCGCCTTCCAAGTTGTTAATATCGCCTTCTCTCTTTCTTCCAATAAAACTCTTCTTTTTCACTGGCATCGCTATTCGCCCAACTTTAATCCCTTGTTCTATCCTCTCGGCTATGCGTACCGCATCATAGAAATGTTGAGAGGAGCTACCCATTAGGTGCTCATAATAAGGTGTTTTGAAGGTATTGGCAAACAAGCTCACCATCTCTGTTTCTATCAAAGGGGTTGGACATGCATTGCCTCATCCCTCCATCTTTGTGCATAGGCCCTTACGACTCTTGGCTCCTCTTCTCCATTGCCATTAGACTTGTCCGATCTGGAGCGATTTCCATGTTAAACTTGTACTTGTTTGAGGAAAGCCTCCACCAAGTCTCTCCAGCTCTTGATCCTGATGCTTTGTCTAACCTCATGTACCGGCTTAAAGCGGATCCTAAGAGGCTATCCTGAAAGAAATAGATTAGCAGCCTATCATCGCGGATTACTTCTGCCATTTTATTGCGGTAGGAACGAAGGTGAGTGTTTGGGCATTCCAAACCAATGTACTTAATGAACTCGGTATCCTCGAAATCTTTTGGTACCACGATGTTTGGTACCGGACATGCTTCACTGCTCGCATAGGGTCAAACCAGTCATTACCCTCAACGCGCCTTAATCTTTCTTCCAAGGCAAACAACTTGTCCTGGTCCATCGATTGGGAGACCTATTATCCGGGGTTCCTTCCGCCGTTAAGTCAACGGATGACGGAGTATGAGTTGGTAGGATAGGAGTGATAGGCACAAACTGTTGTTCATTGGCCGAGTTTGCCCCCCGGTTTTGAGATGCTTGAGGGATGTGAGCCGTTGGCGCTCCTTCAGGCTGTTGTGCTTGATGTTCCCTCCCCATTCTTAGCTCTTAGAAGCCGCTCAAGTAAATCGGTCAGCCGATAAACTTCATTTTTTATGGACTCCAACTCGGTCTGATAATGTGACTCTAAGTGGGCTCTTTCTTCGTTCTCCATTCTCGCTCTAGACCGGGTGTTGTGGATTTTGGAGGTGGGACCTATGTTTCACAGTCTGGGATGCATGGAAAAATGTAAATGAATGTATGATAAAGAAACAATGCATGAATGCATGAATAATCAAATGCTTTATGGTTTAGGTTGTTTTATGCAAAATGTACTTTGTGGAGCATACACCCTATAGCCAGTTCTAATTCTTTTATGCTTGACGAGGGTAGGTTGGCTACTCAGTCTCTAAGAAGGGTCTCTTGATGTCCCAGTGATTGCCCTCGTGGAGGCAATATGGGGGCTTGTAGGCAATGAGATGGCACATGTACCAACTATTGCCGCCTAAGCACTCGCGAAGAGTTGGGGTTTACACAAACTTAAACCTTGACTAAAAGTCGTAAGGTAAGCTGCTAGTCCCCCACTTAACTTAAAGTTTGTGTGTGCTCTCAATAAAAAAATGTGATGCATGTGACAGTTTTATAAGATGTATGAGACAGTTCTATACAAATGCATGAACAATGTAAAAAATATTTAAACCATATAAGCAAATAATAAAAGGAAAGGCATATTAACAATAAACACACGAAAACAAAAACAAATCAGACAAAAAAACAAAGCTTAGTCCACAAGGTCCCCAGTGGAGTCGCCATTTTGTCGCGGGTGCGCGACGTCGCGGCCATTCGTCCACCCTCAAACTGTGTAATGGGGGGATATATATCTGGTAAATATGGGGAGACAAGGAATTCTTTGTCTCTTTACCAATGAAAAAATGGTGTGGGAATCGCCACCTAGTATTTTGGTCACTAGGAACCCTAACTGGTCTCAGAGATCGGGCACGGGGACTGGTTGCGTAAAGGGAAGGTATTAGCACCCCAAATACGCCCTACCTAAGGTAAGCCGCATTGTTTATTTGTCTGATAAAATTCAAGGTCTCGTTGTGTTTCCTAGTTGTTGGTCCGTCTATGGTTCAAGAAAAGTCCTCCTCAATAAGGAGGTCCTTATCTTATCGGGTAAAACCTAACCGTTCTAACGTCTATGTATGTTGGTCCGTCTATGGTTCAAGAAAAGTCCTCCTCAATAAGGAGGTCCTTATCTTATCGGGTAAAACCTAACCGTTCTAATGTCTATGTATGTTGGTCCGTCTATGGTTCAAGAAAAGTCCTCCTCAATAAGGAGGTCCTTATCTTATCGGGTAAAACCTAACCGTTCTAATGTCTATGTAAAAAAACCATATTTTTAGTATCAGGAATATGTTTTATGTAAAATTCATAATCCCAAATACTAAAAGAAGACAAAAAGATTTTTTTAGAATTTTTGAAATATTGGCCTAGTTCTCATGGCTTGAATAAACTGGTTATTAAAGCCAAAATGCATGCTAATACATATATTGTTTTTTGAAATTTTTTTTTGTTGTGTGAAAATACGATGTTATAATATTTATATATATATATTTGAGAGACTAGGCCGTGTTTTAAAACAAAACATTTTTTAAATTATGTATATATTTGTTTTTGACTTTTTGACGCAAATCGGGTATTTTAATACTGGGCTTGTGTCCTTACGGTATAAAAATACAACCAAATATTAACCCACTTTGATAAAAATATGCAGGAAAATCAACAATATTTTTAAAGATATTTTAGAAACTTTTATATATATATATATATAATACAAACAACAATATATATAATATATAATATTAAATGGGTTGGGCTGGTCCGGCCCAACCAACTGGGCCGGACTCAGCCCAGAAGTGGTGGGCTGATTTCGGCCCAAAATGGATTGGGCTGATCTCGACCCAAAAAACTATAATCCTCTTCTGGCCGGCCCGGCCCGGAAGAGATGGTCGGGCCAGGATCCGCCTGGCCCAGCAACCCAAAACGGGCGGGGGGAATTAATTTCCCCCCACCCCTGCATGCAGAACGCTATTCGTTCTGCATGCAGAGAAGGAAAAAATAACGCCGAAATACGGGGGAAGGAGTGTTACCCGGCGGGGCCGTGGCGGAGTCTTGGTCTGCATCGGCCAGCGGCGGTCTTGCGGTGGAGGCCGGTGGCGGGGTTAAGCAGCGGCGCTTCCCTTTCGGACGGCGGTGCAGGGGCTGTTTCTTTTCAAGTTTTTCTACCCGTTTCCAGCTTTCCCTTCTCAAATTTCGGTTCCTCTCCCTTTCGCCGTTCGTCCTCTCCTCCCTCTCGGTTCCCTCTGTTTTTTCTTTTTTTCTTTTTTTTCTTTTTTTTCTCTCCTCCTCTTTTTTCTTTCCTCTTTTTTTCCGTTTTTTTCTTCCTCTCCGTTCTTCTCCTTTCTCTCTTCTCCTCCTCTCTTCTTTCGGGTCTCCTCTTCTCGGTCCTTCCCCCACTCTTTCTTTGCGTTTTTGGTCCCCTTTATAGAGCCAAGTGAGTGGCTTTTTATAGCTCTCAATGGGGGGGCAGCCGGCTGGTCGGCCATGGGCGCGACTGCCGAGGTTCCCCCCCTTTCCCCGGCTTTCTGGCGAGTGCGCGGTGGGTGGTCGGCCAGTGTGCTCGGTCGGTGGGCTCCAGGCGAGAGAGTGGCCGGCAAAATTCAAACAAAAGCATCATTTTTCCTTCTTCCCCGCTGCATGTTCGGGGGGGAAGAAGAAAGATGAACAGTGTCGTTCAAAACAACACCGTTCTTCTCCTTTTTTTTTTTTTTTTTTTTTTTGAATGCGTGAAACGGCGTCGTTTTGGAGAAAACGCGCCGTTTCATTTAAATGTGGCGCCGAACGCGCCAAATTCCGGATCGACGCCCTTAATCATCTTTTTTTTTCTTCAATTGCATCCCCGCCAAATTCGAACCCCGTCCCTATATTTGGCCGCGTTTTTCACTTTGGTCCTTGGCCTCCGAATTATGCAATTGAGCCCTTAATTGATCAATAAACTTCCAATTTCTTCAATTAGGCCCCTGAATCAATTAATTCCAGCCCCCCTACTTGCGCGCCTTCTCCAATTTGATCCTTGTTTTCGGATTTCTTCAATTAAGCCCTTAATTGGCCCTTTAACTTCAATATTTATGCAATTAAGCCCCTGATTTGACCCAATAAATTCCTAAAAAATATATTTTGGCCCCGAACTCAAATTTCTTCTAATTAAAGCCCAAATTGACTTAAAAATCAATTTTCTTGCAATCAAATCCCCTATAAATTCAATTAAAAATCCAATTAAGTCCATAAACCTCCAAATTTGGGCTTTACTCCTCAAATTTCAAATTTTCCTTCTCAACAGGGCTCTCATCCTTCAAGAATATACTTGTCAAACAATCCAATCTTTGTATTTTTAACCTCATTGACCAATTTTCTGACCATTTTCTGAGCGCTTCTGCCTCCTGTTATTTTTCTAACCTCATTTGGCTATATATATATTTTTTTATATATATATTTTATGGGGACCCAAAAATGAGTTACAACAGTTACAGTCAATTTAGGTTTGCAAATCAAGGTTCTTGAAAGAATTCTAATGAAGCCAAAGGGAATGCATGGCTCAAATATCGGGAAACAAAGAGGAACACTTTACCTACGTTTGAGTGACCAGTCACCTTCAAGCCCCAGGTGTACAGCTAATTGGATGTGGCAAGACAAGATGAGGAATGTGATACCTGAGTCTCAACTCTTGTCACTTCATCAAATGGCATAAAGCACAGAAGACACAAGAGAACATCTTGGGCTCTTTAAGGACAAACAAAGAGGGTAAACTATATTTTGGTCCCTATAAATTCATCAATGTTCCATTTCCCTCAACATAGTTTAAACCTCTCAATGCTATCTCTAGCTAGAGTTTTTAAAATGTTTCAATTTTGCCTTTTACTACTAAATAACCAACAAAAAGTTGACCTTTTTCATATTTTTGTTTTATTTACTTTTTTCGCATTTCTTTTCATCTTAAATCCCCCTACATATTATAATTTCCCATAAAAACCACTAAATAACTTTAAAAAAAAAACTCAAGAATCAAATTAAAATAGTTAAATATTTGATAAACATAAGTAAAATTGGAATATTTTGAAAATTAGACGGGGAACATTGAGAAATGGCATAGCATCACGATATAATTAAGAACTTAGACGCTAGATTACCAGATTAATTCAAGATTATTAATAACAATTACCAGATATAATTATTAATAACCCGAGGTAAAAAAAATTCAAACACCATATCAAATCAAGTTCCACTCAAGAGTCAAACATCAAAAACAAACAAATTCAAGCCATAAGAACTATAATCTGCTACCAGGAAAACGATCGAAAAGTAAAATTTTATCTTCTTGAAAAGATCCAAAATCAAGTTTTTTTTTTATCCAAAATGTAACTCCAATCTTTGTATTTACTGTTTCAGTTTAGAAATATATGTAAATATACATAACTTGAGATAGCATTCAATCTCGATAATATTAACAAGACTCCACTTGCTGCTCTCCATAAAGAAAAAGTTCTTTCAAACACTGAAAAAAAAAAGTGTCATTACACTTATGGGCTACTGTTGAATCTGGATATATAAAGGCTCTCCGTACTGTTGATTTGGGCAGGCTAAGGAGATGGGCTTACGTTATTGAGTGCAGAACTTTCTCCCCCTACACGTCAAAGCTCTCAAACTATAGGAAGCTGTACTAGATAAGCGGGTTGCAGCGTGCAGGCTATCTATTTATTTTTTATATATAGAAAAGATATCAAGATTATGTAAATATTTTAAAATAAATAAATAAATATAAAATTTTGATTATTAACCCAAATAAATTTAATAAACTCGGTTAATTTAATAATATAACTAGAAAATAAGATATTGACGACAAATAAAATGAATAAATTAAAAAACAACAACGATTCAATTATAAAAAAAATGAATGTTTGTCAATATTATAAAAATATATCTTTACAATATTCCTAAAATATCTCAATGATTTTATTTGTTAATAAATTAAAAATTAAATGAGAATAAAATAATTGTATAGAAATAAAAAAAAAAATATGAATCTCAATTCCCAATAAATAAAATGACGAATGACAAAATTAAAAAGAAAAATTAAAAAAAATAAAAAGCATTGACCCGAGTCTGTTTGAGCCATCACATAGTTGAATCCTTAAAAAATACATCCTCTGAAAGAACCGAACATAATAATTTTTCATCATCCGACTTGAGCCAAAATCAAACCTAATCTATAACTTCATGGGATAGGGATAAATTTATGGAAGGAAGACTAAATAAAATCATGAAATTCATTTCTCAAACCAACCTCGTATTGAAGGGGGGGAGAGCAAGATGAACCTTTTAAATCCATGACTGAGGGTCCGAGACATGATATTAGGATAACACTATAGAAATAAAAGGTAAAAAAACAAAGAATACTAATTTCCAATGACCCTAATGATGATTGATGAAAAAAAAATTGATCGAAGTCAAATAGGTCCAACCTTCAGAACTTGTAACACAGATCATGAGGTTGAATCACCTCATAAAAGCCGAACTTGAAAAAATAACAATGTAAAATCCCTCTAGCCAAAATAATTAGGATAAACTTGAAAAAACAAATTAAACAAAAAGGATACAAAAGAAAAAAAAAATACAGATTTGAACAGAACTAGAACCAAACTTGACACAAAAGGAAAATAAAATCAAATCATAAAGGATGAAATTGAAAAACATATTCAATTAAGAAAATAATAAGAAAAAATAAAAATAACAATCAAAAGAATGAGGATCAAATTTGATGTATAAATCAAATGTTAAGGGATGAAACTGAAAAAATAATAATTCAATAAAGGATTCAAGACCAAATACATGCAATTAAAAAAACAATGACCAAATTAACATCGTAAATGATTCAACAACAAATAAATTACAATAAAAAAATGAGGACCTAATTTGACTCAATAAATAAATAACTAGACTTTTTTTCTTGCAATGGCCATAATGTTTTCTAGGAGGGGAGAGAGGAAAGGGAGAGGGAAGAAAAAACATGTGGTCCAAGCTCAATCGCTGATCTTTTAACAGCACGTATCTCACCTTCGTGATATATGGGGACGATGAGGTGCATTGGACGTCATCTCTGACAATGACATTCAAAGTTGTTTTGGCACCGCTCGCACCAATTATTTTTAATTTAAATAATATTTATATATATATATATATATATATATATATTAAAAAACTCATTTACCTTTTATCCCACATGAAGATAACAAAATAAAAAGTAAAATAACCAAAATATCTTTACATCTAAAGCTAAAAAAGATTATTTTTAGGAGCGTTTAAGTGATTGTACGTTAAAAAAAAATGAAAAGCGGAAAAGCCCCTTGTCCAAAGAAAAACTTTTTTAAAGTATAATCTAGTAGTTAATTATATTGTGCATTAAAGATATATAAATACCAACTAAACCTTTCCTTTCCTATAATAATTAACGAATATTGTGAAAATAACTTTCTTACCTCTAAATTCAAATTAAAAGAGTTCGCTTTCTAAGATAAAATAGTAATTTCATAATAAAATGTAAGTATGTGGATAATAATTCAATGAGCTATTTTAGGTTTTTGTACAAGTATTCTCTCCTTCTTTCTTTCTTGATCGTGAACACCACATGATTTACCTACCATTTTGTGACATCATATATAGATGCATTTAGAAGTTGATGGAATATTTTGTTAGGTCAATTTCACTGATCACCTCCCAGCAGCTCCCACTTGCATCCTGTACATATCCCTTTGTCGCACTATGAAAATTATGCCCAGAAACTGCAAAGCATTAATTGAGAAGACTTGAAGGTCAATGGATCTGCCGTTTCTATCTTGTAATTGGACAAGTAACATGGAAGAACTTTGACAGTGTTCAACAGTATCGGATCAATTTGCAGCCCAGTTTGGCACTCTCTTCCCCACATTAACTAGAACAGCTACAGAAAGGGGGAAAAAAAATACAGAAGGAACAAATCCTAATTTTCTATCTTACGACGGTGAACAAACTTTTGGGTTGGGTTTGATTCGGAATATAAGATGAAAGAGATAGATACATGGTAAAAAAAAATGTCAAATTAATGAAAATAGAGACTAAAATCATTTTTGTCATTGTTTTAGGAATAAAATGAGTGAACTTTTTATAAGGTTTTTTTTAGAAGATTTCAATGTGTTTAGTATTATGATGCATGATGTTTTTAATTTGAAAATATATTAAAATATATTTTTTAATTTGTGATAACAACACATTAAAACTATTAAAAATATATTAATTTAATATTTTTTAAGTAAAACATATTTAAAAGTAGAAATTATCGGAGCCCAGTACCGAGTAAAAATAAAAAGAACTTTAAATCAAAAGAAATGAAGAAAGTATTAAGATTATCAAACTAAAACGCAATTAAAAACAGAAATTATTGCATTTCCAAATAAAATAATAAGATTATGAAACTTAAAATTATTTAAAAATAAAAATTACTACACTTTCAAATAATTACTAAAAATAACAAAAAATTACTAAAAATAAAAAGAAAAGAAGAGAGTATTAAGATTATGAAACTTGTTGTAAGGTTAATCCACAGTCCATTCCCAAAGTACATATACTACGAGCAGAAATATAATATAATGCTAAAGTTTGAAATTTGAAACAATTATGGGATAAATCCAAGACAAAAGAGAAAGGCTCCTTCCTTTTTGTTGCCACTTCCTCTGCTAAAATCTTGCAAATAATTGGCTCTGTCTTTCCAAAGGGTAACATAAAGATCCCACAAATATGATTTAATGTATATAAATAACCTGCAAATCTAGAGATAACCTTCCTTGGAAAGATCAATCCCAGATTTTATAGCAATGTTTTTACAACAAACCATTTAATTTAAAAAAAAGGATGGATAGGCTGTAACTAAGGATTCAAATTGATTTTCAAGAGGAAGTTTCAGGTTTAAACTTTTAAAAAATAAATATTGTCTGAATTAAATCTATAAATTAAATAATTAAAAAATATCCATTTAATGTCATTGTATTATTTCTATATAAATTTGGTAAATTCATTCATTAATTTGTTCGGATAAAATACATGGTTTTCTTATGTCTTCATTATAATCAGTCCAAAGTCCAAGATATTTGGTGCAATTTTTTTTTATAAAAAAAAATCCAAAAAATAAATATTAGATTTATACTTTATATAAATTCAATATAATAATAATAAGTGATATAATATAGATCCAACATCACCAAACATTTGATCACATAAAATTATAAGATTTTATAATTTATATGTTTTAATGTTAATTGATGGTAATTTTTATCTTATAATAATAATCATTGTGGTTGTTATTAAACTCACCTAAATTTGACGGTTCCATTTAAAATTTAATTTTGATTAAATTTAATAAGAGTTAACTTTATTAAATTTAGGTGATCTAGTGTATCATTCCGCGATTTAATTAAAATCTGATTTAATTTAAAAATAAATAAATAAAATTTAAGTTTTGTTTTAAAATGATACCGGTATTATTGAAAGAAAAGGATTACTGCTATCGCTGAAATAATTTTTTTATATAAAAAAAGAGAAAAAGTTAAAAGGGCAATGAGCAATTTACACTTTTGCAGATGAACGACGTCGGTTTGACTCTTCTTTAGGATTCCAAAGGGAGATGATTGGCTAATGATTCCAGCAGGATCAATTTTGTTTGACGTTTCATCGTGAGTTCCAAAAGATAATCAAGTTTTGTCTCTTCAAAATCAGAAGAAAATGCCCTAAACATTCCAACGAAATACCAGACATGCCACTGGTCTTTGAAAGTTGACTGAGCTAACGTGTCATCTTGTCATGTCATAATTATTGGGATCCCAAAAAGTTGATCAGACACCGCAAATAAAAGCTTGCATGGGGGTAAAAGCGTCATTGACCACAATGAGTCACGTTACTCCCGTTTCTCTTATCCTCAAAAGAACTGAAGAAGGTTGAAAGTTAACGGAACGAAAGAGTTGTGTGGTGCTTGCTTCTTGGTGCCGTACGAGGATGTCTTACCTTTTTGTGCTGCCTGTAACATGCAATTGAATCCCACCGTTCCAATGTGAGATCCATCATTTTTGGAGAGTTTTTGAGAGTACAGTTTACTCTTTGTTTTTTTAAATATTTTTTTATTTATATATTAAAATAATATCTTTATTCCCAAACTTGTATTTATTCAAATTGATTTGGTTTTGTGTAATTAATGATATTTTATTAGGTGTAATTAGTGATATTTTATTAGTTATTTCTTAAATATATATATATATATATATATTTTAAAATAAATATAAATAAAAGAGAGAATTTTTAAATAAAGATATTTTTTTTTATTTTTTAAGAAGAATTCAAAAGGTAACTAATAGTACTTTACTAATTATTATTTAAGATTTTATAAATGAGTTATGTGTATTGATTTTACAATACACATAACTCACGTCTATAAATATACCACCAATTAATTATGAAGCAAAACCATCCAATTGCTTGTTATAGCCATCCAATTATCTCACAATAAGCAAGGTAATGCTCCACCATGGCTTGCTAGTTAGTTTTAAATCAAAAATTTGAATTCTGTACATTTTCTTCCCATTTTTTTGGAACTATATTCTAGATTATATTTTTTTGACCAATTATCTACTCAAATCAATTCAACTGCTTGTTATAGTCGTTCAATTATCTTATAGTAAGCACCAACGATGATTATTCAAGTAGTTCAGCATTTATTTTTTTTAAATAAAATTTTATGAATGGAGCACCTCATTACTGAGAAAGTTCTATTTTTTAATGAATTGATTCCGCTCGACCATTAATCGAGATCCAGTAAACTTTTAAATACCATAGTTTAATAAAAAATAATTATCTCAGTAATTCTTCATCATCAACGTTGCCCTCCAAAGATTGCAAGCAATCTTCGAACTAAAATCCCTGTTAGGATCCACACAAGATTAACATCATCAATGGGAAAAAGCTATTTGTAGCACTACTTCTTGGGGACCATTGGAAAAAGACTCGAGTCCACCCTCACATCCTTCCAAGAGAAAGGTCCAAATAGAGAGGATTCAGTCGTTATCCGGCACACCTCAGGTGCCCACATAACACATGGAACCTCAATTCTCAAATGAAGTTTAAGAAATAGGAGTTCTTATAGCATTGGTGTCCTTTGTCTTTTATCCCACCGCAAAAAATATTCTGTTACTGTGTCTATCAAGAAAGTATTTGTTTTTGTAATCTAATCTGTTTTCATACAATATTTTTTAATAAAAAAATAATATATTTTTAGGTGTTTTTTATATAATTTTGATATGCTAATATTAAAAATTAAAAAATATATATTATTTTGATATATTTTAGGTTAATTATTTTTAAAGCAATTAACTCTACGTTACTAAATACACGCTAGATATGCATTCCTATATCATTTGGCCGCATTCAAAGAAATTTAATAAATTTATTTTAATAATCATAACTCAAAACATTAAACATTTTAGACTCCTGTGGTTAATTATATAAAAAAAAGTAATCTACATGGTGTGATCTAGCACAGTGATTTTTTTCTTACTAAAACATAAAATATAGAGACTTGTGAGATACAGTAAGATAGAATAAGAAAGAAGCAAAGCCAGCAAAAAAGCTTCAATCCTAAGCTTAGGGTCATCTCCTTCCCAAGAATATCACCAATTTCATGAATATAATAAATATCTTTTTGATTGAGGTTGTTTACCAAATGCTAATTTTTTATTTAGTATCCAAATATTTTTTACAGGAATGTCAGGTTGGGGTTAGTGACTAGTGGTCACACACACACCACCAACTGTTTTGTTCTCCCCCTCTCCTCTCTCTCTCTCTAGCATTATAATATTGGCCAGTATATATCTCTTTGGTGTCTTTACACAGCTTGTTCGCTTCTTGCACTTGCACTTCAATGTTTTAGTTGTGTCTCTCTGAAGGTATTTGCTTGCCTATGTAAGTGCAACCTTGTGACTAGCCACCCAGTTTTGTGAAACCAAAGTCAGGAATTTACCTCTTTTTGTTTGTCTTCTTTCCCATCTCAAGTATATGGCTTAATATTCTCTTCTTCACTATCATTTTGTCTTCTCACATCTCTATCTCTCTTGGGTTGTGAATCTTTTCTCTTATAATACAAGTTCCAAGAACAAAAACTAAAAAGAAAAAGAAAAAGAAAAAGAAAAGAAAGAGTCTTTATTTGAGGTGGGTTTTTAGTTTGTTTAATTGGGTCATGGCAGTTTGCTGTGATCTTGAAGTAGATGTCAATGGTGAAGAGACGTTCATGGTGGATAAGGTAAAAAAATTAATCTCTTTGTTCTTGTTTTCATTTCCTTTAACTTTGCCTCTTTAGAGCTTTAAAGTTATGATTTTTAGTCTACTTTGGCTAATCTCTTCTCTCTAATTTTCCTTCTTACTTAATTTACTCAATGCTGTTCACTTCACATAATTGCTGACCTTGGTTCAGTTTGCTTTGTTTTGCTTTAATGTATATTCAATAGTTCTGGTGTTTTTTTTTTTTTAATCTAATGGCTGTTAAATGTGGAATTTGAGTACTTTCATGGTTTTTGAATTAATTCTCTTGTGGTGATTTTTATATTCATCTGTTCTGCTATATTACCTCTATGATTTCTATGGTTGTACTGCCAACTACATTAAATTTACACCTACATTGCAGTGTTGTGGGGTATGGTTATTCATGCTAGCTTCTTCTTCTTCTTCTTGTCTTCTATTTTGGGCACTTGCTAAACACCAAATTGTAGGGCTTTATCTTCTGAGCTGGTCCTGTCATTTATTGCTGTTGTTTTGGGGGTTTAATGTTTCATACCTTTATTTGTTTTTATTCACTCCTTTTGAGAAGGACTTATTAGTAGCTTTCATAGAATTTAATACACTGTTTATTACCCTTGTTTCTTGGGTCGTTTGGCAGACATCTTATCTTTTGATTTTCCCATGCACAATTTATTGTCTATAAAGACCACACACCTTTCTTTTGCAGATTTTAGCTGTCTATGCCACTTTTTTTTTTGGGTGCTTTGCTAGATTCAATGAGTTCATTCTTTTGTGGAAGGTTTTCAAGGCACTGAAATGTTCTGTTAACTGGGACTCGTCTTTATTGCACATTTCCTCTGTCACTGATAGTTAGTTATCTACCTAGATTGAATGCTTGCTGCTTCTCTTAACTTCATTACTTCATTAAATAAATCACTTTTATCAGTGGTAAAAACAAAATTTTAGCTTTAATCTCTTCTATGTTTTAGTTCTTCATTAGATTTCAGATTTGCATTCTCACATTTTTTTTTTTGGATATTTGCAGAAGGTCATTGCTTCATATTGTGGCAGATTAAGAAAATTATTTGGTAAATCAACAGGTAGTACAAGAAATTTGAAAGTGATATTCAATGACTTTCCTGGTGGGGCTGGAAATTTTGAACTCCTGTCAAGATTCTGCTACAATAACGGTAGGATTGACATAACTCCTTCAAATATTTCCTTCCTACATTCTGCTGCACAGTTCATGGAGATGAACAATTCTGTATCTGGAACTCGTAACTTATTGGAAGAGACAGAGAAATCACTTAAAGGGATGAATTACTGGGCATGGTCTGAGCTATTAATCACTATAAAGCAGTGCCAAGATTTACTTCCGTTTCCAAATTCTTCTGGTATTCTTGAAAAATGTGTGGATTCTCTTATTGGAAGGATGGCTACTTCTAGTGAGCCTAGTCCATGTCCATCTACTTCTTCTCCTGATAGCTCTGGAGTCCGGTTTTCATGTGACACTAGAAGCACTGAGAGTTTGAAGAATAGCTTCTCTCGAGCAACCTGGTGGTTTGAGGATCTTTTGGTTTTGAGCACTAATTTGGTTGGAATGGTGATCAAATCCATGGTCTTGCGGAAGTTTGATCATGTTATCATTAGTAGGTTTCTCTTTTATTACCAGAAATCAAAGTGCTATACTGGCACGTCTGATGAGAAGCGTAATGTAGTAGAAACTGTCATAGATATACTTTATATTCTTGATTGGAACTCTGTTTCATTCAAGAGTTTATTTGGAATTCTTCGAGTTGCTCTGAATTTGAACATAAGCAAATGTAGCAGGACCAAGTTGGAGAGTATGATAGGTTCTCAGATGGATCAAGCAACTCTAGATAATCTACTTGTTCCTTCTCCATATGGGATGAATTACTTGTATAACGTGAAGCTTGTTCTAAGGTTCTTGAAAGCATTTCTGCACGGAGGAATCAGTCAAACGTCTCCAACACAATTGAGAAAAGTTGCTAGTTTGATGGACTTGTATATAGCAGAAGTAGCCCCAGATCCTTGTCTAAAGCCTTCTAAGTTCTTGGCCCTAACCATGGCTCTGCCAGATTCTGCAAGAGATTCATATGACAGAATCTACCGTGCCGCAGACATGTATCTACAGGTAGTCCTTTGATCTTTTCTCATGTTTCATGTCATTTGATTTGGAATTTCTATAGCTTATTGAATCCTGTATTGGTATTTTTTTTTTTGGGAAACAAGTGGTGAATTTTACATCTTTTGCTATGCTATTAATAAATGTCAATTTCACATATGATTTTGCAATATGAATTTCATGTAGGTGCATACTGGATTATCAGAAGGAGAAAAGATGAAGATATGCTGTGCATTGAATTATGAGAAGCTCTCAGCTGAAGCTTGCATCCACCTTTCTCAGAACAAAAGGTTTCCATCAAAAAGTGCAGTCCAAGCTCTCATGTCTCAGCAAGTCAAGCTCAAAAGCCTACTCAAAACCACCGACAAAATGAAATGCTATATTGATTCACCTTCTGGTGTTAGTGAGATTGGAAGGAAGGGAAAGAAAAATGAAGCTAGTGAACAAATTGTGCTCTATGCTGGTAAACTCGATCCTCCAACTAACAATGAGAAGCTTAGAGCCCATTTGCAAGGAATGCAATGGAGGGTGACGGAATTGGAGAAAATTTGCTTGAAAATGCAAACACAGATGACAAAAATCATGAAGTCAAGAGTATCAAGCCATAGCACTCCCAGATCCTTACCCAAGCTTTGTTCATGATAGGATTTTCTGTTCAATATTAAAATATTTAATATCTCTTTCATTTGTACAGCAAGAGGGTTCTTTTTATGTGTGTGTGGTATTTGTAGCATTTTTCTTTCTTTTATCGACATCTTGGCTGTACAGTTCTACAGAAAAACGGCAGAAGACTTTTGTTTAATGCTTCTGACACTGCAAACCAGTGAAGATGTTTCATGCAAACTGTTTAATCTCAAGAACATCAGCTTGTCATGTGTGGTCAACAGCCAGTCATAAAAACAAAAGTTAGTGATGAATTAGAAAAATAAGGTCAATTTATTAGTTGATTCGATCCCAGAAGTATGAAATCTTTATGAGATGGGAATTTTTGTCACACTCCAACTATCTTATAGCCATAAAAAAGAAGAAAAAGGAAAAATAAAATAAAATAAAAAACTATAACAAAACACATACACCATTCTTAAGTTTTCATATAGCATCAAAATCATTTTTAACCATCTAACTAAATTACTTGTAATTCAACTAATATTAGCATCCTCTCTCGTCAAGAAATCTTAAATTCTAAAAGATCTAACGACATTTTTATAGATAAAAAAAAGATATGTAAAGATTATTAAAAATTTATATAATCGTTAAAATGTTAATTTTAAAATTCAAGTAATTAATCGAGGTTATATTAATAATAAAAAAAAACATCCATTTAAAATAAAACTTTATACGAGGTAGATGGTAAGTCAACGTGTTACTCATTGACCTACTGGTAGCTCCGAGTTTCATAAATTACAGCCACTCTTTTGTAACTTGAGAAAATAAAAGCAAGCCAAAGAGTTCGAAACAGGACCTTCCCCACCGTCTCTAGAGTATTTATACCTCTGGCTCCACTTTGTGACACCACAGGATTTAATGTATATTAATGCCATTAATTAACCCTGAGAATCTTTTTCTATTTAGAAATTTCCTACGCACAGATGTTTTCCCTACAAGTTAAAAAAGCACAGATTTTTGCACCGACTGTTTTGTCTTCTGGCAGAACCCTTCAACTAAACATGCTAAATGCTACCACAAGGAAAGCCACTAAACATTAACAGCATAAGAACTGTGGGCCGGTGAAAGATATATTCCCACCAGCTACAAATATTTTGTGTTCATAGAAGGTGAATATATGATGACTTGTAAGAATTCTGATGATCTTCTTTATCGTATAAGGCCATAAAGCACAGTTGCCTCATGCAGTACGTAAAATATATCTCCAGAATCCAGTGAATATGATGCACAATGATGAACCTGTGAAGAGTTTCAAACCCTAAAAAGCTTCCAAATGAATGCAAAGTTTTGTCAAGGACTGATCTTATTAGTGCCAGTGTCAATATCATCGATTGTGCCAGAGGTTGTTTCCATTAGTTGCATTAGGGCTAGTCTACAGGCTGGCTGGGTTATGTATCTCTCAACTGGTGGTGATATTTGGAAAGGTCCATAGCTCCATCGTTTTACTTGGAAAAGTACAGCCATTTCTGTGGTCCAATCTCGTCAGAACCTATGATCATTACCAGTAGTTAAGCTGAGGTTCTTCTCATTCTCGACAATTTGGTAGGATATGACTTTCCACAGCATGCTTGGTGAGCTGCTGTTGTTTTCTTAATTTAATTCCTAAACATTATTCATTTGCTGCAATTTTCATCTTCGTTATTTTTTCTAAATGTACTAAATCAATGTGAGAAATGCGTTTTAAAATTATTAAAAAAAACTTATTTTTGATTAATGTACTGATTTAAAAATATATTTTATTTAAATAAAATAATCATTTAATTGAAAAAATCAATACACACACTTGGGATCAAATTAAGGATCCTTGTGGGAAAAAATTACAAAAATTTACCTTACAGCACAAATTTAATTATAAAAAAAATCTAAAAGTAGTGGGAAAAATACAATGCACATCTATAATAAATTTACATTTTTTCCTTCTCAAAACAAATAAGATAGCTAGTTATTTGCAGCCCCATGCCTTTCGAGCAGGACATGTAGGGTACCAAACACCACTTTTCATGACGGTGTTTGAATTGTCTTGACATCCTTTCTGTGATGAGGTGACGCGTGTGAGTAAGGCTATCCAGTTTGACGCTAATGACCTTTTCTTTCGTTCCTTTTATTTTCTTTTCCCTTGCTTGAATTTAATGTTTGCCTAACTAAAATTTTAAATCAGCCATTCAATTTGTTATTTCTTCGGAATTGGTCCTTGTTCTTTTAATTATTGTTTGTTTTATTTGGAATGATTTATACTATTGGAATTTCTTTTAAATTTTATCCTTCAATTTTTTCATCTTTAAAATTTGGTTTTTATTCTTTTGATTGCTATTTGTTTTGTTTCAGATAATTTTTAAAATTGATTTTTTTTACAATATCATCCTCAAGTATTTTTCCTATCAAATTTGATCCTCATTCTTTTGATTGTTTTTTTTTACTTTGGATTTTTTTTAGAATTTATTTTATTCCATCTCATCATTCAACATTAAATTGGTTGAGACGAGCTTTTTGATGGAGATCGGATCTAGAATTTCACAAGTTGCAATTTTCAGACATTAACCCAGATTTAGGATGTTCATTCGAGTTTGCTTAATTTCTTTTTTCTTTTTGTTAAGCTCATGTTTTCTTAGCTTCAAACTTCAACATCTATTCAATTGGAGATTGCGTTCCATTATTTTTATTTATTTATTTTATATAATTTTTCATTGATTTTGAAAATGACTCCGGTTATCTTGATTCTTTTTATTTGTTGTTCTGTGTTAAATTTACTTTGATAATTTTTTTAAAACTGATATTTTTTCTAATTTTATCATTTAATATTGAATTTGTTGGAAATTGTTTTTTTCCAATGGAGTTTTTTTATATTGTGATTCATGATTTTCTTCAATGTCCTTTTATTATTTATAGTTGTCCCATCACTTAGATTATATGTTTGGCGGGTTAGTCTAGGTTGACTTAGTTTTTTTATAATTATTTTCTTAAAAAAAGATTTAATATTTGTTGCATTCTGTATTTCAAGTTTCCCATTTATATCTATAATTATAATTAATATTTTTTTTTTATCTATTGACACAAATAGTTCTAAATTTATTTAATTAAATATGTGCATATATTTTTCATTAGACTCAAGTTTTTTTATATAAAAAAAACATATCAAAAAATATTATATATATATTTTTTTACTAAAAAAAATATCGGAATACATGTCTTAAATATTAGTTTCACCTAGAACATGTGGAAACACAACCTCATATATACGCATGTGCGTACGGTAACAAATGAGAAACAACTATACAAAAGAATATTTCTATATATATATATATATATATATATATATATATATATATATATATATATATATATCGAAAGTTGATTACAAATGATCTCTTAGGAAAAATATGAGTGATTGTAGCGATAGCTAGGTTTGATTAAACTGTTCATTACTTGCTGTACCCAAGAGAACACTAATGCCAGAAACACAAACCCACAAGAACATCCCCTAGACGCTACAATTAAAAAATATGTGTTTAGTGAAATTAAAAATAAAATAAAATAAACGATCCAAAGTAAAAATATGTGTTTTTCTTTATTTATTTATTTATAAATTTGACCTATATTTTATTCATAAAACCATAGTTTTGAAACCCGGTGGGTCGACCCGGGACCCGGGGCTAGAACCGGTCCGGGTTGAAGAAAAAACCCGGTGTGACCCGGCAAGACCTGGTTGCAAACCTGTTGACTTTTTTTTTAACTAAAACGATATCGTTTTGATTTAAAAAAAAATTAACCCTGCGAACCCAATAACCTAGTCAAAACCTGAAATCCAAATTTTGAACCAGGCTGGCCACCAGACCGGATTTTAATCCTATGCATAAAACCTATCAAATCCACCTCGGTCGTTCTTACTCAATGATTCGTTAATCATACATATCAAATCTTCAATTGAAGTGTCGAAATCATAATAGCATCTTGTCACGTTGCTAAATTTGGACAAAACCCAACTAATCAAAAAATAAAATTCAACTTTTTAATTATTAATTTTTTACTTACAAATATAAAATAAAATAAAATAAAAAGTCTGCATGGTTGTGCTAGATCTCACGTAGGTTATTCAATTTCTTTTTACTAAATTGATAATTTTTATTTTTTTTAATTTAGATCTAATAAAGTTTGAATTGTATTTAACTTGATTAATCTATTTAATCGAGTCAATTTAATTTATTTAGTTAAATCAATTTTAATAATTATAATTATGAGTCAACCATGAGTTTGACTTATTTATCTAACCTATGCACTACGATAACACGAAGACTGCTTAAATAAAGAGCCGTTGTAAGTATGTAATAAGGTCCGCTTTTGTAATGGGCTCACGAGTAGGAAAGCTTAGTAACAAAGTCCCATGCTTTGGCAGTTGGCACAAAAATGTTATTTATTTAAGAGGGAAAACACAAAAATAAATAAAAATGTGCAATAACAAAAAAAAAACATGAAATGTTAGAATTTTATTTTATTTTGAAAAAAAGAGAGATGATATTAAGATAGCACTAATCAGGCGACATGTTTATTATCCAAGCTAACACAATCCAAACTGGTATATATATATATTATGTTTTGTTTTATTTATTTATTTATTTTTGTTATAAATATATTAAAATAATATTTTTTAAATTTATTTTTAATATCATCACATGATAAAAAAAATTAAAAAATTATTAATTTAAATCAAATTAAAATTTCAATTTTTTTAAAAGAATTATTTAACTGCACTATCAATCACATCCGAAATAGCAAACTACGTTTGATAAGGATCGGTGCATGCATTCTTACACGTACACACACCACGAACCTGCTCATGTTTTCGAGTGGTCTTGTATACCTGGGGTGGGTGTGTGTCTGTCTGTGTGACACTTTCTGGAGAAGAAAATTTCGAATGGAATTGTGTATATTGACGACATGAGGAGCAATCAAATGTACGACAACTTTTTGGTTTTAACGTTGGGCATTTAGAAAATAGTAAGCAAGAGTTATTGAGAATAATTGAAATTCATGTTTCATGTAAATTAATTAGTATATATAAAAATCAATTCTAAATTTTATAAAAATTAAATGATCAAAAAATGAAAGAAAAAATGAAACATCAAGTTATACCAGAGTTTTATTTTCGACACACTCGATACCGTTAGAAAGATATTCACGAGATTATTGTAACCACACATTGAAATATTATCAAATAAGTATGTAATTGGTTATAGATTTTGTTTGGGGTTAATTTAGAGTTAATTACGATCTTATTTGATGGTCTTTCAAGATATTATTTGTTTTTTAGAATCAAGGGTATCCTAGTGCTAATTCAAACTAATCTCTTTTCATATTGGACGGCAAGTGTTTCCTAAAGAATTGGCTATAAATAAAAAGAGGGATCAAATCTTAGACCTCATAAATAACAAGAGCACGCCTAACTACCCCGCCAAAACCCATGGGTTTGGGTGTTCACCTTCTAATTCCTTTTCCGAGACACCAGATTTCAATTTGTCGTTTCAATTCGATTTACCTCGACCTGGAAAAAGTATATCCTTAAAACATTACGTCAGCTCATGGAGATCAAATTTAAGGATTGCTTGATACAATTTGCAGTTTCATTATCTATATTATTATTTTTTTGAAAGGAAGAATTCATCGAAATCTTTTATAGCTCAATTGATTTTTTATTTTTTTAAAAAAAGTTAATTATTATTGTAGCAATAATTACCTTTTAAAATGTTTTTTTACTTAGAAATATTTTGAAATAATATTTTTTTATCTTTAAAATTTATTTTTAACATTAACAAATCAAAATAATATAAAAACATTAAAAAAAATTAATTTAAAAAATTCTTAAATTTTTTCAAAGTGCTCAACAAAACACAAAACAAAAATAAACGTGAAAAGCAACTGGATTCATGGCTTTGCTTGCTGTCCATAAATTTGAGAGTGGCCGCCTACCGATGCAGTGACCCTGCAGGTTATTCAACTTTTTGTTTGAAAATATGGTTAATTATGTGGCTGTCTCTTCTTCTTTCTTGTGAAATTTCTAGGATACCACATTTGTGGTGGTAGTATCACTTTTGGAGGAAGACTACTTCTCTGTGAAGCTCTGGTTCAGGAGCAAGGAATCTTTCCATGAAAACCAAAAAAAAAAAAAAAAACCTAACTTCCAAAAACCATCTTATTCGACTTTGAATAAAAATAGACATTTAATTATTGGGTTTTTCACTTTTTCAAAATAAGAAGTGAACACAAAAAACATGCGTACGTTGAACTGAAGTTTCAACTCATAGTTTATGTTGCATCAATTATTTTTTAAAAATATTTTTTAAAACTAATATATTAAAATAATATTTTTTTATTTTTTAAAAATTATTTTTCACGTTAATGCATTAAAATATCTGAAAACATAAAAAAATAATTTAAAATAAAAAATAAAATTCAATTTTTGACTACCTGGTTTATTTCGCATGCATGAACACTCACACAAGCAATAATAATTACCCGAAGGTCTCCATGATATATATAGACCTTAATTCACTTGAACAAGTATTCATCGGAGCAAGGTTGCCGGAGGCATCTTTGGGACCAAGTTAGCACAACAGTCTGATTTCTAGCCTCTTTGCAATGGCACTTTGTCTCCTTACCAACTTCCCTAGCGTGAACTCCATGAATTGGAAAGATATGCCGAGGCATCCCCTGCCAAGAGCAGCTCGTAGAACTTGCATTAACTTGCAGTTCACTTGTTCAGTAAGCTTGAAAGAATCCCACGAAGTTAGTAAGAGACGATTGGCCAATTACCAACCAACAACTTGGAGCTGCGATTTCTTGCAGTCTTTAAAGAATGATAATGCAGTAAGCACATGCTATATTATTTTTAGCTTTTTGTTTCTCATATATATATGAAGCATGGTGTGAAATATCCATATATATTGTAGGACAAAATATACAAAGACAAGGCGATGGAGCTAGAAGAGGAGGTGAGGTGCATGATTAACAGTGGAGACATGGAGATGTTAACCATGCTTGAAATGATTGATGACATTCAACGGTTAGGCTTGGGGCATCGGTTTGAAAAAGACATAAAGAGAAAACTTGATAGAATTTCTTCTTCAGAACAAAGTTACTTTGAAGCAGAGAAATCTCTCCGTGCGACTGCTCTTTGCTTCAGGTTACTGAGACAACATGGTTATGAGATTTCTCAAGGCACGTTATGAAAACCATGTCTAAAAGCCAATTTTTTCAACAACGTACAGGGTCCATATGTTTTTTTTTCACATGTTCACAAGGACCATGCCCCGTGATTTGATTAACCATGTTGTTTATGTGATCTACAGATATTTTTTATGGCTTTATAGATGATCAAGGCAATTTCATGGCCTCCCTTCACAACGATATCGAAGGAATGCTTAGTTTGTATGAAGCTTCACATCTTGCCTGCGAAGGAGAAGAAATTTTAAACAAGGCGAATAAACAAACAGGCATATACTTAAGAAACCATCTAGGAAACTCAGACTCTATGACTGCTGAAAGAGTCAGTCATGCTCTGGAGGTACCATTGCATCACAAGATGATCATGTTAGAAGCTCGATGGCATATTGAATCATACGGTAAGAGAGAAGATGCGAATCCCACACTACTCCAACTTTCCAAGTTGGATTTCAACATGATGCAATCAGTCTTGCAAAGAGATCTCCAAGACATGTCAAGGTACGTATGACTCAACAAACTTAACAATAAGGAAATCGAGCTAGGCTTCAGTGTTGGTTTTATAATTGACCTCCCTGGTGTCGATGATCAAGGTGGTGGCATGACCTGGGCTTGAAGAACAAGCTGAGATTTAGCAGAGACAGACTAATGGAGTGCTTTTTTTGGACTGTTGGAATGGCCTTTGAACCTGAATTTAACTCATGTCGCAAAGGACTGACAAAAGTGACGTCATTCATAACCACCATAGATGATGTCTATGATGTTTATGGGGCTTTGGATGAATTGGAAGTATTCACAGAGGCCGTTGAAAGGTTTGTATCGGCAGTATAATTAATAAATCAATATATAATCATTAATTGTTTTTATTTTTTCCTGATCCCTAAAGATATTGTTGAGAAATCCCAATTGTTTTTCATCAGGTGGGATGTCAGTGCTGTGAGAAATCTTCCAGACTATATGAAGTTATGCTTCTTAGCCCTTTTCAACACAGTTAATGAAATGGCATATGACCACCTTAAAGAACAGGGAGAAGATGCCATTCCTTGTCTAACCAAAGCAGTATGTTCATCTAATTTAATGGCTTCTGTCGTGATAGTGATAACCTATATATACTTTATCCACCGAAGTTACAATTATACAAGTTCTGTTACAGTGGGCCGATTTATGCAAAGCATTCTTGCAAGAAGCAAAATGGAGCTACAACAATATCACACCATCATTTGAGGAATATCTTGAAAATGCATGGCGATCGGTATCAGGAACTGTCATCCTCATCCATGCCTATTTCCTTCTGGGAGAAAACATCTCCAAGCAAGCTCTTGATTACCTAGTAAACTACGATGAATTACTCAGATGGCCATCCATTATTTTTCGACTCTCTAATGATTTAGCCACTTCATCAGTACGTAGTATATATGAATACTAGATTCTACTGCCAAGATTTGCTCAAGAAATTTATAGATTGTGCTACTTAACATTCTTGCTGTGGTTAATTTTTCAGGCAGAGATGGCCAGAGGGGAAACAGCTAATTCAATCTCTTGCTACATGTACGAAACCGGTGCTTCTGAGGCTGAGGCGCGAAAACACATAGAGAAACTGATTCAGAAGGCATGGAGGAACATGAACAAATGTCAAATTGATAACGAAACTCCTTTTGCTAGAAGCTTTGTAGGAACAGCAATTAATCTTGCTAGAATTGCCCAGTGCACGTACCAACATGGAGATGGTCATGGAGCCCCAGATAGCAGATCCAAGAACAGAATCTCGTCCTTGATAATTGAACCCATTTCATTTCATTAATGTGTGTGTGTGTGTGTGTGTGTGAGAGAGTGTGTATACACACACATATATTACCTACCTTGTATATAGTGTGTTCCTCGCATTTCATCTTGATTTTGAGTTTAAAAGGTGTTTATTGTGAGATCAGGAGGTTAGAGTAATGCCTCAATTTTAATATTATTGATGTTATTATTTTTAATTTAATCTATAATTCCTCTTTTTTGTCTCGCTAATTACTAACTATATTAATTTTTTTTTAATTAATATGAATATCTGGACCAACTTACCTACATTTCGACTAATTTCACAAACATTGAAAATAACGACCATGTAAACCTTCAATAACCCTAAGGTTTCTGAAATTCAAACAGGTAATTTCTAAAAAGCAAACCCAATACTTAACAAAGTTGAATTACATTCTAGAATTAACTATATATTTAGTTGATTTCAAATAGAATTTAATAAATAATTTCCTACATTTCAACTAATTTCACAAACCTTGAAAATAACGACCATATAAATCTTCAATAACTTTGAGGTTTCTAAAATTCAAACAGGTAACTTCTAAAAAGCAAACCCAATACCTAACAAAGTTGAATTACATTCTAGAATTAACTATATATTTAGTTGATTTCAAATAGAATTTAATAAATAATTTGGTCCACGTAGATTAAAAATCTTTAATTCATTTGATCACATCAAAATACGGTGGCAAGTGGTATTATTCCGACCATAGATTCTAGTGAAGGTTACGTGTTCAGTTGTTAATATTGTCATGATTAACAGATGAAATGAACAGATGAGAAATTTTAATAATTCATATATATATGAGGAAAAAAAAAGATGAAGAAGAAAGCAGCTTCATAGTCATAGAACCATGATCGTGACATATAGATGTACAAGAACCACAAAGATCTCAGATTTGTTGACACGGGCTGGGCTTGTGGGTCGTTCCGAGGTTCCTAATAGCCATGGCGGACCTACCTCCCTCGCCGACGAACTGTACCTTTGTGATTTGTTTTCTTTCGTTGATGGCTATGGATAATAAGAAATATATAGTTATTTATTAAGAATAGAATTAGTCTATTTATTATTTTTAGTTTTTTTAGTTTATATATAATATCTTTGTATTTAGATTAAATTTATTTTTTAAATTTATTTTTATTACATTATGGAGTATGAATAGAACTTTAATTCTTTTTTCTTTTTTCTTTTTGTATTTCTCTTTATTTTTTTGGATTATTTATCAATAATTACTCTTGTTCTCCCTATTTCGAGTTTTTGAATATTTTTTTATTTTTAAATTATTTTTTATATATATTTTTGAATTATTTTTATGTATTTATGTATAAAAAAAATTAAAAAAAAAATATTATTTTTATATATTAAAAAAAATTAAAAATAATTTTTTTTATAGTATTGTTAGATGGACTCTTAGACCTCTTCAAGGGACATCGATGCTTCAAGGGACATTGTCTTCTTGTTCTTATTAACTTTTTTATTTGTTATTAAATAAAAATTTTAATATCTTTTAGAACAGAGGGTATTTTTTTATAATATTTACAAACATTTATTTTTTGTTTAATTATTATATTATTAAATTAACTAACTGAGCCGAGTCACCTCAATAAAACAGATGAGGAAAAAAGCTGAAGAAGAAAAAAGTTAGACATGAAGGAACGTAGGACATTGATAATAGAACGCACGAGAACCACGAGATCTAAGATATATGTTTTGAGGTGATTTTTTTCTCTGGCAAGAAAGGCAGATCAGGTTTCATTTTGATTTTTGAAATTCAGTTGACATTTTTTTTGTAATTTTTAAATGTTTTGGGGTTCTTTAGATGATTTTTATAGTGTTTCTAGTTGAAGATTAAATGAAAAACCTATTCTCCACTTAAAAAAAAGATAAGGGAAGAAATCATTTTTTTCTAGTTTTTTTTTTAATTTTATCTTTTAATATTACAATTTTATTGAATTTTTATATTAATTTTTTTATTTAATATTTAATTGATTTTAAATTATTCTTCGTAACTTTTTTAAAGCAAAAAAATATTAAATGTTTTCAAAAAGTTAACAAATAAGGGATTACTAATTCATATATCAAAATTAAACGGACAAGCTACTTGATAACTTGGAACATAGGTGGATATATGATTGATAAAAAATAAAAAATAAAGTTCTATAATTGAAAATATTAGTGATTAATTGATAAAACAACAAATCCCAATCTTTATAGCGAGATAAGAGAGTTGTATTGTCACAACATAGACTAAATTAGAAAAAAAAAAACCTTATAAAATTGAGACCTTACCTAACTTTATTAAATTTATTCTTGTTAATTTTATTAAATTTCAGAAATTGATTTATACGTTTCATTGGAAGGGAACATTGTATGGGAGTTGAATTGCAATTTTTAAGAGTTAATTTGATCAAATTAAAATTTTAATTATATAAATATTAAAATTTGATGGATAATTAAGTATTTGATTGAAGAAATTTAAAATCTAGGATCAAACTGAAAAAAAACATGTGAATTTAATGGCTAAACATGATCAAATAAAAAGTTAAATTAAAAAAATTAGAAGTTTGATGGTTAATTAAATATTGAAATATATAAATTTAAAATCAATGATCAAAATAAAAAGGTGATCAACTAAAAATTTAAATTTTTCATTTTAAATTATATTTTTATGTAGCGTGAACCAGAAATGTTTCATAAAAATTTAATTTTTTTATTTTAAATTATATTTTTAGATTATTTTGATGTGTTAATATTAAAAAATATTTTTAAAAAAATAAAAAAATTATTTTAACGTACTTCTAAACAAAAAATATTTTCAAAAGCAGCTGTTAATACACTCTTAAATATCTTTTAAAGCTCGTTTGACGTTGTGGTAGTAGTGTTAACGTGTTTTTCTTTTAAAAATATATTAAAGTAATTTTTTATTTTTAAATTTTATTTTTAATATCAATACATTAAATTAATTTAAAAACATAAAAATTAATTAAAATTAAAAGTTAATTTTTTAAAATATTTTTATATGGAATGTTGATGGTTTGTATCTTGTTAGAGTTTTATTTTAAAAGAAACACATGCAACCCCACGTAATTTGTTTGTCGTCGAAGATGCAATTTGGATCATGGTGTAAAAATGTTT
The DNA here is from genome assembly GCA_019202695.1 of Populus x sibirica. Lineage (NCBI taxonomy): Eukaryota > Viridiplantae > Streptophyta > Magnoliopsida > Malpighiales > Salicaceae > Populus > Populus x sibirica. Next base: position 128,521 of record JAGMVL010001039.1, on the reverse strand, counting down.
TTTTTTCCAGCGCCGCCCGTAGTTATCATCCACATCCCATCAGGTCTATTAGATGCCTTGCCTATCCAGAGCTTAACTGAGTTCATGGGGTTTTGAGCTTGTTTTTTAGTAATTTATTTTGGATTTGTATTTAAATTTTTTATAAAATAATTATTTGACTTATAAAAAATTATTTTTTTTCATATCATTTATATATATATATATTTTCATCACGTGAATAAAAAATATAAATAATTATGGTAATTATCAAAATTGATTATCCATCAATTCTTGTTTCGACTCTGTAATGATTTGGCCACTTCATCAGTACGTAGTATATATGAATACTAGATTCTACTGCCAAGATTTGCTCAACAAATTTATAGATTGTTCTTGCTGTGGTTAATTTTTCAGGCAGAGATAGCCAGAGGGGAAACAGCTAATTCAAACTCTTGCTACATGTACGCAACCGGTGCTTCTGAGGCTGAGGCGCGAAAACTCATAGAGAAACTGATTCAGAAGGCATGGAGGAACATGAACAAATGTCAAATTGATAACGAAACTCCTTTTGCTAGAAGCTTTTGTAGGAATAGCAATTAATCTTGCTAGAATTGCCCAGTGCACGTACCAACATGGAGATGGTCATGGAGCACCAGATAGCAGATCCAAGAACAGAATATATATATATATATATATATATTCCTCACATTTTTATCTTGATTTTGAGTTTAAAAGGTGCATATTAATGTATGATCAGGAGGTTAGAGTAATGCCTCATTTTTATTATTTTTTTTAATTTCAGTTTATATTGTCTCTCTTTTGTCTCGCTAATTACTAACTATATTAACATTGACTATATATTTAGTTGACTTTAAATAGAATTAATAAATATTTTACTTCCTAAGATTTAAATAAGTTTTTTTAATTACTAACTATGTTAACATTGATTATTTAGTTGACGTTGAATATGTAAATTAATCTCATATATTTGTTTTTTTCCTTTTATTTTTATTTCTTTAATGAAAATGTTTGAATGTGGTGCTTATATCATGCTATAAATCCATTTTGTCTGCAAGTATCTACCCGACTTTTCTCATTCTCTTTAATGTAGGACACTTATAAGTCACGTAGATACCTGGTACTATCTATAGAATCTAACACGTTCATACATAGGATTTATATATATTATTTTAATATATTTTTATTTAAAAAATATTTTAAAAATAATCAATACCGTACTTTATAATAAAAATATATATATAACAGATAGCTAAGCACGTACACGAGATCTAAGATGTGTCGGCACAGGCTGGGCTTGTGGGTCCTTCCTATGTTCATAATAGCCATGGTGGACCAAACTCCCTGACCGACGAATTGTACCTATGTGATTCGGTTTTTTCTTTGATAGGTATGCTTGTTAAGAAATATATGATTATTTATTAAAAGTAAAATATTCTATTTATTTTCTTTTTGTATTTAAATTAAATTTATTATTTTAAATTATTTTAATTATATTATGCAGTATAATGAAACCTTAACTTTCTCCTTTTTTTATTTCTTTATTTTTTTTGGATTGTTTATCCATGGTTAGTCTTGTTTTTAGCATTGCAGGTTTTTGAATATTTATTTTAATTTTTAATTATTTTTTATATATGTTTTTAATTATTTTCATGTATTTATATAAAATTAAATACGTGTTAATTTTATTAGAGAGTTGTATTGTCAGAATTTTTTAGAGAGTTGTATGGTGACACTATGGTCACAACATAGACTAAATAAAAAAAAAACTTTATAAAGTTGAGACATTACTCTAACTTTATTAAATCTATTCTTGTTAATTTTATTAAATTTCAGAAATTGATTTATGCGTTGCATTGGAAGGAAATGTAATATAGGAGTCAAATTGTTATTTTAAAAAGTTAATTGATTAAATTAAAGTTTTAATCGTATAAATATTAAAGTTTGGTGAATAATTAACTATTTAATTGAAAAAAATTCAAAATTTATGATCAAATAAAAAAAAACATGTGAATATAGTGGCTAAAATTGATCAGATCATAGGTCAAATTGAAAAAAGTAAAAGTTTGATGGTTAATTGAATGTCAAAATGCATCAATTAAAATTTAAAATTTTCATTTTAAATTATATTTTTATGTAGCATGAACCAGAAATATTTCATAAAAATTTAAATTATATTTTTTATTTTTAGATTATTTTGATGTGTTAATATTAAAAAAAATCATAAAAAAACCATGTAGAGAAATATTGTAGCAATCCACAATGTTTTAAAAGAAATAACTATGTAGCTAAATTCTCAACCAATTCAATATTTATAAAAATTAACATAAATAATTTTGAAAAAAAATAAAAATAAAAAAATTTAAAAAAGAAGAAGAAGTCAATTTTGGAAGAAAAAAAAAACATGTAAAAAAAAGGAAAAAAAGCATGTAGAGAAAACTATAGTACTTTCCCTATACGTTTTATATATATATATATATATATAAGGGGAAAAAAAAAGACGAAGAAGAAAGCAGCTTCATAGTCATAGAACCATGATCGTCACATATAGATGTACAAGAACCAAAAAGTTAGACATGAAGGAATTAATGTAGGACATTGATAACAGAATTCACGAGAACCACGAGATCTAAGATATATGTTTTGAGGTGATTTTTTTCTCTTGCAAGATAGCTAGGTAGATGAGGTTTCATTATGATTTTTGAAATGTGGTTGATTTTTTTTGTAATTTTTAAGTGTTTTGGGGTTCTTAGATGATTTTTATAGTGTTTCTAGTTGAAGATTAAATGAAAAACTTATTCTCCACTTTAAAGCAAAAATAAGGGATGAAATCATTTTTTTTCTAGTTTTTTTTTTTAATTTTATCTTTTAATATTAAATTTTTATTGAATATTTTTATTAATTTTATTATTTAATATTTAATTGATTTTAAATTATTTTTCATAATTTTTTTCAAAACAAAAAATATTAAATGTTTTCAAAAAGTTAACAAAGAAGGGATTACTAATTCATATATCAAAATTAAACGGACAAGCTATTAGATAACTTGAAACATGGGCGGATATATGATTGATAAAAAATAAAAAAAAAGTTTTTTATTATTATTTTAACTTGTCAGGTAGCACCCCTCTAAAGTTGTTATAGTAGGACAGTAGGGCAGCTATGGCCCAATTTGAAGGCATGCTTTTCACATTGGATGATTACTAGCTATCAATTATCTATTTTCCATGAAGCATCAAATATGGGAAATTCAACGGGGCTAGGTATAGCCTCTATTTGAAGGCATGATGACGTGTATGGATGAGTTTAAATCCAAAAAGGCGTTTAGACATGAAAACAACATTTTAATGAAAATGGATATAACTCTTGATTTCATTATTCAATCAGTTAGCCAGCCACCAGTGTGTTTTACAAGCCCAGTTCTGTAATGGTTCAACTTTATATAATTAATCAAGGTTGTTTTATGTCCAAATTAGACCTCAAAGTTGTTGTTTAGACTTTTGTTCTTCTAGTTATATTTAGATTTCTTGTTTTAGCTAGGTTTCAGGATTTTGAAGAATTGAATTCCCAAATTGAATGACATGGGGTTTGAAGAATTGCAAATATAAAAGTGGAAGAATTTGAATTGAAGGGAAAATTATGGATTTTATTTTTGAATAGGGATGGAATTTAAAAAGATAAGGGTGTAATTGAAAAGTAAAAAGAAAACAATTTTTGGGCAAATTCGAGTTAGCCTGGGCCTCCTAAATCACACGACGGATTGGTCAGCAATTGAAATTTGCCTCGGCGATATCACTATTATTGATGGGATTACCAACAGAACTAGACCGTTGGTATATTTTAAAAAGTTGAAAAAGAATTACTGTAAATTTCACTACGATAAAATTACAAATAGTATCAAAACCCAGCTAATCAAAAACATAAAATCCAACTTTTTAATTATTAAATTTTTGGGCAAATTCGAGTTAGCCTGGGCCTCCTAAATCACACGACGGATTGGTCAAGAATTGAAATTTGCCTCGGCGATATCACTATTATTGATGGGATTACCAACAGAACTAGACCGTTGGTATATTTTAAAAAGTTGAAAAAGAATTACTGTAAATTTCACTACGATAAAATTACAAATAGTATCAAAACCCAGCTAATCAAAAACATAAAATCCAACTTTTTAATTATTAATTTTTTGCTTAAAAAATAAAATAAAATAAAAAGTTGGCATGGTTGTGTTAGTTCTCACGTAGGTTATTCAATTTCTTTTTATTAAATTGATAATTTTTTTATTTTTTTAATTTAGACCTAATAAGGTTTGAATTGTATTTGACTGGATTAATCTATTTAGTCGAGTCAATTTAATTTATTTAGTTAAATTAATTTTAATAATTATAATTGTGAGTCAACTATGAGTTTGATTTATTTATCTAAGTGGTTTGTTAAGTAATACTCTAAAAGACGTGGGAAAACTATTGTAGCTTTCCCACGCCTTTCACTTTCTCATCTTTAATATATTATATTATTATAATTATTATATTATATTATATATTAAAAATTAAATGAAACCATAAATTGTTTTTTTAATGAATTGTTTTGTTTGATCTTCAGCTAGACACAGGGCTTTTAGATATATCTTTGCAGAAAGACCTAACACTCTTAGATCTTAGCATTTGTTTTTATATTTTTTATGCAAGAAAAAAAAATTAACCCGTGGCGTATGCCTTTGTTTTTTTTTCCTTTTCCTTTTCCTTTTTAAACCTTTTACTTTGAATAGCACGGTGCAATCCACAGTAAAAAAGCTTATGCCTTTAGTTTATTTTTTTTGTCTATAGTTTTTTAATATTAAATTTTTTTCTGTTTAATTATCAGGCTTTCATAACACGGATCCCAGGTTTGATAGTTTAACCCAGTTGATTCGGGTTTTTTTTTCTTTTTCTTCATTAGTTTTTCCTTCCTGTAGGTATTTTTCTCTTTGCCTTTTCCTTTTTAATTAATTCTTTTTTTTTAATTTAGTTCATTAATATTAAATCTTTTTTCTATTTAGTTATCACACTTTCATGACACGAATCACAGGTTTGACGGGTTAATCTGATTTGGCGAGTTAACCTAATTGATTCAGATTTTTTTTCTTTTTTCTCATTAGTTTTTTTTGTTAGTTTTTTTCTTTTTAATTAATCTATTTAATTATCATACTTTTATGACATGACCTTACAGCAAGACCTACATCCAATGCTATTGGGCTTGATATTGCTTTCAAACCTACTTAAACTTGGATCATGCAAGTTTAATATTATTATTAATATTATAAATATTATTCTTAGGTCAGACGTTGCAGTTAAACCCAAGACTATTGGATATAGTTTTGCAGAAAAACCTAATACTTTTAAATCTTAATTTTTTTAATATTTTTTATACAAAATAAATTGATCTGCAGCATCACACAGGTAATATATCTGGTCAACTACGATAACACGAAGAGTGTGTTTGGTATTGCGGTAGCTGTTGTGGTTGTGGTTTGAAAAAAGTTGTTTTAAAAAAAGTACTTTTAGTTGTGGTTGGTTTGAAAAAATAGGTGTTTGGTTAAAACTGTGGTTGAAATTGAGGTTGAATAAAAAGTAGTTTAATGTGTTTGGTTAAGAATGATTTTGAAATTAAGGTTATAAAATAATTTTAAAAAATATATATTACTATTGATGGTTTTAAATTTAAATATTGTAGAATTAATTACTCCTATTACATCATGAAATAAATAATACTTTATATAAAATATTTTTTATTATTCCATTAAACTATTTATAATTCCATTACGTACAAAATTTATCCGATAAGAACTACAGTTTTCATAATATTTTGAGCGTGTAATAAAATTAGATAAAATATTACCAGGTATAAAATTGATATTATAGTGCGAGTGAATTTAATTCACTATATACTAGTTTTTCAGGAAAAAAAATATTGTTCACATCATAGTGCGAATGAATTTAATTTACTCTAAAACTAATTTTTTTAAATGTAAAAAAAAAAAAGGTGTGTGTGCACGTGAATTGCACTGTTCACGTGAGCAGTGCAATTCACTCTTGAACAGTGTGTGCTACACTGTTCATGCTAATTAAATTTAGCGTGAACAGTGTCCACAAAGCAGCAAAATGCTGCTTCTTCCTTTCCTGCGTCTCGGACGTGAAAAAACGTGGGGCCCATACACAGTAAAATGTGTTTTTTTGGTTACCAAACAGGTTGCATCTACATTTTAAACAAAATACAGACGCAACCTCGTTATCAAACAGGCTCGAAGACTGCTTAAAAAAAGAGCCGTTGTAAGTACGTAATAAGGTCCACTTTTGTAATGGGCTCACGAGTAGGAAAGCTTAGTAACAAAGTCCCATGCTTTGTCAGCTGGCACAAAAATTTTATTTATTTAAGAGGGAAAACACAAAAATAAATTAAAATGTGCAATAACAAAAAAAAATTCAAAAAATGTTAGAATTTTATTTTATTTTGAAAAAAAATAGAGATGATATTAAGATGGCACTAATCAGGCGACATGTTTATTATCCAAGCCAACACAATCTATATATGATTGATATTATGTTTTGTTTTATTTATTTATTTTTATTAGAAATATATTGAAATAATATTTTTTAAATTTATTTTTAATATCATGATATCAAAACGATAAAAAAAGATTAAAAATTATTAATTTAAATCAAAATAAAATTTCAATTTTTTTAAAAGAACTACTTAACCGCACTATCAATCGCATTCGAAATAGCAAACTGCATTTCAAGTTAGAAACAGGAACAAGCACTCGTTTTTCTCGTTCTTCCAAGGAACAGACAGCGTGGGAACAATCGTTTGATAAGGATCGGTGCATGCATGCTTACACGTACACACACACACACAACACGAAACTGGTAAAGGTATTTGTCGGGTGTGTTTGATTTTGATTTTGAAAGTGTTTTTAAAACAAATTAATTTTTTTTTATTTTTTTAAATTAATTTTTATATGTTTTCAGATTATTTTAACATGATAATATTAAAAATAATTTTTATAAAATAAAAAATATTATTTTAATATATTTTAAAATAAAAAATATTTTAAAAAATAACTGAAATCATACTTCCAAACACATCTATTCGGAAGAAGCTACCGGGCTGCTCATGTTTTCGAGTGGTCTTATATACCTGGGGTGGGTGTGTGTCTGTCCGTGTGACAGTTTCTGGAGAAGAAAATTTCGAATGGAATTGTGTATATTGCCGACGAAATTGTTACTGGGAGTGCATTTCAGATCACCATGGCAACGAAATGGATCAGAAGTAGTCATAGCTCTGTTTTATTATGAAATTGTTACTGGGAGTGCCTTGATCAGAAGAACTATTTCTTTTTTTCTAACCAGTGATCAACTTGTGTTGAACAAATATATATATTTTTATATGACTTTTTATCATAACCAAACAAAGCCTTTCTATATGGCTTGCATATCAGATCGGGAACGGCATTTTTTCAGTTCCAAGCTGCAATCTCCGCGTATGGAGTTCCGTGTTGCTCGTCAAAAACAATAGCGGGACATTATTATAAATTTAAATAAATATTATCTCCTTGACTGATCTTTAGTGTCAAATTGAAGTGAACAAGTTTGGTTTTTTTATATTTTTGATACCTTTCTACACCGTTAATTAGGATAGCCCTGAAATTGGTCGGTTCTACGCGCATCTTAATTAGATGGATAGACAATACTCATTTTTTTATATTAACAAAAATATTCTTGATATTTTTGATCACTGGTCATGCTGCTGTGGTCTAATGTTGAAAGAAAAAAAATATTTAAAAAGAAAAGAAAAGGAAGAGGAAAAACAGTGGGTTTCCCACCTCTTCACTTCACTGTTCATATTGCAATGGAGATCCTTAAAACATTACGTTTGCTCATGGAGATCAAATTTAAGGATTTCTTGGTACCATTTACTGTTTCATTATCTATGTTATTGAATTTTTTTATAGCTCGATTGATTTTTTATTATTTTTTTAAATTAAAAATAGTGTTGAAGGTCGATCCGGTGAGAATTGGTGTTGTGATAATAATTACTTTTAAAATGTTTTTTTATTTAGAAATGTATTGAAATGATTTTTTTTATTTTTAAATTTAATTTTAATATTAACAAATCAAAACAATATAAAAACTTTTAAAAAATTTAATTTAAAAGAATTTTAAAAATTCTTAAATTTGTTCAAAGTGCTCAACAAACACATTTAAAAAAAAAAAACAAAAATAAACGTGAAAAGCAACTGGATTCATGTCCATAAATTTGAGAGTGGCGGCCTCTACCGATGCAGTGACCCTGCAGGTTATTCAACTTTTTGTTTGAAATATGGTTAATTATGTGGCTGTCTCTTCTTCTTTCTTGTGAAATTTCTAGGATACCACATTTGTGGTGGTAGTATCACTTTTGGAGGAAGACTACTTCTCTGTGAAGCTCTGGTTCAGGAGCAAGGAATCTTTCCATGAAAACCAAAAAAAAAAAAAAAACCTAACTTTCAAAAACCATCTTATTCGACTTTGAATAAAAATAGACATTTAATTATTGGGTTTTTCACTTTTTCAAAATAAGAAGTGAACACAAAAAACATGCGTTTGAACTGAAGTTTCAACTCATAGTTTATGTTCCATCAATTATTTTTTAAAAATATTTTTTTAAACTAATATATTAAAATAATATTTTTTTATTTTTTAAAAATTATTTTTCACGTTAATGCATTAAAATATCTGAAAACATAAAAAAATAATTTAAAATAAAAAATAAAATTCAATTTTTGACTACCTGGTTTATTTCGCATGCATGAACACTCACACAAGCAATAATAATTACCCGAAGGTCTTCATGATATATATAGACCTTAATTCACTTGAACAAGTATTCATCGGAGCAAGGTTGCCGGAGGCATCTTTGGGACCAAGTTAGCACAACAGTCTGATTTCTAGCCTCTTTGCAATGGCACTTTGTCTCCTTACCAACTTACCTAGCGTGAACTCCATGAATTGGAAAGATATGCCGAGGCATCCTCTGCCAAGAGCAGCTCATAGAACTTGCATTAACTTGCAGTTCACTTGTTCAGTAAGCTTGAAAGAATCCCATGAAGTAAGTAAGAGACGATTGGCCAATTACCAACCAACAACTTGGAGCTGCGATTTCTTGCAGTCTTTAAAGAATGATAATGCAGTAAGCACATGCTATATTATTTTTAGCTTTTTGTTTCTCATATATATATGAAGCATGGTGTGAAATATCCATATATATTGTAGGACAAAATATACAAAGACAAGGCGATGGAGCTAGAAGAGGAGGTGAGGTGCATGATTAACAGTGGAGACATGGAGATGTTAACCATGCTTGAAATGATTGATGACATTCAACGGTTAGGCTTGGGGCATCGGTTTGAAAAAGACATAAAGAGAAAACTTGATAGAATTTCTTCTTCGGAACAAAGTTACTTTGAAGCAGAGAAATCTCTCCGTGCGACTGCTCTTTGCTTCAGGTTACTGAGACAACATGGTTATGAGATTTCTCAAGGCACGTTATGAAAACCATGTCTAAAAGCCAATTTTTTCAACAACGTACAGGGTCCATATGTTTTTTTTTTTCACATGTTCACAAGGACCATGCCCCGTGATTTGATTAACCATGTTGTTTATGTGATCTACAGATATTTTTTATGGCTTTATAGATGATCAAGGCAATTTCATGGCCTCCCTTCACAACGATATCGAAGGAATGCTTAGTTTGTATGAAGCTTCACATCTTGCCTGCGAAGGAGAAGAAATTTTAAACAAGGCGAATAAACAAACAGGCATATACTTAAGAAACCATCTAGGAAACTCAGACTCTATGACTGCTGAAAGAGTCAGTCATGCTCTGGAGGTACCATTGCATCACAAGATGATCATGTTAGAAGCTCGATGGCATATTGAATCATACGGTAAGAGGGAAGATGCGAATCCCACGCTACTCCAACTTTCCAAGTTGGATTTCAACATGGTGCAATCAGTCTTGCAAAGAGATCTCCAAGCCATGTCAAGGTACGTATGATTAATTTACCAATAAGGAAATCAAGCTAGGCTTCGGTACTGTTGGTTTTATAATTTACCTCCCTGGTGTCGATGATCAAGGTGGTGGCATGACCTTGGCTTGAAGAACAAGCTGAGATTTAGCAGAGACAGACTAATGGAGTGCTTTTTTTGGACTGTTGGAATGGCCTTCGAACCTGAATTTAACTCATGTCGCAAAGGACTGACAAAAGTGACGTCATTCATAACCACCATAGATGATGTCTATGATGTTTATGGTGCTTTGGATGAATTGGAACTATTCACAGAGGCTGTTGAAAGGTTTGTATCGGCAGTATAATAAATCAATGATCATAAATTGTTTTTATTTTTTCCTGATCCCTAAAGATATTGTTGAGAAATCCCAATTGTTTTTCATCAGGTGGGATGTCAGTGCTGTGAGAAATCTTCCAGACTATATGAAGTTATGCTTCTTAGCCCTTTTCAACACAGTTAATGAAATGGCATATGACCACCTTAAAGAACAGGGAGAAGATGCCATTCCTTCTCTAACCAAAGCAGTATGTTCATCTAATTTAATGGCTTCTGTCGTGATAGTGATAACCTATATATACTTTATCCACCGAAGTTACAATTATACAAGTTCTATTACAGTGGGCGGATTTATGCAAAGCATTCTTGCAAGAAGCAAAATGGAGCTACAACAATATCACACCATCATTTGAGGAATATCTTGAAAATGCATGGCGATCGGTATCAGGAACTGTCATCCTCATCCATGCCTATTTCCTTCTGGGAGAAAACATCTCCAAGCAAGCTCTTGATTACCTAGTAAACTACGATGAATTACTCAGATGGCCATCCATTATTTTTCGACTCTCTAATGATTTAGCCACTTCATCAGTACGTAGTATATATGAATACTAGATTCTACTGCCAAGATTTGCTCAAGAAATTTATAGATTGTGCTACTTAACATTCTTGCTGTGGTTAATTTTTCAGTCAGAGATAGCCAGAGGGGAAACAGCTAATTCAATCTCTTGCTACATGTACGAAACCGGTGCTTCTGAGGCTGAGGCGCGAAAACACATAGAGAAACTGATTCAGAAGGCATGGAGGAACATGAACAAATGTCAAATTGATAACGAAACTCCTTTTGCTAGAAGCTTTGTAGGAACAGCAATTAATCTTGCTAGAATTGCCCAGTGCACGTACCAACATGGAGATGGTCATGGAGCACCAGATAGCAGATCCAAGAACAGAATCTCGTCCTTGATAATTGAACCCATTTCATTTCATTAATCTCTCTCTCTCTCTCCACACACACACACACACACGTATCTTGTATACAGTGTGTTCCTCGCGTTTCATCTTGATTTTGAGTTTAAAAGGTGTTTATTCTGAGATCAGGAGGTTAGAATAATGCCTCAATTTTAATATTATTGTTGTTATTATTTTTAATTTAGTATATATTATCTTTCTTTTGTTTCGCTGATCACTAATTATATTAATATTTTTTTTAATTAACGTGAGTGTATAAACATGTTTGTGTGTATCTTAACTAATATTACGGGTCCTGAAGTTAGCAACCATGTAAACCTTCAGTGGCTCTGAGGTTTCTGGGACTCGAATTAGTAATTTTCAGGGAGCAAACCCAGAACCTGATCAGTTAAGCTACACTCTCAATATTAACTATATATTTAGTTGACTTTAAATAGAATTAATAAATAATTTAGTCCATATAGATTAAAAATGTACTCCTCATTTGATCACATCAAAATATGCTGGCAAGTGGTATTATTCCGAGTTCCGACCATAAATTCTAGTGAAGTTACGTGTTCAGTTGTTAATATTGTCATGATTAACAGATGAGAAATTTTAACAATTCATGCATCATATGTGTTCTATATATATATATATATATATATATGAGGAAAAAAGAAGATGAAGAAGAAAGCAGCTTCATAGTCATAGAACCATGATCGTGACATATAGATGTACAAGAACCACAAAGATCTCAGACTGGGCCTGTGGGTCTTTCCGAGGTTCCTATGTACCTTTGTGATTTGTTTTCTTTCTTTGATGGCTATGGATAATAAGAAATATATAGTTATTTATTAAGAATAGAATTAGTCTATTTATTATTTTTAGTTTTTTTAGTTTATATATAATATATTAGATTAAATTTATTTTTTTTAATTGTTTTGATTACATTATGGAGTATTATTTTTTATTTCTTTTTATTTCTTTGGATTGTTACTCTTGTTCTTCGCATTACAGGTTTTTGAATATTTTTTTAGTTTTAAATTATTTTATATATATATATATTTGAATTATTTTCATGCATTTATATATAAATAAAGTTTTTAAAAAATATTATTTTTATATATTAAAAAATATTTTAAAAAACATTTTTTTATGACATTGATGCTTTTAACCAATAACACTATTAAAAAAGAAGTGGTTTTCATTTTTTTTGAGAGAAAAATTGGGAGTTATATATTGAAATTTATAAATTGAAATTCGAAACCTCCTCGACTGTTATGCTATGGCTTTGAATCCATCCTTGAAATGCTACCGATTCTCAATCTTCTGATTGCTTTTCTCATTTGATTTTTCGTTTTCTACCTTAATTGTTGATGTCGTTTACGTGCCTTTTAAAACGATGTCGTTGTTCCGACTGTCGGTGTCCAAAATATCGTGTGCTTCCTGATTGGATCAATCCAAGTGTCCTTCACGTAACCTTTTCTTGTCATCCAACCGTCCACCTGTTTTTCCCGTTCCTAGGTAATATCTTGACCCTTCATTTCTGTCCTTTTCTCTCCCCCCTTCTCTCTCATTTCTACCCCCGTCCCTCTCTCTCTCTCTCGCCAAGGTGGTCCTTGTTTGAGGCATAGCCTTTTCCATAGCTAAGTTTTCTTGTGACCATAGATTTGCATTTTACATACGTTCCCTTTCTAGTTCTTCTGGAGCACTATGGTATTTTGATAGGTTCAATTAATGGGCTTGGCGATAAGGTAAAAAGCTGTTTCAATAACACATTAACTTAAAAGCTTGGCGATCGATCAAGGTAAATACAGAACCTGGTGTATTTCTAAGCTTTCAAACTCATGATCATCTGTTGTGTTTTTACTCTGTAAAAATAGAGAATGAACTTGTAGAAGAGGCCCTGGAGATGATCTCCATGCATTTCCGATCGAGGTAGTCCTCAAATGCTGGCAGTATTTACATAAATCAGTCCACTGAACAGATAACACCACGGATTGGTTAGCAAATGAAATTTTCCTCGGCGATAATTTCTTCAATAATTTATTTGGAACAATCAAATGGAAGTGCTTGAGACTGCACCTCTTTTGATGGATCAATGATTTGCCCTTTTTCCATGAGATTTTAATAAGCTATTCTTGCCTGCAAAAACAATAAGGTTGGTCTTTCTTAATGTAATTAAAGGAAAAATATTTTAAAAAATTGTCGTTATTATATTTTTAAATATCCTTTAAAACTTGTTTAATATTAAGATAGTTGTTTCAAAATATTTTTTATTTGAAAATATATTAAAATAATATTTTTTATTTTAATCTATCAGAACAATGTAAAAATAAAATAATAATAATAATAATTTAACTGCAAAAACAAATGGTATGTTAATGCTTTGTATATAGTTAGAATTTTATTTTAAAAGAAACACCTGCAACGCCACGTAATTTGTTTGTCGTCAAAGATGCGATTTGTAATATGGCGAAAAAAATGTTTTCTTCCCGCGCCGCCTGCCTATCTATAGCTTAACTGAGGTCACGTTTTTTTTTATTCTTTTAAAAATTTGACTTCTTCAAACTGAAGTATTCCGACAACCTATGCTTGTTTAGGCTGGCCAAACCCTAGTTCGATAGAATTAAATTCAGGAGTTTTTATTTTTATTTTTATTCAAAACATTATTGTTTTAGTTTTTTAATTTTTTTTAAAAATAATATCATTTTAGAATAAAACTAGCTCAGTTCATAAAAAAAAAAATTTTAAAAAAAATTAGGTTAATTGTGGTTAGTTGGATTTAGATATGTGTTTGATAAAAATTGCGGTTGAAGTTTATATATAGTAAAAAATATGTATAAAATGTTTGGTGAAAATATTATTGCGGTTGTTTTTCAAAATGCTTTTTACTTGAAAATACATTAAAATAATATTTTTTTTATTTTTTAAAAATTATTTTTAATATCAGCGCATCAAAATGATCTGAAAATACTAAAAATATTATTTTAATATATTTTTAATTACAAGCTTTTTTTATAAAAACATTTTGTATTATTTTGCCACACCCTTATCTTTCTAAAGAACACGGATAGGTAAAATCTTGTATACACAGGAAACTACTTCAAAAAACCTAGCCCATCACTACAATTTTTTAAACATCAGTTAATACCAGCTCGTAGCCGTCCTCTTCATGTATATTTCAAAATTAAAGAAGGTTAAATTCTAAAATGTCAATGGTACCTTTAATTAATGGGAAAAACACATGAGATTTTATTGTTAGAATTTGTTTTCATAAAATATGATTAATGAAAATATTTAAGACCAAAATTAAAATAGATTTCACTCACTTTTAGAATAAAAAATTTATTGAAAATTATTTTTTTACATAAATTCTTTAACCTAAAATAGTAATATGATTAAAATAAGTTATGAGTAAATATTAAATTAATCTAAAAAAATTAGTTCGCATGTTTTTTTTTGATACTCGTAATTCTTTATCCCACATAAAAAAATACAAAATTCTCTTCCATTTTATTTAGTTGAAAGCTAGATAGTAATTAATGAGCCTCAATAAAGTAGTATTGTTTTAACTATTTTGCCCAGGCTTTGTTCGGCTTGGCTTGGGCTCTAACTTAAGCATGGGCCATGGGTCATGAGATCTTGTGTTTGTTTTTTATTAACTTATTTTAGACTTGTATTTAAGTTTTTTATAAAATAATTATTTGGTCCAAAAAAAATATTTTTTTGTCAACCCGTTTATATATATTCATCACATGAATAAAAAGTCTAAATAATCTTATTTTTTCTTAACATTTTTTTTCTTTAAGGGAAAAAGATCTTGTTTTTAAAGCTAAACATTATTAGGTTTTTATTTTTTTTATGGAAGATAATTAAGCAAAATAACATAAATTAATTATGATAATTACCAAAATTGATTCTTCATCAATTTTAGTTTCAAAAATCAATATAAATAAGGGTGGGAAGGAGGATGTTTTGTATTTTTTTTTTGGCAAAATATCTCTAGCCTTCTCTCCACTATTTTCCACCTTTTCTTTTGTTTCTTTTTTTTTTTAATCCTAGAGTTTAGGTTTATGTTCTTGTAAAGATATTTGAGTTTTTTTTTATAGCCGTTGTTTAGTAATACACCTAAACAAGAAGAAGGAGTTAATTGTATAAGTATCATGCTTTTACCAAGTAAAGAGTAATAAAATTTTAAGAACATAGAATTGATTATTGACAACAACAAACAAATATCTATTTCTAGTTCTTAAATCCTCAACAAGTATATATCTTACATTTATATTGGTTTTATTTTTAATTTTAATTTTGATATTGTACATGATAGTGTGCATGCTAGGATTTTTTATGTTTAATATATAATTATTTTTTATATAACCTAATTAGCCTCATGATCTTAGTGCCGACCAACCTTCTTCTTCAACGCTATTTTTATTTTAGATTTGTTATATTTAAACGTACAAATGTTTAAATTTGTAATAAATATTTTAGTTTTATACTAATTTATTTTAAAATTATAAAATAAATTTATTTTTATTATTTTTTAGTTCTGTTCAATATGTTTTTTTTTTAAATATTTTTAAAATAATATTGACGGGGTTACCGATGAAACTAGACCTTCAGTATATTCTAGAGAATTGAAAAATAATTATTACAAATGTCACTATTATTTATGGGGTACCAATGAAACTAGATCGTTGATATATTTTAGAGAGTTGAAAAATAATTACTATAAATATCACTATTATTGTTAATACACTGATAGAATTATAAATGATATTCTGTCGATGATATGTTATTTTTACTAATGATATACCGACGAAATAAAATGGGTAAATTCTTTTTTGCACACTTTATATGTTTATAAATCAATCTGTATAAAGAACTTATTAACAGTTTATAAATTACCATCAAGAATTTTTCTAGTAAATTATTTTTATTTGTGAGTTCGTGGATAATATGTGTATTGATAGAAATTCTGATCGCTAAAACTATTAAATCTAATAGTGTACTCTCGACCACTATGCCCATCTCCATTCTGATAAGCACAATGGGCTTGCCGAGCAAAGTTAAAAGCTGATTCAATAAATGGTTTTGCTAACAAAGAGTCATCAAGTCTTTCTTTGTTCAGCTTCTTCCTGTTTTCATCAATCAAATTCCTTGCATGTTCAAGAGCAAGTTCCTCCGAAAGACCAGTTCTGTGCATGTAGCATGATACAGAATTTGCAGTTTCTCCTCTCTGAATATCCGCCTGTGTACACAAACAAGAGTGTTGATGTGAGAAACCATAATTTCTATGCATTTTTCCTGATGTCTCTCACTAGAGGTGATGCACCCATCTCAGAGAATATAAAGGAGAGAACTAAGGCAAGTGAAAAACATACTGATAATGAAACCAAACCCTGATGTATTTCTAAGTTTTCAAGCTCATCTTTTGGTGTTTTTACTCAGTAAAACATGATAATGAACCAGTAGAAGAGACCCTGAGGATGATCTTCATGCATTTTCGAGATAGTCCTCAAATGCCGGTGTGGACTTATTGTAAAACCATTTTGCTTCTCTTAGGAAAGATAACTGAATAGAGATTACAACAGATTGGTTAGCAAAAGAAAATGGCATTGGTAATAATTTTTTCAGCTGAGTTATCAGAAAGTTAGAGATAATCAAACGGAACTGTACGAGACTGTACCGCTTTTGTCAGGTATGGAAGAATGTTTCCCCCCTTTTCCTTGAGATTTTCATAAGCTATATATCTAATTGATAGTGTTATAGAGATCAGTAAGGAAGCAAAGCTCCATATAATCCGGAAGATCATTGATTGCATTGACATCCCATCTGAGATAGTAACCAATTAACAAGAGCAAAAACTCTATGATTCAGCAACTTAACGACAGGATCAAACATAATGGCGCCTCAATACTCCACTCAGCTGTTAGTCTGTCTGTGCTACGATGCAACGGAAGCTGCAATGCGTGATTCGCTTGTTTTACCAGATTTATGCGGTTGAGGTCCTCTAGATTCCATCTTGTTAATGCCTTGGCCTCCTCCAAAAGATTTTCTCCTTCCAAGGCAAGAAATGGAGCTTCATATAACTTAGAATGTCCTTGATGTCCTCTTTCAGGCATTCCATGAAACTTCAGTTTTGGTCCTTGAATTTGTTGGACACATCAGCACTTTCAAAGGCATTATGATCAGTATCCAATATAAATTCCATATTGCAAGAACATACCTCATTGTTAGGCATGAAATATATGAAGTATAATTAGTAGCTAGTTTGTTTTTATTTCAAAAACAAATTTGAAAAAATTTTAATTTTTTATTTTAAATTAATTTTTTTATATTTTCGTATTATTTTGATTTTGATGTACTGATTAAAATTATAAATTTTAAAAAATAAAAAAATTATTTAAATACATTTAAATACCAAGTTAATTATATTTTAATCCTTAAAGCTTATGATGGACTGATTCGGTCCTATAAATAACCAAAAAGTTGAAACATTTTTTTATTGACGGGACATAATTTTCATTTCATTTTTCTAATTTTGGTCAATTACTAGCTACTGCCTGAAATTATAATTTAAACTATTTTAAAGTAAAGTTGTGCATAAAAAATATTTGAAGTAAAATAAAAAAATAAAGTTTAGCGTCCATGCATGCTCATTAATTAGAAAAAAAAAATATAATGGAGTGGATGATATTTGTTATAATTAATTTTCATGTTTTGAAAAGGCTGTATTATAAACTTATTATAATTGTTATTGTTGTAACCCAATTTTGGATTCACCAAGATTTTCTTGAATGTTATTTTATTTCTATTATTATTTATAAAAATCCAAAAAAAATTAAGAAAAAGTTTAAAATTCAAAAATATTTTTCTCGAGTCAACCGCATCTTTCCATAAGAACCGATTCCACCGAGTCAAAACGGGTCAAACCATGTCGACCCGAGTAAAAAATGAGTTTTCGGTCAAAACCGAGTCCACCGAGTCAATACGGGTCAAACCATGTCAACCGAGTAAAAAATGAGTTTCGTGCCATTTTGGGTCAAAACTGTTATTTTTGGTCAAAACCTGGTTCACCGGGTTGATACCCGTCAAAAGTTTTTTCCAAGGTGTTTCAACATAATTTTCGGTCATTTAAAATTGATTTTTAGCGTTTGAATCGGGCTTTTTCTAATACTGATTTGAATTTTTAATTTTATCTATATAAATATTTATTATTATATATAATAAAACAAAATCAATAATTCAAAAGTTAATTTTTTTTTCAACGGAGCAGTTTAATTATACAAGTATTAGGTATGTTAATATAATTTTTTATTTAAAGGTGGATGTGAGTTGTCCCCTCTCATTGCCTATAAATAGCCAGCCGGAGAGAAAAAAAAAAGAGGGGAGGGGGAAAGAAAAAAAAAGAAAGAAAAGAATTGCAAATACTATTCACGGTTTTTTTTACTATTTCTTCACGAGGGTAGGATATTGATTTTTATTAAAAACAATATGAAAAATACCAAATATATCCTAACCGTTAGATCTAATAGGGTTTACATCTGAACCGTTGATTTAATAAAAGACAATAGGGCTTACCACACCAGATTAAACCCCAAACACATCTCAGCCCTTGAAATAATCTAAGCTTTGATCTCGTTGCGCCACGTCACCGGGTGTACCGAGATTTCGGTGTACCGCGTCGCGCTCGATCCCACCTCTGTTCATCCGGACCGTCGATCAACCTGCAGATCGCGCCAATCACAGCCGCACGATATTTCCATCAGAGATCCAACGGATCACAGGCCGCAGCTGCACCGGTGTACTGTGCTTGCGTTCTCACCGTAGCATAACCCAGAGCATATCTCTCCTCTCGCCGGCGACTCCCTCTCTCTCCTCCGATCTCCCATATCCGGCCATCTAAAGCTTCCAAACCACCACAGAAAGGTCGCTATCCTCATATAAAGCAAAACCCCGGCCGTTTGCAGCGTTTTCGCCGCCCCATTTGGCCGGAAAAGGGCCGCGATCGTCGGCTGCCACCGAAGCTTCAAGTCGTCGATTCTCCCTCGTCAGCTATCAACGGCCGTCGAGACCACCGCCATAAGAATCCTCGTCCTCAGATCTACCAGAATCAACCATCGGTTGGCCAGAAAGCTCACCGGAAAATCTCCCCTCCGCCAACAGTAGCCGCGCGTGTGCCACACGCGCCGCCAGTGGCATTTTCGTAATTTTCGGAGGAATTCGAGGGTATTTCAGTATTTTACCTATACAGTGACACTCAGGTAATTTTTTGGGTTTCTACTGGTATTTTTTATATTTTATATATATATAAATGCTTGTAAATTTTCTTGCATGTTGTAAAAAATACAAAAACCAAAGTCGACACGTCTCTTTTTTAAAAAAGGACCGATGTCAAAAATATAAATACCAAATATGGATTATGTTCATTATTTCTTTTGGTAACCCGGACGTAACTCTCCTTTTTAGGGATAAACGTTAATATTTTAGACAAGTCTCCTAATTTTTAGGGACGGATGTCATTTTAACGCGTCTCCTATTTTAGGGACCGACGTTAATCATAAAAAATTTACAAATAAACCCAAAATATAATGGATTATATCCATTATTTCTTTTGGGCAACCCGGACGTGACTCTCCTTTTTAGGGATAAACGTTAATATTTTAGACGAGTCTCCTAATTTTTAGGGATCGATGTCATTTTTAACGTGTCTCCTATTTTTAGGGACCGACGTTAATCATAAAAATTTTACAAATAAGCCCAAAATATAATCGCATTTGAATCAAATACAAAAAAAAAAAAAAAAAAAAACACAAGTAAGGGTAACCTTTCTTTTGAAAGGATGTTTTAAGGGTGGTGTCTACCTTCCCTTAATCATAACTAACCCCGTACCCGAATCTCCGGGACCGTGTCTAATTTGGGATTTCTAGTTCCCTCAAATTACTAGATGGCGACTCCAATAAAATCTTTGTTTCCCCCAATTGAGAAAAAAAAAAAAACCTTTTTGTTTAAATAAACAAAACAATGGGAGCCGTCGCCCGACGTCGTGTATCGACGTAATGGCGACTCCACCGGGGACTTAGGGTTGAGCCAACTGCTTGTGTTTGCTGTTCATTTGCTCTTTCTTATTGCTTTTTATTTTTGGGCATTTATTTTATTTGCATTATTTATTTTATGCAATATCTACTGTGATTTCTTTTCAATTTTTCATATTGCCACATGCACGCATGTTATCTATTTGTGTATTCACACACATCACGGTGAACCCATAAAAGCTCGGACCCGAGCTCGTCCTTTTTAAGATTAGAAAAGAGAGATTCAAGTGGCAAGTGTGACTTATGTCCACCGATGCTCATTTGGACTTTCGCTTGGATTGTAACTCACCCTATGCAACTAGTATTGTGGAGTCTTTCTCCCCTACTCATGTTGTATAAGGTTAAGAGGCCGATTACTTCATGAGTAATTCGGGCAATCTAAGAACCAAAAAATATCTTTAAGGATAGACTAAACTGAGCCAAACCTTATGAGCTAGATCCTATCAAGTAGGATATACCCATTAGGACACGAACAAATGTCAATGCATGAACATACATGTTCATATACATTTCATATGCTCATTAAGTCTCCACCGATCCTTACAGGAAGTGTGAGATGGAAAAACCCATTACTATTGAGGAATTTTTGACCGGATCGAATTGAGCCAACATGATGAAGCGGGATTGTTTGCCATCGAATTTGAGTCTCATGAGAAATGTTTATTTTGATTCCGATTTATGGCATCAAATTTCTCCCTTAAATCGGTTCAAGTTCCCGTGGGTTTGGAGTCCTCGGTGAGAACTTTCTTAAGAGAATCTGATCCGGTCTGTTCCTCGTCATAAGTTAAAGGAAAACTTGAAACAAATAACAAGCATGCATAAAACATATGGCATTTTGCATCCATTTGTGCATTTCATTCATTTTACTTGCATTCATTCAGGTTGAAATATAGGTCCCCCAAAAGACCATAAAATTCATTACACTCGACTACGAAGGAAGATAATGGAGAACGAAGAAAGAGCACATCTAGAGGCTCATTATCAAAGGGAGTTAGAGAGCATGAAAAGCGATATCACACGACTTACAAGTCTACTCGAGCAGGCCCTAGTATCCAAGTTTGGGGAGGATACATCTACTCACCCTAGCAGCAACTCCATCTCGTATCTATGCCAGCGGCCTCCTTTTGTATTCACGTCTCAAAATTTAGGGGCAAATCCCTCTTCATCCGAACAACGGTTCACGCCCATGTTCCACCAAAGACAAGTGCCGGTTCTTGTAAACTTGACAAATGATGACTCACATATGATGAAATTCTCTAAACAAGTTGATTATGAGAAGTTGACCGCTCTAGAAGACAGTTGAGGGCAATCGAAGGGGGCGGACTTATATGATCCTGTTCATGCCGCAGATGTGTTTAGTTCCAAATGTAGTTGTACCCAAAGAATTTAGGGTACCGGAATTCATCAAGTATACTTGAACCGAATGCCCAGTCACACATCTTAAATCTTATTGCAATAAGATGGCGAAGTAGTGAATGATGAGAAACTTCTCATCCATTTCTTTCAAGATAGTCTTTCTCGGATCGGCGCTAAGGCGGTATACAAGGCTAGACAATACAAAAATCGAAAGTGGAAAGATTTGGTAAAAGCTTTTGTGGAGCAAGATAAATTCAACATGGAGGTAGCCCCGGACAGTCAAGCTTGTTAGTCATGGAGAAGGGCAACAAAGAGATCGTAAGAGAATACGCTTTGAGATGGCGTGAAAAAGCATCTCATGTGCAACCCTCTTTGTTAGAAAAAGAAATGGTCACTTTGTTTTCCAACACTTTTAAATCTCCTTACTTTGAACACCTAGTGGGTAGTTCAGCTCAACATTTCTATGATGCCGTAACTATCGCTGAGAGGATAGAACAAGCAATAAGAATGGGGAGAATGTTAGAGCCTACTGAGAAGAAAGGCTTTACTGGGAAAAAGAAGGATTCTGAGGTGAACAACGTGGAAGGAGTGTATAAGGGTAAGAAGAAAAATTACCATCATTATAACTTCCAAATACCTACCCAACAAGTTGCAAGTGTAAACTTCACTAAGCCTTTCCCTACCAACCAACAAAACCAACCAAATGACCAACAAAGTAACCAGATTGTTAATCCTCCAAGAAGGAACTTTCAAAGAACCCAAGAACGATTGCCACCATTACCACTTCCCTTGGGAGAAATGTATTCAAAGTTGTTGAGTATTGGGCAAGTGGCCCCTGTTCCCTTAACCCCACTACAACCTCCATACCCAAATTGGTATAAGCCGGATCCGACATGTGAGTATCATGCGGCATTGTCGGGGCATAACATTGAAAGCTGTAATGCATTTAAAAACAAGCTTCCGCAATTGATAAAAGCCGGATGGATAACTTTTGATGATGCACCGAATGTGAATTCCAACCCTTTACCCAATCATGCTGCAAGTAGTGGAGGGGTAAATGCTCTAGGAGTAGAGGGTAAGAAGGAAAGAGTTTTGAAGGTTTCCATGGAAAGACTGTACAGTATGATGGTACAGTCTGAATATTTGCCTGAGGTTGAACCAGTGATGAATGGAAATAATTACTGTAAGTTTCATGGCGAGGTGGGACATCACATTGATGATTGTCAAGAATTTCACCAGGAAGTGAAAAGGATGCCGACTTTCGGCATGATAAGGATAGAGAGTGAAGAAGAAAGTAGTGAAGTTGGGATGTTAGGCCATCAGGAGAAAAAGGTGGAGGTTTGTAGACTCCAACCAACTGTGGGTGGTCCACCAAAACTAATCCTGACCAAACCTGTGTGCACAAATAGTGGAAGTTATGGCACAATGCCTTACAATTATGGATATTCTTTCAACATTAAGAATCCTACTCCTATCTTCCATACTGAAATCGGTGGTTTAACTCGAAGTGGTCGGTGTTTTACACCAGAAGAATTGGAGAGGCAGAGGAAAGCTAAAGGAAAAGACATAGTTGATGCTTTTAAAGGTATGGAAGTCAACAAACCTATAAGTGAAGATGAGTCTAATGAATTTCTGAAGTTGATGAAGCATAGTGAGTATAGTGTGGTAGATCAGTTGAAGAAAACTCGCGCTAGAATCTCTTTAATGTCACTTATCTTGAGTTCCGAATTACACCGTAAAGCATTGCAAAAGGTGTTGAATGAAGCATATGTGCCCCAAGATATTACTCGGATACGATGGAACATTTGGTGGGAAGAATTCAAGCCTCTAATTACTTATACTTCACCGAAGATGAGCTAGACCCGGAAGGGACGGGGCATAACAAGCCTTTGTACATCACCGTGAAATGTAAGGACTGTCTGATCGGCAAAGTGCTTGTGGATAATGGTTCAGCTTTGAATGTGCTACCAAGGCATATGCTAGATGAGATGCCAATTGATGCTACTTATATGAGGCCAAGCACTATGACGGCTTAGAGCATATGATGGTTCCCCTAGACAGTAATAGGGACCATTGACATTGAATTGTTTGTAGGGCCTCGATGTTTTTGGTAACCCTACAAGTAATGGATATACATCCTTCATATAGCATGTTATTGGGAAGACCATGGATACACGCCTCTGGGGCCGTGACATCATCTCTACACCAATGTCCGAAGTACATTATCAACGGTACTCTAGTGAAAGTTAAGGCGAAGAAACCTTGTCCATGATAAGGAATGTGTCGGTCCCTTATATTGAAGCAGAGGATTGCAAAGATGGAAATCTTCATGCCTTCGAGATTGTGAACACCGAATGGGTACCGAGAAGACAAGTGTTGAGAAGACCAATCATTTCCGATACACGCGTAATGATAGCTAAGTGCTTTTTGAAACATGGGCTACCATTCCGGAATGCTCCAATTATCTGGAAATCTTAAGACAGTCAACATGATGAAAATTAAGGCCGGATCGTAGGTTTGGGCTTGGCTATAAGCCTAAGAAAGATGATCACAAGAGAGCCGCCGGATGAGGCGAGAAAGAAGGTTGGCGTGAATGGAAGGAAGAAAGCCGGAAGAAGAAGACATTGTAATCCCACCCATCCATGTTTCTTTCCCAAAGTCAAGATATGTAATGAAACCCGAGGACATGATGGAAGGCTTGGGACAACAACTTGTCATCATGGATATCAACAATGTAGAGGAAGGTGAAGGAAAAGGCAGGAATTATAATGATGAGCCGAAAACAACAAAGAAGATGAACTGTTACCTCGCTTAACCGTCCACTCTCTAGAAGAGGCTCCAACCAACACATTTGTGCGAAAGCTTTCAGTTGATGAAGTATTCCGCACTGGGAGATTGAAGAAGCCCCGGTTGTTTTCAAGAAGTAATGATTAAGCGTCTACTTATATTCGCTTTTATGTGCTTTGTGTGCTTTCCGTTGAAGTTTGCTTTGTGTTTTTGTACCTAGTTGGAAATCTTGGCTCAAGATGTCAACATAAGGTCTTTTTATAATTATTGAGCCAACTTTTAAATATTATTGAGATCGTGCATTTTCCTCAACATTTGTTACCTTATTTTGCTTTGTTTGACTACAAGATATGCATTTACACCGTAAACACCTTCCGTTTTCGGGAATCCCGAAATTGAATCCTCCATAAATCCACAAACATATTGCATTGAAAATGAATGGCCAAACTTTGATAAGGATGTGATTGCAATGGATGAAGAGGAATGGAATGAAGATGATATGAAAGAGTTTACTAGACGGATAGAACAGTTTGAGCATGCTTGGAAACCCGCAAAGAAGAATTAGAGGTGATAAATGTAGGCACGAGAGCAAGATAAAAGAGAGCTAAAGATTGGAACTCGATTACCACGAAGAAAGATGTAGTTTAACAAAGACTACTACAAGAGTATACGGATGTGTTTGCCTGGTCTTATGCAGATATGCCTGGTTTAGACATTGATATTGTAGTACACGAGTGCCTCCGATAGAAGGATGTAAACCTGTTAGCGAAAATTGAGAAGAACTCGCCCGGATATTCTACTCAAGGTCAAAGCAGAGATAGAGAGCGAGTGGGATGCCGGTTTTCTAGAAGTTATTAAATACCCTCAATGGGTATCTAACATAGTGGTAGTCCCAAAAAAAGGATGACAAAATCGAGTATGTGTAGACTTCGGGATCTAAACAAAGCTAGTCCCAAGGATGATTTTCCTTTGCCTCACATAGACGTTCTAGTGGACAACGCCGCTAAGAGTTCAACTTATTCCTTCATGGATGGATTCTCCGGGTATAACCGATTAAAATGGCTGAAGAAGATAAAGAGAAGACCACTTTTGTCACACCGCTGGGAACATTTTGCTACAAAGTGATGCCATTCGGGTTAAAGAATGCTTGGGAGCCACATATCAAAGGGCAATGTTGACACTTTTCCATGATATGATGCATAAAGAGATTGAAGTGTATGTGGATGATATGATTGCCAAGTCTAAGAATGAAGAAGATCATGTTCGTGTTCTAAGAAAATTATTTGATAGACTAAGGAAGTATCGGTTGAAGCCGAATCCCGCAAAATGCTCATTTGGGGTAAAGTCCGGAAAGTTCTTGGGATTTGTGATAAGCAATAAAGGAATAGAGGTCGATCCCGATAAAGTGAAAGCAATTCAGGCTATGACAGTTCCTAAAACGAGAAGGAAGTAAGAGGCTTCTTAGGACGTTTGAACTACATCGCTCGATTCATATCTCATTTAACAAAGAACATGTGAGCCAATCTTTCGATTACTTCGAAAAAAGAATCCTGGTACATGGGACAAAGATTGTCAAGAGGCTTTTGATAAAATAAAGCAATACTTACGTAATCCACCTTTGTTAGTGCCACCATGTGCCTGGAAGACCTTTGATCTTGTATTTAACAAGAATCGAGGTAGCAATGGGTTGTGTGTTGGGACAACATGATGAGTCCGGAAGAAAGGAGCAAGCTATCTATTATCCGAGTAAGAAGTTTACCGATTGTGAATCTAGATATACTATGACCGAGAAGCTATGTTGTGCCCTTGCATGGAGTACGAAGCGCCTTCGACAATATATGTTGTATTATACCACCTGGTTGATCTCAAAAATGGATCCTCTTAAATACATCTTTGAGAAACCTTACTTGTCAAGCCGAATAGCAAGGTGGCAAGTAATGTTGGCCGAGTATGACATTGTATACAAGACAAGAAAATCAGAAAAAGGAAGTGTCATTGCTGATCATTTAGCAGATAATGCTATCAAAGATTATGAGCCTTTGAAATTTGACTTCCCGGATGAGGATGTGTTGATAGTAGAAGAAGACAAAGAGAAGAATGATTGGTGGATCATGTATTTTGATGGGGCAAAGAATGTATCCGGCAATGGAGCAGGGGGCCGTGATAATCTCACCGATAAGAAGCAATATCCCATCTCAATCAAGCTACAATTTGAATGTACTAACAATACTGCTGAATATGAGGCTTGTATCCTTGGCTTAGAAGCTCGCTTTAGAGATGAAGATAAAGAAGCTTGATGTCTATGGGGATTCAATGTTAATAATCTGTCAAGTGAAAGGTGAATGGCAGACCAAAGAAGAAAAATTGATACCCTATCAACAATATCTCTCAAAACTGACTGAGGACTTTGATGAGATAGATTTTACCCATATGGGAAGAGACAAAAACCAGTTTGTCGATGCTTTGGCAACCTTAGCTTCTATGGCCCAAACTGACATTACGGCATCGTGGTACAACCAATCTGCATTGAGATTAGAAATTTTCCAGCTCATTGTTGTTCAATTGAAGGAGAAGTAGATGAGAACCCATGGTTTTATGACATCAAGCAGCTTTATCCAATATCAAGAGTATCCCTCGGGGCATCTAAAGCAGATATGAAGACCTTGAGACGGTTAGCCATGGAATTTTACCTGGATGGAGAAATTCTATATAAAAGATCATTCAATGGGACTTTACTAAGATGTCTAGATGAAATCGAAGCTAAGGTAGCATTGCAAGAAATTCATGAAGGAATTTGTGCAACTCATGCAAGTGGGCATATGATGGCCGACAACCGCAACGATCCGGATACTTCGGATGACCATGGAAAAAGATTGCATTGATTACGTCGAAAAATGCCATAAATGTCGTGTATAGTGATAAGATAAATGCACCTCCAAACTCCTCTGCTCAATATGACATCACCATGGCCATTTGCAATGTGGGGAATAGATGTGATTGGCCCAATCAACCCAAAGGCCAAGAATAGGCATCAATTTATCTTAGTAGCCATTGATTACTTCACAAAGTGGGTGGAGGCCAGCTCTTATGCTCATGTAACTCAAAAGGTGGTCAAGTGTTTCATTGAGAAAGATTTGATTTGTCGGTACGGTTCACCCGAGAAGATAGTGACCGACAACGCCCAAAATTTTAATGGAAAAATTATCACGTAATTGTGTGTGAAGTGGAAAATTAAACATTCAAACTCGTCTCCTTACGTACCAAAGATGAATGGTGTCATCGAAGCCGCAAACAAGAATATCAAGAAGATTATCCGTAAGATGGTAGTCAATTATAAGGATTGGCATGAGATGCTTCCATTTGCTCTACATGCATATCGCACAGCCGTAAGGACATCTACTGGAGCTACACCTTACTCATTAGTATTTGGGATGGAGGCGGTGATGCCTTTGGAAGTAGAAATCCCATCTTTGAGAGTACTAATAGAATCTGAACTAGAAGAAGCCGAATGGGCTAAACCGAGATATGAGCAGCTAAACATGATAAGTGAAAAGAGGTTGGCCGCAATTTGTCATCACCAGTTATACCAAAGAAGGATGGCCAAAGCATATGACCTAAAGTCCGACCAAGAGAATTCAAAGAAGGGATCTTGTACTAAGAAAAATCCCACCATTACCAAGTGAAGACCGAAGCAAGTGGGCACCAAACTACGAAGGCCCATATGTAGTGAAGAAAGCATTCTCCGGAGGGGCTCTGTTGTTAACTAGGATGGATGGAGATGATTTACCTAGGCCCTGTAAACTCGATTCCGTGAAAAAGTATTATGTATGATGTGTTTCATCCAATCAAACTCAATTAAATGAAGTTTTGGCCAGGAAATTCTCTTTGCATATACCTCACCAAAAAACCCATGCATGATCTCGATGGCTCAACAAATTGATCTTTCAAACTTTTTTACAGGAGAACTCAGTTTTCTTAAATGAGGTTTTAAAAGAATGGACTTTGTTTATGATTTCAATGAAATAAATCAATGATTTGTTTGGAATAATGTTCGAGCAATTCCCTTGAAAGAGATGACCAAACAAGTCAAAACGTGTAATTGGAACAACCATCACTCAAATTATGTCTTGGACCTACATTTTAACAAAGCATGAATAATGATTGGTAACATATTAGTTTGTCATGGACTCGCAAAACATGGTGTCTTACAAATTCAAGCATTACGCTGGATGTGGACAAAGTTTATTGGTTTTAACTGATCTTACTTGAGATGAGAAAAGGCCATCTTTGATATTCTTTTCACTTTCTTTAAAATTATCCTTTGCCGTCCTAATTTGAGCTGAGTCTATTTAAAGTTTTTTCTTTCATAAGAACCTTAACTAAGATCACACCCTACACTAGGGGGCAAAAAGAGAGAAATGATTATGGAAAACGTCTTGAAAGCATGTGAGCTTATAAAGTCTGTCGCCAAGGAATTCAACAAAATTCCAAATAATTGAGAAAATGCTCAACAAATATGAGAGTACAAAAAACAGAAATTCCTAATTTGGAATATTTAGTATCATTTTTGGTTGTCAAGATAGCAAAAGAAAAGGTGAAGATAAGATAACAGTGATCTATAGTTTTTAAACCCTTAAACACTCTTTTGAGCTTATGAAATACTCTTTCTTCTATAGCCTTGAGCCATAAAATACATTACGTGCCTTTAAAGTCCTTTCTAATCAAGAAAGCAACCTGGATCAATAAACAACGTTCACAAAATATAAGAGACTTTTTCATAAAGAGTCATGACGTAGCAAATAATTACTCGTTATTATTCATGCCGTTAAAAATGGTGGTCCCGAAAAATAAAAGACAAATTATTTCTTCTCTCAAAATACATTCAAGTAATCACTTGAACACTTTGAAAACCAAAGCGAGAAGGTCATCTCATCATTTATCTTCATCTCGAGATTACTTTTACTAAGAGATTTGACACAAATCCCCTGAATTGCTTGAACATTGTTGTAAACAGACATTGAGAGTTTCAGCTTTTCAAAAACAAAACAGATCTTTTGAAAAATCATTTTTGAAAAAAAGGTTTTCTTTGTAAGAAAAATGAACATTTGACACACTGCGAGGCACTGTTAGAAAATCAGTGACACAAGAGTAAAGGAGGAAATGAAATGAGGCAGTTAACTCTTCCAGGGGGCAGAGAAGCAGTTACCAGATCCCAATGGCACGAAGAAATTTGCTTCCCTAGTGGAAAATACACATGATAAAAACTGTAAGCTTCTTCCAAAGATAAGGACCGAAATAGTATTGATTTGCAAGTATCATAATTCCTCCAAAGAACGGAGATTGTTGACTCTCATAATATGATCGGTTAGACAATAAGATAACCGATACATCTTCGAGAAGAGAAATGTATATGAAAATCTCGGGTGAAGCGGGATAATCCTCATATATTGACCATGTGAATTGGTAAAGACTCCTCAACAATGGGAATGTTGCCAATAGAACAATGTCGGGCCAAGGAGAAGCGAATGCTCTCGGTGGAGTAACCAATAGAGAAAGGTGCGATGATCGTTGGGAAACTCAAACAAAGCTTATCTTAGAAAATGAGCAACATGGGTCGGCTTGAATAGATTTGAAGGATGTGTGAATCAAAAGAGCTCACTAAAAAATCAAGATCAAGATCCTCAAACAAGATGAACGGGGGACCTATGTTTCAAAAAAAGGTGAGATGCATTGCATATCATCTAACTTCACATGCATTGCATAATTGTTTTGCAGATATTTCATGAAACAATATTCCCACCGGGATCCAACGAGACTCACATGAATTGAAGTATTTTTAAATCACATCAAAGATGGCAATTCCACAAAAGCAAAATTCATAAATGAAGACAAGAAAGATGGATTTTTATTCATGGAAAAAGGGGTTTACAAGTACAAATGTTAAACAATGCGAGGACGATCGTGGGATATTTTCATCTTGATGGTTAATCATGCCTCGGAATTCCTCGAATTGCTTATGCATGCGCTCCATCTCTTCCTCGAACTCGAGGTGTCGTGTGTTAACGTAGTTCCTCCAAAAGTCAACACGTGCATTCAGCCTCTTGATTTCTCCTCTCCAAGTTGTTTCGTGACGTCTCTCATCACGCGAGTCTATTCCTTAAATTCTCGATCCGATGTTGGAGATCGTGAACCCGAGTATTCAACTCAAGTCTTCCGGCATGAAGACGCTCCGCAACGTTCACCAAAGATGAAGTAGCTCGATACCGAGAGCAAGTGACTCGATTCACCGCTTCAATATCGGTCCCCGGCCGCCAACATTATTTCATCACGAGGAAGGATCATGTCTCTAGCCACAACATACAGAATATCTTCATTGTCCATTACGGTATCCTCTCATTGTAACCGGACGACCATTCACTTCAAAGGTAGTACGCCAAACTGCAGGCTCTACCGCAGAACGGGGTTTGGGTTAGCATTGGAAGAAGAGGAAGACATGGTTAAAGCTTCAAAAGTTGAGAACTTTGAGAGTATGGAAAATGCAAGAAGTTGATGATGTCTTTCACCAAATACCGCGGGATTTATAAGGATTTTACTCCTACAATTTGTTGCGAACGTAAGATCGATCTTAGCCGTACATACATGACTTCCTTAAGAAGCTTTCCTCATTTTTGGGATTCACAAATCAAATCCTAACCGTACATACAAGACTTGCTTGGGAAGCTTTCCTCATTTTTGGGATTCACAAATCAAATCCCAACCGTACATACAAGACTTGCTTGGGAAGTTTTCCTCATTTTTGGGATTCACAAATCAAATCCCAACCGTACATACATGACTTCCTTGAGAAGCTTTCCTCATTTTTGGGATTCACAAATCAAATCCCAACCGTACATACAAGACTTGCTTGAGAAGTTTTCCTCATTTTTGGGATCCACAAATCAAATCCCAACCATACATACATGACTTCCTTGAGAAGCTTTCCTCATTTTTGGGATCCACAAATCAAATCCCAACCATACATACATGACTTCTTTGAGAAGCTTTCCTCATTTTTGGGATCCATAAATCGAATCCCAACCATACATACATGACTTCCTTGAGAAGTTTTCCTCATTTTTGGGATCCACAAATCAAATCCCAACCATACATACATGACTTCCTTGAGAAGCTTTCCTCATTTTTGGGATCCACAAATCAAATCCCAACCGTACATACAAGACTTGCTTGGAAGCTTTCCTTATTTTTGGGATCCATAAATCGAATCCCAACCATACATACAGGACTTCCTTGAGAAGCTTTCCTCATTTTTGGGATCCACAAATCAAATCCCAACCGTACATACAAGACTTTCTTGAGAAGCTTTCCCCATCTTTGGGATCCAATTACAAATCAAATCCCAACCGTACATACAAGACTTTCTTGAAAAGATTTCATCATCTCTGAGATCGATTTACAAATCGATCTCAACCATACAGTATGACTTCCTTTAGAATTTTTCATCAACCCCGAGCTCATTCTTGAAATCACTTTCATGTATTTCACAAAATTATATTGAAATCACTTTCAAGTATTTTCAATTAGACCACTTGCGAGTTTTCCTCGCATTTTCACTATCTAGGTCGCCTGGAACAATTAGACCACTTGCGAGTTTCCTCGCATTTTATCATCGGGTTGGTCATCTAGAAAATAGAACCATTGTTGAAATCACTTTCATGTATTTCACAAAAAAAAAACCAATGTTGAAATCACTTTCATGTATTTCACAAAACCATTGTTGAAATCACTTTCATGTATTTCACAATGCTAATCGCAAATCACTTTCATGTGTTTCATAAAACAAATGTTGAAATCACTTTCATGTATTTCACAAGACTAAGGTTGAAATCACTTTCATGTATTTCACAAAAAAAAAAATCAATTTTGAAATCACTTTCATGTATTTCACGAACCATTGTTGAAATCACTTTCATGTATTTCACAACATTAATCCGAAATCATTTTCATTTATTTCACGTAACCATTGTTGAAATCACTTTCATGTATTTCACAACATTAATCCGAAATCATTTTCATGTATTTCACAAGATCAATATTGAAAACACCTTCATGTTTTTCACTTGGGCAGGTCGCCCATAAGAATTAGACCAACTGAAAAATCTGTGCATTTTTCAACACTTCAATCGTTTTTCTTTACAAAACTTACTATGCAAAGTCAAAAGAAAATGAATTTTCCAATGCCTTTGCACCGTAAGCATTGTAAAGAGGGGGCAACTGTTGTAACCCAATTTTGGATTCACCAAGATTTTCTTGAATGTTATTTTATTTCTATTATTATTTATAAAAATCCAAAAAAATTAAGAAAAAGTTTAAAATTCAAAAATATTTTTCTCGAGTCAACCGCATCTTTCCATAAGAACCGATTCCACGAGTCAAAACGGGTCAAACCATGTCGACCGGGAGTAAAAATGAGTTTTCGGTCAAAACCGAGTCCACCGAGTCAATACGGGTCAAACCATGTCAACCAGAGTAAAAAATGAGTTTCGTGCCATTTTGGGTCAAAACCGTTATTTTTGGTCAAAACCTGGTTCACCGGGTTGATACCCGTCAAAAAGTTTTTTCCAATGTTTCAACATAATTTTCGGTCATTTAAAATTGATTTTTAGCGTTTGAATCGGGCTTTTCTAATACCGATTTGAATTTTTAATTTTATCTATATAAATATTTATTATTATATATAATAAAACAAAATCAATAATTCAAAAGTTAATTTTTTTTTCAACGGAGCAGTTTAATTATACAAGTATTAGGTATGTTAATATAATTTTTTATTTAAAGGTGGATGTGAGTTGTCCCCTCTCATTGCCTATAAATAGCCAGCCGAGAGAAAAAAAAGAGGGGGAGGGGGAAAGAAAAAAAAAGAAAGAAAAGAATTGCAAATACTATTCACGGTTTTTTTTACTATTTCTTCACGAGGGTAGGATATTGATTTTTATTAAAAACAATATGAAAAATACCAAATATATCCTAACCGTTAGATCTAATAGGGTTTACATCTGAACCGTTGATTTAATAAAAGACAATAGGGCTTACCACACCAGATTAAACCCCAAACACATCTCAGCCCTTGAAATAATCTAAGCTTTGATCTCGTTGCGCCACGTCACCGGGTGTACCGAGATTTCGGTGTACCGCGTCGCGCTCGATCCCACCTCTGTTCATCCGGACCGTCGATCAACCTGCAGATCGCGCCAATCACAGCCGCACGATATTTCCATCAGAGATCCAACGGATCACAGGCCGCAGCTGCACCGGTGTACTGTGCTTGCGTTCTCACCGTAGCATAACCCAGAGCATATCTCTCCTCTCGCCGGCGACTCCCTCTCTCTCCTCCGATCTCCCATATCCGGCCATCTAAAGCTTCCAAACCACCACAGAAAGGTCGCTATCCTCATATAAAGCAAAACCCCGGCCGTTTGCAGCGTTTTCGCCGCCCCATTTGGCCGGAAAAGGGCCGCGATCGTCGGCTGCCACCGAAGCTTCAAGTCGTCGATTCTCCCTCGTCAGCTATCAACGGCCGTCGAGACCACCGCCATAAGAATCCTCGTCCTCAGATCTACCAGAATCAACCATCGGTTGGCCAGAAAGCTCACCGGAAAATCTCCCCTCCGCCAACAGTAGCCGCGCGTGTGCCACACGCGCCGCCAGTGGCATTTTCGTAATTTTCGGAGGAATTCGAGGGTATTTCAGTATTTTACCTATACAGTGACACTCAGGTAATTTTTTGGGTTTCTACTGGTATTTTTTATATTTTATATATATATAAATGCTTGTAAATTTTCTTGCATGTTGTAAAAAATACAAAAACCAAAGTCGACACGTCTCTTTTTTAAAAAGGACCGATGTCAAAAATATAAATACCAAATATGGATTATGTTCATTATTTCTTTTGGTAACCCGCACGTAACTCTCCTTTTTAGGGATAAACGTTAATATTTTAGACAAGTCTCCTAATTTTTAGGGACGGATGTCATTTTAACGCGTCTCCTATTTTAGGGACCGACGTTAATCATAAAAAATTTACAAATAAACCCAAAATATAATGGATTATATCCATTATTTCTTTTGGGCAACCCGAGACGTGACTCTCCTTTTTAGGGATAAACGTTAATATTTTAGACGAGTCTCCTAATTTTTAGGGATCGATGTCATTTTTAACGTGTCTCCTATTTTTAGGGACCGACGTTAATCATAAAAATTTTACAAATAAGCCCAAAATATAATCGCATTTGAATCAAATACAAAAAAAAAAAAAAAAAACACACAAGTAAGGGTAACCTTTCTTTTGAAAGGATGTTTTAAGGGTGGTGTCTACCTTCCCTTAATCATAACTAACCCCGTACCCGAATCTCGGGGACCGGTGTCTAATTTGGGATTTCTAGTTCCCTCAAATTACTAGATGGCGACTCCAATAAAATCTTTGTTTCCCCCAATTGAGAAAAAAAAAAAAACCTTTTTGTTTAAATAAACAAAACAGCGGGAGCCGTCGCCCGACGTCGTGTATCGACAGTTATATAAATGAACAACTATATTACTAATATTTAGAATTAAATTAGTAAATTTGTTGTTGAAATAGATCATTATATCTTACTAGATTAGAAATAAAAGTATTATTACAATCCAACACCAACAACTAGGCTTCTACTGTGTTGTGAAACTGTATTACTCCATCGTGTCACTGTATCATAATTCCAGTTGTTCGATGGAGTGGATATGTGCATGCAGCTTAATCATTTTCTATTGACGGTAAGTAATCATAATTCCAGCTGATCGGCGGTAGCACCTTTTGTGCTTACTATTGCTGCACATTCGACCTGCAGAGTCATTTGGGGTGCCATGGAGGATTCTTGTTAAAGGATTTCTGTACAATTTCTGAGTCGTCAAGGAGAATGAACCTGGCAAGCACAATATTTAAAAAACAAGAAGCTCTTAAGCCCATGCTAACAGGTTTTCTTCCGTCGAAAAACCATCTCGACTTGAAAATTAAACAGCGATGATTTTATGATAATCCCAGTCTTGAAACAATCTAACCAGTTAGGATTTTCAAAATGCAGATCCGAATGTAAGTTAACCAGTTGCCTACTGTAAGCCCAGTTTTGGTGAACTTAAAGCCTGAGTACAGCTTCTAGGATCCCATAATCAAAACCAACTCTGTAGTGTCTATAGTTTATGGAAATTGATGGAGCTCTTTCTCACATCATAGCCTGGTCACCCTTGCTTTAATCCTAATCAATCTAGTTTTTGGCTGCGTACGGAGACCATTGTCATAAAAATTAGAGAATGGACACTTAGTAATCTAGTTTTTGCTGAAGCCAAATCGCTGCAAAGACGAAAGATGTAGGAAGGCCAACTGATGATATCATGATACTTTTGTAAGTTCTCAATCTCCTCTTTTTTTATGTTCTTACTTACTGCAAAAGAGGCAAAAACTAGTTGAAGAGGCCCTGAAGACGATTTCCAAGCATTTCCAAAGTAGTCATCGAATGTTGGTGTGGCCTTATCGTACAACCATTTTGCTTCTTGAAGGAATGCATCATCCCACTGTAAGAAAGAATAGATTAATTAGAACCGAAATCTGCTAGCACAGGAAAATTGCAAATGTGCAATTTTTTCTGCAAATTATAATCAGTAATCAGATTTAAGACTCTGTATATTTATACCATACCGCTTTTGTTAAGTATGGCAGAATGTTTTCCTCCTTTTCCTTGAGATTTTCATAAGCTATCTCATTGGTAGTGTTACATCGAGCTAGGAAGCACAGCTTCATATAATCTGGAAGATCATTGATTGAATGAACATCCCTTCTGACACAGCAAGAAATAAGGAGAAAAATGAAACGATTGGCATCATGACAACGAAATAAACCAAATTGGTGAGAGGGTAATTCTTTTCTTAGTACAAACCTCTCAACAGCATCTGTAAATAGCTCCAGCTCATCCAGAGTACCATAAACATCATAGATATCATCGATGATGGTTACAAAGGAGAACATTTTTGCTACTGATTTACGGCAATCACTGCATTGAGGTTCGAACGCCACACCAACAGCCCAGTCAAAGCTTTCAATTAACCTATCTCTAGCAAAATGCAACTTCGTTGCGAGACCAACACGTCTCCACCACCTGAGTGACACAGCAGGAGGAAAATTATTTCCATGAATGGCAATCTAATTGACCTGAGTACTGCTCTTTATTTATTATTTTGGTCTTGGAGTGACCTTGATGTGTCGCGAAGATCTCTTTGGTAGACTGATAGAACGATGTTGTAGTCCAGTATAGCAAGTTCTAGCAGTTCTTGATTTGCATCTTCCTTGTTACGGTATGATTCGATACTCCATACAGCTTCTAGTCTTCGCGTCCTGCGATGCAATGGAAGCTCCAATGCATGATTCACCTGTTTGCCGAGGTCTTATCCAGTTTTTTTGTTCACTATTTGGTTCATAATTGGCAGACCTTCTGGTTTCTGTTTCTGTTGAACTGACATTTTCTGTGCTCTCTGAACATCTGACTCTCAAAGATAAGGGAGCAGCCTGGATGACTCTAGGTAAGGGATTCTGTGCAAATTATTTGTCTATGAAAGGGATGGTGCAAGCACAATAATTCAGTCTGCATGCCCAGTAATGGAAACACCAACATAAATTCTTTCTTTCCTTGTTTTCTCAAAGTTTGTCCCTCAAATCGGCAATACAAGAAATGTACTCTTACTTGTAGGATCGATTTGCTGGCTTAAAAGAGTGATTTGACACTCTTGAAGCTTAATTTCTCGAAATAATAATTATTTTTCTATTTGATTGATTTATTTTTAATTTTATTTATATGAGTAAATAATTTTTTTATTCTACATGAGTCTCTGCTGTTACGTGCTGATATGACCAAAAAAATCGGTCAAAATAGAGAAATTGCATATTTGATATATATCCAACATTTTTTTATTTGAATGCTACAGTTTTAATTTTATTTATTTAAGTTATTGATTTTTTTTTAATTTTTTCTATTTAAGTATCTATTCTAGTAAAAGAAAAAAATTTGATTAAAACAGAAAAATAAGTAATTATTCAAAATAATATTTTTTATTTAATTTAATTATTTAATAGAAAAACACAACAGCAGTCAGGTAGCCCGACAAACCTTGATATTATTTAATAAAAAAAATATCGTGATCGGTTTCCAACCAAAGGCAAACTTTCTATTCAGAATTCTTGTCCCCACAAATTCCCTATGCCCGACAAACCTTCAAGGAGTATGCTCGAGGTAGCACCGATTGCTCCATCAATCGTTGTGTGATACCGTCATGCGGGGTTGACTCGATGATTAAAGATTTATGATCATAGCAATATTTGTAGTGATTTGTTTTTTAAATAATGTTTGGTCAAAAGAGCTGTTAAATCAGAAATACTTGGAATGTTAGAAAAGCTTCAAAATGAGCTGTTAAAAAAAATGTGTTTAGTAATATGATTTTATAAGAGTATTTTTTAATT
The DNA here is from genome assembly GCA_019202695.1 of Populus x sibirica. Classification (NCBI taxonomy): domain Eukaryota; kingdom Viridiplantae; phylum Streptophyta; class Magnoliopsida; order Malpighiales; family Salicaceae; genus Populus; species Populus x sibirica. Next base: position 90,431 of record JAGMVL010001039.1, on the reverse strand, counting down.
AAAAATATATTAACATAATTATTTTTTATATTTTTAATGTTAGGATGTCAGAATTGCATTCCAGAGTTTCTTTCTTTTGTATTACCAAATGAAATTTAATAAACAAGTTCTTTGTTTTAAAAAAAGTACACCATATTACATTAATCTTATAATGAATAAGTCGAAAGGTCACAAAAATTTTTCTTCCTCATTTAACTTTTAACAAAAGTTTATTCCCAATGTCACATTATATTACATTACGTTAATGTAATATTTTCTATGCACAAATTTTAATGTAAACTACTTATCGGAAACTTAATCATAAAAAAACTTGGATTAAGTTTCTTCGTTTTAAAAATATTTTTGAAAAAATTTAAATTTTTTTTATTTTTTTATTTACTTTAAATTAATATGTTTTTAGTGTTTTCAAATCATTTTCATGTGCTGCTATCAAAAATAATTTTTAAAAAATAAAAAAACATTATTGACATTCATTTTGGCATGAAAAGTTATTTGAAAAGCAACCGCAACCACACTTCCAAACAAGCAATTTACTATTATTATATAAAAAAATTATTTTTTAATTATAAATTTGAAATAAATTTTAGACTAGCATCTAATCAAAACTTGAACACAAGATTTTTACTTTTGGTCACAATAAACTTGTCATTTACAAAATCATAATTGCTTTGATCACCTATATTTGCACTAGAAGCCAAAATCGAAAACTGTTTTTTTTTCCAACCAATTATAAAATATATTTCCAAACAATTTCAAATATTGTTGTTAAATTTAGCTAGTCAGCTAATTCGAGAAGATCAATAACTAGAATCTCACTTTAATCAAGTTTTTAGTTAATGAAATAAGAAATTGATCTAACCAAACTTGATTGTTTTAATTAATTTTTTTTATTAATTTGATTGACTTGTCGAAACTTAGTTTGAGAAATATTAAAAAAAAATTAAAAATTATTATTTAAAAAAACAATAATCTAAATTAACCTATTGATTAGAAAATTAATAAGCCAAATTATTTTGTTGTCCATCTCCAACAAATATAATTTCAAACTCAAACTTCACCATGTATGCTTGATATTAGAGGGCAAAATATATTTTATTTGAAAATATATGAAAAAAATAATTTTTTTATTTTTGATATTAACATATTAAAATCAAAATAATTTTATGGTGTTTAGGGATTCTATTAGTTATTTCTAAGGTCATTTCAAATAAATAAAAAGATACAACTAAAAAAAATAAATTCTAAATAAAAATATTATGAGTGATTGAATTTTTTTTATGTTTATTTTTTTCAAAATGAGCTCCATAACTAATAAAATATAAATAAGTACTCTTCAATCACTATAAAATTCTCCTCAAAACATTAATAAAAAAACAACTTAAAAGTTACTTTAAAAAACATATTATTCCGCAAATACAAAGACTATCTAATTAAATAAATACCCAACTCTATTTAAAATTTTAAACTTCCTTACAAAACATCACAGAGGAGCGCAGGTTAACTCCCTTTGACACCCCACCGTTCATTGTAGCCTTATTCAAACACAAAAAAAAAAAACTCAAACACCACACCACGCCCCACCTCCCTACAAAAAATCCAATCACACACAACACTTCACCGCCATCATTTTCTCTCTCCAAAAAATAACTTTCTATCTCTAGAAATCTCCAAACCCTAGGGCTAGGGTTTCAATCACATTCCATCTCTTTCTCTCTGGATCCAGGACCTATGGCGGAGGAACCAGCATCACCGTCGCTATCATCGGCGGCGCCGCTAGGATCATCGGTGATACCGATAGTTAACAAGTTACAAGATATATTTGCTCAGTTAGGTAGTCAATCGACGATTGAGTTACCGCAAGTGGCAGTTGTAGGCAGTCAAAGCAGTGGTAAATCGAGTGTTTTAGAAGCACTTGTTGGGAGAGATTTCTTGCCACGTGGAAACGAGATTTGTACTCGGCGACCGCTGGTTTTGCAGTTATTGCAGACTAAAAGGAAAGGTGACGGTAGTGGTGAAGATGAGTGGGGGAGAGTTTCTGCATTTGCCTGGGAAACGGTTTTATGATTTTTCCGAGATCCGGAGCGAAATTCAGGTGCGGAGTTGGTGGATTATGACTTTTGTCGTAGATTTTGTGTGTTTGTGAATTCAGTTTTCGAGTTTTATTTTGTGGTGTTTCTGTAATTTGTGATTGTTGAAGATATTTTATAGAAAATAAGGCGCTACAACTCCCAAGCAATCAAAATTACTGTTCATTTCGCTAGCGAAATTAAGTCATGGAAATTCGTTTGCTGTCAGGTTCGGTTATTATAACCGTTGAGTTTAATAGTAATTCCTGAGATGTTTGTGTGTTCGGAACCATTGATGATTGGAGAGAAAGTTTTGAGAAATTAAAGAATGGTTTTGTTGAATGAGTAGGTGTATGCATATATCATGGAGTGCATGTTGTTTTTATTAGTAATAGTTGAACAAAAATATGGAGAAATTAAGGTCTGGATTGCATGAAAGAGTATTTGTGTTTTGTTCCTGTATTGTAAATGTCTTAAGAGATCGATTTTGATTTTTTTTTTATTTCTCTGTGTGTGGGCTTGCAGGTCTTCTGTTTTGTAATAGTTGAACTGAGGTGTAAAAAATTGGGAGAATTTCAAGGTGTAGTTAAATTCAGAGTTTCTTTTAGCAATTCAATTGCTAATAGTTGAAGGAAAAGTGTAAAGGAAAAAAATTGACGAAGTTTTTAGTTGGTGTTTAGGAATGTATGAATGGGGAGGTAATTTGAATTAATTAATAGTTATACTGTGATTTGTTTTGGTTTGTTAGTGTAATTTTGCTTGAGTGATTTTATTGAGTGTACTAAATGATGTATTTAGTTGATTTTGGTAGTTGAATGGTTAAGTGATTTTGTTATTGGGAACCATTGAAAACCTTTTTTTTTTTTTGAATTTTTGGAGAGGTAGGAAGGGTGGTTATAAATAAATTCCAACTGATTAGATTGTTTCAGATTGGACATTTTGCTTGGATGGTTCTATGGGGAGTGATTAACTTATAATGCTAGGTTTTTTGAAAATTTCTTAATGAAATTGAGTGAGAGGAAAAAAAATTGCATGTTTTCTGGAAATTATCGTTTTTGTTTCACATGTTTGTTAAATTTATAATTTGTTTACTTTTGAAGTGATATTGGAGTTATTTCACGTTGTTTATGCTGTCGGAGTTGCGGAACTAGCACTTAGGGATTAGGCATGTGGATTTTTCTCTAAGTACTTGAAGAGCCTTGTTTACATTGGAGGCAAAAACCCTTATTTTGAAAAGTTTTTACTTGTTTATCAGAACGAAACTTGTTTGGCAGTACTTTGGGTAGCATTTTGATATAGATATTGCAATGTAAAAATGGAAGTGATAAAGTCCAATTAATATAAAAGAACAGTCTTCTTGTTAATTGCTAAGTACCAACACAATTTATTGACTATGCAGGTTTTTTATTTAACTGCTCTTTTAGCTTTGTATTGAATAGGGTAATATTCATGTTTAATCAAGTCTTTGTTACATGCGTGGCTCTAATAGATTTTCTCAACTTAGAAATATTTTACTGTACATCAGGGTTTGGTTCATTGATTGTTGATATCCACTTAATAAATTTCACTTTCAATAACCAGTCAGCTCATTATTTAATAATATTGATTTGATTGCAGGCTGAGACTGCTAAGGAAGCAGGAGGCAACAAAGGTGTCTCTGACAAGCAAATTCGTTTGAAGATTTTTTCACCAAATGTTCTTGATATTACACTTGTCGATCTACCTGGTATAACAAAGGTTCCTGTGGGTGATCAACCCTCCGATATTGAAGCACGAATTAGAACTATGATCATGTCATATATTAAAAAACCAAGCTGTCTGATTCTAGCTGTTACAGCAGCAAATTCAGATTTAGCAAACTCAGATGCTCTTCAGATTGCAGGAAATGCAGATCCTGATGGTAAGTGTGACTTTGATATCCTGCCTGGGTGACTTTGTCATGCTTATCTTGTTTAACTTATGCTAATCTTTTTTGACAGGTTATAGAACCATTGGAATAATCACGAAGGTGAGCTTGCAACTTTAACATCATGTTTCTTGTGTGTTTTAACATCTACAGCATCTTGGTTGCTCCTTAGAAGGATTTTTATGTTTTTTCTTTGACTCAGTTGGACATTATGGACAGAGGCACTGATGCTCGTAATCTTTTGCTTGGAAAAGTGATTCCCCTTAGACTTGGTTATGTTGGTGTTGTGAATCGTAGTCAAGAGGTAATCATGTAACTGCGTAGGAATAGTGCATGCTAGTGGTTTAATGGCGCATCCTTCTGCATCTTATTTTTCTGGGCCCTGCCTTGTTACCTCATTCTTTTTCTTTTTTTTTTATTCCTCCTTTTATGTTATTGCTTTGCTGATACTTGGTGAAGTGGTTGATAAATTATTTTGGCAGTTGTTTTTGTTTTTTAATATGCTTTACTTGTTTTGCTCATTGCACCTGTTTTTCCCATAAGGAATTGTGTTGGTATTGTTTTTTTTTTCTGACGCTTTACTGGTTGAATGTAGAAACTAATATCCAGTACTGGTAATCATTAAAAATAAGAATTTTCTATATGGTTTGTTTTCCTTTTCAGTATTTTAAAATCTTTTCTTGTTCTTGATCGTTTGATTTTCAATATTCTTATGTCATGGGATACATTTTGAAGACATATCAACCTATCTGGCAAGCCTTTTCAACTTATATGAAATTTTCCTCTCTGTGCATGTTAGGACCATAATATATTGCACGTGATGTGACTTCCTGTTGAAATAAGAACCATGACATTCTAGACCACTCATGGACTAATCTTTCGAATGGCTATCCTGGTGCTGATGCAGGATATCATACTCAATCGGAGCATCAAGGATGCACTTGCTGCGGAGGAGAAGTTCTTCCGTAGTCGTCCAGTATGACTGCCTTATCTCCTTATTGTTATACCTACTTTGTTGCAAAATCAATTACAGTAATCTATTGCTTTATTTACTCACATGCTGTTCTATAGGTATATAATGGTCTAGCTGATCGCTGTGGCGTTCCTCAGCTGGCAAAGAAGCTGAATCAGGTAGAATTTTTGCAGCATTATTTACTTTCAGAATACCTTCAGGGACATCATTTCAAAGTAGATTCCTTGTGTTCTGCATTTATTGCTAGGACTTCCATAGGATTTTTTTCCCTCTGAATGAACCTTATTTTGTTACTTTTCCCTCCAGATTCTAGTGCAGCATATAAAATCAATACTTCCAGGGCTGAAATCACGCATAAGTTCTGCTTTGGTTTCTGTAGCAAAAGAACATGCAAGCTATGGAGAAATTACGGAATCAAAGGCATGTATTGTTTACTTAAATTTTTTTTCTGAGTGTCCCTGCAGCTTGATTGAGATTATTTTCAAATAATTTTATGATTTCTGGTATCCGACTATATTACTTGTCTGAGCTGATGCTTTGCCTTGATAATTGTCCCTTTTTTTTGTAGTGTTATTGGTTGTTAATGCTTCACATTCATAATTTTATTACACTTGAGTTCTTATTTTGTGACTGTTCCTTGTGTTTTCAGAAGGTTCTAGTTGTCCACTCTTGCCAAAGTATGTTTTTATATTATTGTTTTAATTAACTTGTTATACTACTTTTTGTAAATAATAGGCTGGACAAGGAACTCTTATTCTGAACATTCTTTCAAAATATTCTGAAGGTAATTCTTGTTATTCTTTTCACTCACATTTTGAATTATGTCTTCTTCATAGATATTCGATCGTTTCTTATTCATGCTTAAGATCATTAATGTGTGCCAATTTCTTGTTGGAAACAGCATTTTCTTCAATGATAGAGGGCAAAAATGAAGAAATGTCAACATCTGAGCTTGCCGGAGGAGCACGAATTCACTATATTTTTCAATCAATCTTTGTGAAGAGTTTAGAGGTGTGTATATTAACATTTTCATGTTCTTCCTTGTGAACAGTGGTCATTTAATAGGATTGATGTAACAAATTTCTATCAGTTCCATGTGCATGCTTGGCATTTTCTCCTTCATGAGAGTAATGTTCCATCTGGTTCATTTGAATAGAGTGAAAGCCTGATTACCTATTGTAAATCTAGTAAAACAATCCCTTTTTCAGGGATGATATATTTTTTTTGGGGAGGGGATTTGGATGTGGGCACTCCAAGTTGTAGAGCCTTACGTTTGAATCTTTAACCTCTGGACCAATGCCACATTGGTTTGTTAAATCGGCTTTAACTTTCTTGGTTCTTCTCACATAAATTAAATGGAACTATTCAATTATGGTGCAGACCTGAGTATTGCTTTTTACATGGAATGGGGTTTCTAGGATGTCATGAAACCATGGAGATAGAGACGGTTGTTTACAAGTGTTTTTGTGCATCTATTTTTGTAGTTAAGAATTTTTACTCTGTGGTGCCATAGAAACTATAATGTAACTAGACTATGGAAAATTGTACAAAAGCCCACATGGCTATGCTTGTATGCGCTCTGCTATCCTGCCATTATGGCATTTTACACTTATCTGCCAAGAGATCTGCTCTGTTCTTTCACCCATTAAAGTTAGTGAATTCATTTAAATGATAGTAAAAAAATTGTTACTCTCTTGTTTATGGTTCCTTTGTATATTTTGACAATGTCTTTTATCTTATCTTTTTTATTCATGGAGTTCCAAAATAAGTAGTTTCTATGGTTTTAATTTACAATTTCCAAAAATTTAGCTACTCTCATACTTAAATGATTTATTTAAGGTATGGTCATACCATTCTGCTACGTGCTTTTAAATAACTAATATTTTTAGATCTTTGAATGATAGTCACCAGTTAAAAGTTTAAAAAGCCTTCGCTTCTTTCATTTTAAACAATGAGAGGTTAAAATGATATTTCTAGTACAATAAGCTTGTTTTGTTCAATAAAATTCAGTTGCTTGGGTGACTTAGCTACCATCCTGCCGGCAGCGTGACAAGTACTTTTGGGCAAAAAATGACTGTAATTTGCTGCTCATTACTGACTTGACTGAATCTGATGTTACATGATTTGCTATGCAGGAGGTCGATCCTTGTGAGGACTTGACTGATGGTGACATTCAAACTATCATTCAGAATGCCACTGGTCCTAGAACTCCACTGTTTGTACCAGAGGTTGGTTTATTATTTCTTTTTCTCAAATAAAAAGTGTTACTTTTCTTTTTTACAAGTGGAATCTTTTTTTTTGTGTGTTTTAACTTTTGCATCTTATAAAGGCTTCTATTTCTAAGCAAGCAGTGTAATGATTTTGGTTTTCATTTATATAGGTGCCATTTGAAGTTCTAATCAGGAAGCAAATAGCTCGTTTATTAGATCCAAGCCTTCAGTGTGCCAGGTTTATATACAATGAATTAATAAAGGTACGGATGTTGTGATTGAGGCTGTTTTAGAATTAGCATTTGCACTGTTGAATCTTCAAATGAAATTTCTCTCCAGATTAGCCATCACTGTCTAGTGAATGAACTTCAGCGGTTTCCTGTTCTAAGAAAGCGCATGGATGAAGTTATTGGAAACTTTTTGGAGATGGTCTTGAACCATCAGAGACAATGATTGGACATATTATTGAAATGGAGGTATGTTCATACCAATATTTTTCAAAATCTTATTGGTAAAGTTTTCTGGTTAATGCTTTGTATCTCCATTCTCCTTTCAATCCTTGTGCATTCATTTTGTTGACTTGTTTTCTGTTGTATTTTTTTTTACCAAACTTTCTGTTGGCATTGAGAGTTGTAGACTATTCTACCTTTGAGGATTTTCTTTCCCTACCTTTCCTGCCAACTTTGTAATTTTTAGACCTTGAACCTGCAACTCTTTGGTCACTTCCCAAATGATGGCCCTTTTTACTGTCCTATGTGGTTGAAAGTTCTTCCTGGATAGCGAAAAGATAGTTACGCATATGCCTTGCAGTTCCAAACCTGTTTCCTTTCTCTGTTCTTTGGTTTCTTTACCATGTCAGTACGAGCAATTGTGTTGTTGAGCCCATCTCTGATATTGCATAACATTTACTTCCCTTCGCAGATGGACTACATAAATACTTCCCACCCAAATTTTATTGGTGGGAGTAAGGCTGTGGAGATTGCACAGCAGTAGATCAAGTCGTCAAAGGGTTCTCTTGCTATGCCCAGGCAAAAGGTATGCCTGCTATGCAAATGATCCTCAGCACTGTTGTATCCACTATTTGATTTCTTACTTGTTAGCAGTGTTGTCAAGAGGCACTGAGGCGCTCGCATAGGCACTCCAGGCGAGGTGAGTTGAGGCCCCATTGCCTTTATTAGCCTCAGGCGTTGGGTTTCAATGAAGCGCCGCCTAGGCGAGCGCCTTGTGTGTGGGTGGAAGGTGTTAAGGCTAGCGCCTGCTTGAAGTTCTTTTTTTTTGTTGGATTTTTTTTAACTGATTTATGTTTTGACCTATTTGTCTTTTTTTTAATTGATATTTAATTTTGCTTTTTAATCTATTTGGCTACTTACTACTTACTACTTTAAATTATCTTTTTTTTTTAGAAGGTGAAAAATATAACTTTATATGACTTTGTTATGGTATTTTATATTTTCTTTTGATTTTCTAATGATCTAATCTTAAATTGGGAAGATATATATTAGATTTATATAATATGATATTACATTTGTTTTTAATTTATAGCATATTGCATTGGTTCATTCGGGCAAGCGCCTAGCACCTCAAACATTTTACAAGCTTGGTGCCTTTTAGCGCCTTTCACCTTTGACAGCACTGCTTGTTAGATCCCATATTCTTTTCTTTCGGTCCCTATTCTTTTCATTTTTATTGTCAATTAGGATGGCATAGAGCTTGAAAAGGCACCTGCTTCTGAAAGGAGTATGAAGACTCGTGGTATTCTGGCCAGACAAGTAAATGGGATCGTGCCTGATCAGGCATGACATTTTTTGCTTTCTAGTTTATTCTTAAATCTTTAATTTTATTGTAGTGCATACTGTTATGGAGCCTGTCTAATTAGACAAACTGGTCTTTGTATGACTTACAGGGAGTACGTCCGGTGGTAGAAGTTGAAAAGGTCCCACCTGCTGGTAATTTTCTACTCAGAAATTCCATTGGATATACACATCCATTTTTAGACACTTAAATTGTTTTATCAGGCAATACAAATGTTTCAAGTTGGGGTATCTCATCAATATTTGGTGGAGGTGATCATTCTCGAATGTATGCTAAAGAAAATTCAACAAGCAAGTCATACAACGAACCTGCTCAGAGCATAGAACCCTTGGAACAAAGCTTGTCTCTGATTCATTTAAGAGAGGTATGTTGTCTCTAATACTAGTCCTGATTAGCTTATAAGCATAATCTGATTTCCTTTTTTTTTTTTTATTCTCAATGCATTTTATCCTAACAAGAAAATTTTTGTGGTTTTTTAGCCCCCAACTATCTTGAGGCCTTCAGAAAACCATTCAGAGCATGAGTCTATAGAAATTGTAGTCACAAAATTGCTGTTGAGATCATACTATGACATTGTTCGGAAAAATATTGAGGACTCCATACCAAAAGCAATTATGCACTTTCTGGTAATTCTTAATCAATGATGGTTTACCTGTTACTTTCTTGTGGCCTTTGTATAATTACTATTACACTTACACATGGCTGTTATGTGATCTCATCTTATTTTGGGCCTTTCTATTGGTTTTTCACTATTTTGTTTCTTGTTTTTATTCATATCTGCTCTCTTTTTGGGTATGTTATCTACCATCTTTGTGGTCATCTTGTTCTTCTGTAATTTTTGCTGTTAATAACATGAAGTTCTGTTCACCAAAATAAAAGAAAAAAAATTATACTTGCAAGATTTTTTGTAACTCTTTTTCTCTTAAAAAGTTCAACTAAAGAAACAAGAGTTATTGGGTATGGCAGCATGGCCTATAGAACCAGTATCAATCTTATCCAAACATTGTCTGCAACTGCATAATGTTTATATTTTCAAAATGTTCCAAAACTCTCTTGTTTCCACCACCACCACCACCACCACCACTAGAAAAACTACCATGATGGAATGGCAGTTTGGACAAGTTCTCAAATGTTTTAAGTATTGTACTGCTAAAATTCAAAATGAAAGAACATTTGGGGTCATCTCGGCTAGGATAGTTGGATGTAATTTGTCATATTCTTTTAGTTCTGATGTCACTTGGATTCATCATGTAGGTAAACCATACAAAACGTGAACTGCACAATGTCTTCATTAGAAAACTTTACAGGTACGATAATGTTTTACATTGATTTTAGTCATTGGTCCTGATTTCATCCTTCCAATTATCACTCGTAATGTAAGCTAGTCATATGATTATAAACCTGGATTTCTGTGTCTTCCTGAAACAGGGAGAATTTGTTTGAGGAGATGTTGCAGGAACCTGATGAGATAGCAATGAAGAGAAAGCAGACACGAGAACAACTTAGAGTTCTCCAACAGGCATTTAGGGTAGGCTTTTCATGACTCCAATTAGCAAAGACCATATACCTTCACACTGTCCTCAAGTTCTATCATGGTTCTCTAGAAGTATTAATTTTCCTTGAGCTCTTTGGTGTTGGGATTGGAGTTAATTTTCTTTCAACTGCACATGTATATGGTGATTGGTATCTGCATATTTATGCAAGCATTTAACAGGCTTACTGTCAGAACTCGGATGAGCAGGTAAAGAACATTAGTGTTTCATCAAATGGGGTGACCTTTAAGATTTTAATCTTTCTTGCTTAGCGCGTTGTTTATCTTGTGCATGGTGACCCTTGTTACCCTCCTCTCCGAGAACTTATTTGCTACCCAAAAGCTAGCATGCATCAGTGGGCTTTTGTCACCAGATGTGGATATGAAATTCAATTGCTCTGTTGTCATGAGGTTCTTTAGTTGCTTCTGCATTGCAAATGTAGATGTGCTGAGAAATTCCTGGCATCTAATTCGCCGCATTCTTTCTTTTCAGACATTGGATGAATTGCCATTGGAAGCTGAAACTGTTGAAAGAGGATACAGTTTGAGTTCTGATTCCACAGGATTGCCAAAGATCCATGGACTGCCAACATCAACAATGTATAGCAGTGGTTCCAGTGATTCCTACACAGCTTCTCCTAAGAACACGAAGTCCCGGAAGTCATCCCACTCAGGGGAGCTACAGCCACATCTATATGCTGATTCTAATGGAAGTGGACATGCTTACATGCCAGGTCTCTATCCAACAGTAGACTTTTAAGCCATTTGATCGAGCATATTGGTCAATTTCTAAAAGTGTCCAGGCATATTATATTTGTTTGATTTTCCAAGTCACCTTACGCATGCAACTTCCAGATTATTGAAATCCCAAGTTTCAAAGATGGCTTAGAAAGACATAAGCAAACCGGAAGTAGTGTTGCTCCCCTCCATATCTCTGTTTCTCTGATATAGTATAGGGTTATAATTGCATTTTTTTATGAGGCTCCATGAAGAATAACAGGGGGGCCGCTTCTATCAGCAGCAGCCCTTAATATATATATTTTTTTGACCTATGTGCTATTATGAAAATTGATGTCCAATTTCCAGTCAGTATCATTTTGATCAAATAAAACTTTGAAGGAGCGCTGAGAGTGTCCTATGGTGCTTTGCTAGTCGTCAGCATTATTGAGCTTTCAAACACTTGTAATTTAGGTTCGCATTTCTTTGATTTTCCAGGTGTTGAGTGTCTTTATACAGAGTATGGTATCCATGTAGCTGCTTCCTTGTTGCCTCATTTTCCACGGGTTTTTCCCAGATTTGGAAAGATAATTGTGTTAATAGTGAAATATTTTGAATTTGCAACATTTAGTTTGCAAGTCAATGTCTTACTTCGTTTTAACTTTCAAATTCCACCGTCTTTGGGCTTGAAAAAACGTTACTGGAACAAGCTGATGTGATTCTACGACTACGTGGACAAAATAAGAGCATCGCCGTCAACTGTCGCCGTCAAAATAAGACCTGTACTTGGCTCGATCCGCCTCCCAATTTCATGTTATCAAACCTCCTTTGCTGCAAAAATTGCGTTTGTGTTGCATACCGACGCGGGTTAATTTAATGGGCTAACATTCTATACCTTTTTCGTTTGTAAGCCCATGTCCAATGTATTTGATGGAGAAGGAAAAAAACATTCTTGCCTGAATCAAGACTTGTCGCTATAATTGATGATAGCACTTCATGTAACCATTCAGATTGACATTATTATCACCATGTAAATCTAGCCCTACCTACGAGGTTAACAAGGTGTCCTACCAACTTGAAGTTTGATTCGAGCTTCAAGCTGGATTTTTTTTCAAACTAGTTTAGATATTTATCCAATTAATTGGAGTAATTTAATTTACAATTCAGTCGATAAGAGTTGAATAAATCAATTTTAATAATCTTTTCTAATTCAAAACAATATCATTGAAATAATATCATTTTAAGGTTGATTTGACAACCTATTAACCCAAGCTCCTATCCGGGTATGACAACTTGGTACGATGTGGTCATAGCCTCATAGGGGAAAAGACTCACCATAATTGGGCCTAAACCGTTAAACATGACCACTTGCCCAAAATTCCCTTGAAAATCCAGAGAAGAATTGGGCCTAACTGTGATAGTTTTCTCTTCCAGAGGCAGCAAGTACCGGAAATAACTAACAGCAGCAGATTCTAGACAGCATTCCCCGCCAAAAAAAACTAAAATTTGACTTCTCTCACTTCTCACTTCTCTCTTCTCCAAGAAACCACCAGCTCCAAACTTTCTCTTTCAAGAACAATTTTCCCGAGAAGATGATGAACATGAATGCACATAACATTAACATCCTCCGATACTTACTTCGGAAATGGACATTAAAACAACTTCTCATGTCGGTCATCGTTTTCTACACATCCAGTTGCTTGCTAGAGCACTATATTTTGAACCTGTATTTTCCTCAATTCATCTCTGATCAGGTGCTCTCTTTCACTTCCTTCTTGTACTTAATTTGTTGTTTTCTTTAATCTCTGCAAGCCCATTTTTATGCATTTTCTTTTTCTTGTTTATGAATGTGATTCTGGGATTCAAGATTTCTGATATTTATGCTATTTTTATGCCCTTCTATGGCCATGAAGGCGAATTCAGATCAAGTTCCTTGTAGCTATACTCATACCTCTTTCTTGAATTTACTTTTATATGCCAAGATTCTATGTTTCTCCTTACTGTTTCAGTAATTCTCTCGTTTTCTCTTCAGTTTATTCCCTTTTTTAGTCCTCTCTTAATGCTTCTTTTATGGTTTTATGAATGATTATTTGGCTCAGGTCCAAGATTCTCTGAATGAAGACTCTCACTCACCTACAGTTTTCAGGATGAATTATGCGGAAATGGAGAGGGAATTTAAGGTCTTTGTGTACCAAGATAGAAACATAACAAAGCATTGTGATTTACCGAGCAAGCACAACAGCAAATACGAAAGCGAAGAATATTTCTTCAGTAATCTCAAAATGAGTCCTTTTCTTACTGATGATGCGGCGGAGGCTCATCTCTTCTTTATTCCAATCTTTAGCCAAAAAATGACGAAAAAAGTACGTATTTCGTATCTCGAAATGGTTCACTTTGCTCTCTTCGTAGTTTGATGTAAGCGATAGCGCTCTGGTTTTGGATATTCTCGATTCGGATATAGATTGATTCTTGTGGAAAACTAAAGAGTGTCTAATGCACCAATTCTGCAATTGTATCCAAATTGTCTAAAGGACTTTAGGTGCTGATCATTTTTTTGTGAGTTGCCATTGGAATAAAGGCTGCTGAAAATATTCCATTTCTAGAGAAGAATACGGCTCGCCCTATGTGTTCTTGAAGTTATGATTCCAAGTATATTCCACATAAGGATATTGTCACCTTCCAACAGATAAAAGAGCAATTTCTTCCTTACAATACACTAAATAATGTTACTCTCACATTTTCATTATTAGAAACCATACAATATAAATAGACATTATAATACTTAATTAATATTAGACTCTTCAATACTTACTCTAAATTCATAGTATTTTTAATGTTCAATACATTTAATCTTAGTAAACAAGTTTAATAACTAACATTCTCCCCTCTTAAACTTGTTCCATCCTTCTTCACGATTCCAAGCTTCTTCTGCAAATAACAAAAAACATCAATTTTCAATGGTTTTGTAAAAATATCAGCAATTTGTTCATGAGTTTTGACATGAATTAACTCCACGTCGCCTTCTTTCATGTGCTCTCTAATGAAGTGAAATCGAGTATCAATATGTTTTGAACGTTCATGATGAACTGGATTCTTTGCAAGTGTTATAGCAGACTTGTTATCAACAAAGATTCTTGTAGCCTTGCTATGTTTTTGCTACAAATCTTCCATCAATTTCTTTAGCCATATTGTATGACACATACACGATGCAACAACAATGTATTCTGCTTTACATGTGGAAAAGGCACCAATAAATTGTTTCTTTGATGTACACGTGAAAGTTGTTCTCCTATAAAAAATATAAATCCAATTATGCTTTTTCTGTCTTTCAAGTTTCCTACCCAATCACTATCACTGTAACCTATAATTTCAAGATTATATGAAGATGAATAAAATAATTCATAGCTTGTTGTTCCTTTAACAAAACAAAGAATCCTCTTTACTGTCTTCAAATATAAACTTCTTGACTTCTTCATATATCAGCTAATCAAGCTCACTCCAAACAGAATGTCTAATTTAGTACATGTTAGATAACACAAGTAACCCACAATACTTTTATAGTATGCAAGATTAACTAAATCTCCTTCTTTAGTGAACTTGGTTTTATATTCAACTGGATTGTCTGCTGGACAACAATCTTTCATAGTAAATTTCTTCAAAACTTCTATTGCATACTTGGTTTGTGAAATGAAGATTCCATCACTGCACTGCTTCACATCTAATCCTAGAAAATAGGCCATGAGATCTAAGTTTATCATTTCAAATTCCTTCACTATGAATTGCTTGAAGTCTTGAATCATAGTAGAATCATCCCCTGTGAAAATATATTATCAACATATAAACAAACAAACATTTCTTGGTCCGGAACAATTACATGTTTTTCCTTGTAAGTTGCATTTTCGTTGATTTTCTTTTAGCAGTCCTCGTGTCTTTCAGTGACGTTCTTGACTGGAAAAAATTCTCTGTAATTGTCAAGGAGGATGATGTTCCCCATCTAAAGGAAATTCTTAAAGGCATACCAGAAAGAAAGTTCAAGAAAATGAGCCAAAATGTTCTTAAGGTAGACAGAAGTCCAAGAAATATTGCCAGAAAGATTTTGTTATTGTCGTAACCATATGTCACCTTTTTTGAAAAGAAGAAGAAGAGGTTCTCCAAGCTCATTGCCAAGGTGCCAGGTGGTGCTTACTTCCTGAAAGCATTCGCCTGAGATGTATGGAGGTGCTATGTTGGCATCTTTGTTAAAGTTATGGCTGATGAATGTCAAATATGGTGGCTGAAAAATGGGCTTCAAAGATGGTGGCTGAAATTATGTCTGAATTTCTGCGATTATTGGCAGGACCCCCCCTCCCCCCCCCCCCCCTTTCAACTATAAATAGAGGGTAAGAACATGATCAAAAGCAAGCAACAAGAAGTGCAGGAAAATGTAAAAGAAGAAGCTGCCTTTGTGGGCAGGGGTAGCTGCAATCAGTGAGGAGAAATATGAAAAAGTGGGAGTTGAGTTGAGGGGTCCCTACCCCTCCACTGTTGTATATTTGTATCTTTCTCTCTATATAATGCTATTGACTGCTCCGTGGACGTAGGCAAAATACAAAACCTAGCTGAATGTTGTGTTGTTGATGATGGTGATGTTCTGATACTAAGTTGTCGGTGTCAGCATTCAATGTCCTGATAGGAGAGGCTTGTTGGAAATTGATGCCCAAAAGGCATGGGAAACTTGGCAACTGTAATGCAAGGTTTTACTGCTGTCCAGATGAGCCAAGAGGCATTCAGAAAAGTTGACTTGGTATTTTTGCTCTACCAGGGAGGTTGTCTCATCTTTGGGCATCGCAAGAAAGTGCGAGACTCGACAGTTGGAGGAAGAGAGAGCTCCAGTATCTGTGGGAGGGCAACAATATCCTTCTGTGGAATACAGCTGGAATCATAACTTGGTGAACAAAAAATTCGAATTGCATTCTTCATGAGAAATGGAACTTGTTGAATAGCCCAGCTGCCAACGTCATGGCAACTGAAAAAAAAGTGATCAGCACCTAAAGACATATTCCAGTAAGGATATCTGGAAATTAAGCTGTTGACATAATTCTCGATAGCATAGTCCTGCATTAAAAAAAGATATGTTAGCTTGAATTTATAAACCAGAAAACATATCGAAATCACGTATCTTATATTGCAGCATTGAAAGAACAAAACTACAATAAACTACGCAAAAATGTATTGGTGCACATACCCTGCATCCAATTCTATGACAAGAAATGGGAATAAAGAAGAGATGAGCCTTATGAGGATCATCAGTCAAGAACTGACTGTCTATCAGATTCATGAAGAAGTAGTGTTCACTTGCGTATTTGCTCTCTTGAGCTTGTCTTTTGGATCATAACATGTTGTTGGGTTTCCACCTGGTGCTATTAAAACAAATAAGTTTATGAAGCATTATTTATGTTTGATAAACTTTGAAATAAAGCAAAAATTAATAAAAAATGATTCTTACATATTTATTTTAATTGTGCTCCTCGTTCTTTCATAAAATAGAAATAATTGATTATCATATTAATTGTGAATCTTTCAACAATTTCTTTTTCTATATAGACAATCAAATAATTTGTAAGAAAATCATTCTCCATCCGATTGCGAAGTCTTGTTTTAACAACTTCATCGCTGAAAAAGCTCGTTCAGTAAGCTGTGTGTTATCAATATTTTTTTTTTTAAAAAAATCAATTCTTCTCATTTTGTTAATGGTTCAACCTAAAATCAAAACATATATCGTAAGAAAAAATTGATAATTTTAGTGGCTCTGGTAAAAACAAAACATAAAAAAAATCCAAGCATAATCAAAACAAACCAATAAAATATATCTAATTAATTAGAAGAAAAAAATCACTATAACAAGAATTTAAAAAATAATTGGTAGAACTAGCAGATCTGATAAAAAAAAGAAGAAAAAATGATAGAATTATATAAAAAAAACCTCATCAAATTATTAACAAACATTTCAAAACAAAACAAAAATAAATTTTAAATTTAAATTATCTTGTTTTGTTTGATGAAAGATAAATTAATTGGTGGCTCTGCTTTAATCTTTTTATAGAAAAATTTTGCTCATAATTTATGTTTTTATTTTTGTTTTTGATCGGTTCAAAAATTTAAATTAGAAAAAATTGATGGCTCTATTTTTTATTTCACAAAGAAATGCTCTTATATTTTTTTTTTCTATGTCCGTCAATAGTAAATTTAAAGGAAATCAAAAGTAGAGTCACAGGCCTACCTCTTTAAAATAACAAAGATAACTTTTCCTCCTACTTAATTACCCGGTAATTAAAGAAAATTAAAATGTATTGCAAGGGGGCCCGGGCCCCTGCTTGCCCCTGGTTCAAATGAAGAGCAGCTCAACGAATAAGAAAAAAAGATCTATTAAAGATGGAAAACGAATTCGGCACATCTTCTTGGAATTCTTCTTTAATTAAATTTCTTGAGGGAATGTTTGGAGATGATGTTGTCAAAGAACTATCTCAACTCAATAGTTTAAGCTGTTAGGTGAGGTGAGGTCCTAGGATATGATTTATATTATTCTCTAACACACCCCCTCAAGTAAAGCTTAAACTGTTAGGTGAGGTCTCAGGATATGATTTATATTATTCTCTAATACACCCTCTCAAGTGAAAGCCTTTTGGGCTTGAAATTTGCACAGACCCACTTTACCTTGTACTTAATTTTTATCAAATAAATAGGGATGATAAGATTTGAACTCGTGACCGCTTAGTCATCAAAGCTCTGATACCATATTAAAAAATTATCTCAATCACTTAAATTATTAGATGAGATTTCAAGATATAATTTATATTAATCGTTTCTTCGAGATGAAAGGAGAGAATATATGCTCTAATGTTTTGGAGGTTGCAGAGAGGGAACAATGCTTTAAGGAAGTAGTTATTTATGGTGAATTTTAACTAGCTACGGACAGTTATATCTTAACTAACTAACTAACCAAACCGCTACTTTTCCCTCCTTCCCTCTCTCTTCCTCTGTAAAAGCAAGAAGCCACTCTCACCCTCTTACTTTCTCTCTTCATTTTCCCCGAGAAAAACAAAAGGAAAAGAAAAGAATCTATCCAAGAAATCAACCATGCAGAGCTCAAATCCCCCTCAAATTCCAGCAAACGAATTTCTGACTCTCAGACGAACACTTTCCTACCTTTCTGCTGTAATTCTTTCAATCTGCTTCTCAATCTGCCTCCCTCAATCCCCATTTCATCTTCAGGTACTCACTTTCTTGCATTTTCCTTTCTTCCCTCACTTTATTGCATTTTCCTTCACTTTCTTTTCATGCAATTTTCATGGGATTAGAAGGTCAACTTCAGTCACTATTAGAGTGATACAACTTCCTTTCACGTTCTTGCATTCTCTTTCTGATCACTTATGGGTTTTGAAGGTCAACTTCAGTTCTTTTAAGGATTACCATTAGAGTGATACAATTTTCGTTCACTTTCTTGCATTTTCTCTCTGATCATTCATGGGTTTTGAAGGTCAACTTTAGTTATTTAAGGATTACTATTAAAGTGATACAACTTTCATTCACTTTCTTTCTTTGATCGTTTATGGGTTTTGGAGATCAATTTTGGTTCTTTAAATATTATGCCTTTTCTTGCATTGGTTTTTGATATAGGTGCTGGCGCAGCCATTGCGCGACTATCCTCGATATTCTGATGCTGCTGAGCTCCCTCACATTCCTAAGGCTTTCAGGATGGACTATATGAAAATGGAGAGGAGCTTCAAGGTCTTTGTGTACCCACATAAGACCACTGCCTGTGATAAAACAAGGAAGATTGATGGCAAGTATGGGAGTGAAGGATTCTTCTATCAGAATCTCAATCAGAGTAGGTTCTTGACCAGAGATCCTGATAAAGCTAACCTTTTCCTCATTCCCACTTCTTGTCATTCTCTCCCTGCTGAGGTATAACTTTCATGCATGCTGATATGGTTCTTAGAAGTTTGATTGCAACTGATCAAGGAATTTTGAGTGTCTTATAGTGATATCTATACGATCTCAAGGACAGATTGTATAATTAATGAAGGGTCTGATGTTCATATTGTTATGTACAGGGAAGATCCGTGGATGAAAGGGCTATTGCTGTCCAGCATTTTGTCAACAGCCTTATTTCTGAGTATCCTTATTGGAACAGAACTTTAGGTGCTGATCACTTCTTCATAACCTGTGCAGACATTCATGTGACTACTAGTGAACGAATTTGGAATCTTATGAAGAACTCAATTAGAGTTACGTGTTCTCCAAGTTATAATGTGGAATATGTTCCTCATAAGGATGTTTCTCTCCCACAAAGTGTGCAGCCATTTAATGTTTCTGTCTCACAAATCATGCCGCCACTTTACGCTTTTATTGCACCAACAACACAGCCATTAACGCTTCCTGCTGCTAAATATAACATGAAGAGCAGGTACCGATACCTTTTATGTCCCTGGATTATACTAGAGCAGGAATATAGTAAAAATTGAGGACTGCTTATCGATTTACCATAACATTTAAAGGGCATGAATATGTTGCAGGGCTATTCTAGGTTTCTGGAGAGGTCTTAAAGAAAATAATATAAGAAAGAGTTTGGTCAATGCCTGGGAGAATGACTCAGAACTTGACATAAAAGAAATCCAAACAGAAGCTAGTACTCCAGAAATACGTCGGCTGTACTATGAGAAGTTCTACAGCTCAAAGTTTTGCATCTGTCCTGGAGGCCCTCAGATGGATGGTGCTATAGCAGTTGCAATTCATTACGGATGCGTTCCAGGTGATAGATCAATTCTTCTCTCATATCTTCTCTTGTATTGTATAATTAAGCCTTTTTTACATATAATTTGTTTCCTAAGCAGTCTGTGTACCTTTCTGCAGTTATCATGTCTGATTACTTTGATTTACCATTCAACGACATTCTTGATTGGAAGAAATTCTCTGTAATCCTCAAGGAGAGTGATGTGGATGGACTGAAGCGAATCCTTTTAAACATACCAGATCAAGAATATCAAGTCCTGCAGACCAATACAGTCATGGTACTTCACTTGTGAAATTCACTCTGCAAAATGCCTCTCCTGAGGATTAGTTTCCTTTATATTGTTTTCCTTGAATGTATTAAACATTCTTTGATTCTGAACTGTCTCATTTCCTTAATTGCCTCTACCCCTGAATCAGGTCCAGGATCACTTTCAGTGGAATCTACCTCCTGTCAGACTTGATGCTTTTCATATGGTTATGTATGAACTTTGGCTCCGCCGTTATGTTACCAAGTATTAGTGAGTTGGTGAAACTCACTCGATCCAGCAGAATCACAGTAGAACACCTGTATGGAAGTATCAGCCATAAAGATGAACCTTTCCATTTTTCATGAACATATTTCAATTTTCAAATAGATGTCAGATGAACCCTTGATATTCATTTTCCATCTAATGAATTGATGCATTTCCCTCATGATAACACTTTGATGCATATTTTGTGAGATGGAATGATGCAATTGTTGTGGTGAGTTTCTCATTTTGCCAAAGGGATTATGGTAACATATACTTCAGCTTTTGTTTTCATATTTGATGTTCGTATCAACAGATGCCCATGAGGTGTGCTCTTTGCGCTTCAAAGCATGTATTTAAGTCGAGAAAAAAAGAGCACAAAACAAGGGAAAGAAGTTGAAAGGAAAATCAAAACTCAGCCAATACGTAATTCATAGGGCTGCAATTTTATGGAATATATAAAAGATAATGAATGGAATGTCTGAAGCCTAAAGTAACCTATTAGCAATCTGGCGATGAACTTCTACTGCTTGATGAACTGAATTATACAATGCCTTTTCAAGACACTTCAACACGCTTTTCTCTTATGACTCAGTCCTTCATAAATCTCCAGAAGATCCAATTAAGTTCCCCTCGATTTTGACATAAAATAGATAAAAGATAATCACGTCAAGTTAAAATAGGTAAAAATCACGAACCTTAAGCAACAACAATCACGAACCTTCAAGTAAGATCTCTAATCATCCTTCTTACTGTCGTTTTATAAAGAAGAGAGTGACAATAATAAGAGAAATGTGCAGTTGGTAAATGGCAACTTGAATTTCTGAAAACTTTATGGCAGAGGAACCCTAATATTGTATTAGAGAATTCACCAGGTGAGGAAAATAAATTCAGGGACTGTTGCATGATTTGTTTCTACCTTTTATGCTTCTTCTTTTTTTTTTTTCCAATGAAGTTAAACTGAGACATGGCCTCATGGTTTAGCTTTGGTTTACTCCTAAAACTTTTTAAAAGATTGCCACAAGTATCAATGGGATTACCTCAAGCAAAAAAAGAAAAAGAAACAGTCTTTAAAAAGCAACCTCAAACGTAGCTGGGAAAAGTAACTCCAAGAGCAACCTAGATCAGATGGCCAAGCAGACAAACAATAGGACATGGAGGGGAAGAAGGAAGGGAAAAAAAAGAAGAAAAAAACAGAGAAATGGAATGAAATCTTCAAGGAAAACCAATGAGTGAGATTAGTGAAAGCCATATAGAACCTTTCGAGGATACAATTGACCACTGCAATAACTTGATGACACAAAAGAGTCCTTGGAAGCCCTTCCACTCCTCAAAAGGTTTCAAGGCAATTGCTCAATGTTTCTCTAAGTATGATAGGGCTTCAATGTTATGAAATATCCAAAAGCCAATGAAATGGAACGTCTGAAGCCTAAAGTGACCTTTAGCAATCTGACAATGAAATTAACTTCTGCTGCCTGGCGAACTGAATTATACACTTCAACTCGATTTTCTCTTAAGACTCAGTCCTCCATAGATTATTAGCAGATCCAGGTTCTAATAATCTACTTCCATGCATGTTTAAAGCAGGTAAAGTAAAATCAAGAGTGGTTGGCACGGTGATTGTATGATTTTATTACACGGGCATGAAGGAGAAGCTGAAATTGAGATAAGATTATTAATTTTTTAATTCTGTCAATCTGATTTATATTTTTAATGAAATTAAAAAAATTAATTATGCTTAATACCTATAAAAAATTCATTCTAAAACAACTCTTTAATGATTAAGTTAATATCAAACAATACTCTTTAAAAAAAAAACTCTAGAAATAAATATTTTTCTGGTAGTAAGGAAAAATCGAAGCTTATCAGGTCGGAGTGGTGTTTTTTCTCGTCATTTGTTTTGATAATGTACATGTGGTCATTGGTTTCCTAATGGTACGGGGATTGTTTGGTTTTTTCTTCCAACAGAAAACAAAAAACAATCAATCAAAGTACATATTTTGGGATCTTTCTTCCTTTTGACAGCTGCCCTGTGCCTGGATTCATCCATTCATTTATGAGTTTCTGGCTTCTTGTTAGCTATTCTCAGGTAAAGCGGCAATGGGCATGTTTTAGCCAACTTTGCAATTTTTAATTATAGCTATAATTAACAAAAGAAAAAAAAAAGTGATGAAATCAAAGCTTAATAACTGATAAAATTGTTTCAAACATACAATCCAATCCTCAGAGTATTTTAAAGTTGGCTAAAACCTAAACAGGACAAAGAAAGCAAGCTAGTTGGTGCTGATGATGATCATGTTCACAAGTATTCACAGGGCATATGATAGCGGCAAAGAGGACACATGTGACTAGTTTGCAACCACTTAACAATGCAACCTGAGTGATAGACATGCGAGCACGGCATCCGAATGGCTTCACTCCCTGCATCAATCTCTTCCATACAAACAGTGCAGTCTCTCGCTGACGCCGAGGCGTCCAAAACCACCCTTTCCAATGCATCAATAGAGGACTTGGTGGCCGGGATTGGCTTTGCCTCAACCTCCATTGACTCTCTCTCAGCTCTAGCAATATCATCTTCTTCATTACGAAGTCTAGCTTCTTGATAGACTGTCTTCCGTATTGAGACAAACATGAATACGCCGTTAGAAGTATCAATGCCATGCGCCTTGGTTGTAATTTCGAATAGTATCTGTGATCTCTTGATCTCAGGGATGCCCATGTCGGTCAAGATCTCTTTGAAATCATTAATGTAATGACTCGGTGAATCTCCAACCGGAATGTGAATAATTTTGCGGCTTATGACCTCGGGTCTTCTATACACTCCATGAAGAGAGTTGATCTCTCGCTTGTAAAGCAAGAAGTTCACAGGGAATGTTGTTGGTAGTTGGTCAACATTGACGTGTTGTGAGTTTCTAATTGTTCTGGGTTTTAATCTGACAATAAAGTTGTAATCGATGGGAGTCTCCATGATTGAGTTGAGAGAGGAAGAAGGGCAGTACTGGGGTTTGTGACAAAACGAAGAAGCTAATGAAGACAGTGAATCTAGCAGCTAGGGTTTGTGGAAATATATGACTCCTTGTTTGTTGATTTATAGGCATAGAATATCGGTTGACAATGTTTTCCTGGTTAGAAAAGGATTCCTGATTCCTTAAGGAATTCTCAAAGGTACGTCGGCTAACTGAATTGATGAGGTTAATTCCTGATGATCATTATCTATAGATAAGGCAGCATTTTCCAACGCAATCTGAAAGATAAGATCACTCAACCAAAGGATTTAGGTAGTCTTGTGCACAAACGCTAGGCCAATCATTCATGCCCTTAGTGTAAAAATAAAAATAATGAACAAATTGAAAAATCGGGCTAGTTGTTTCGACATGATCTGATCCAACACAAGCTATAAGTTGTCTCAATGCAATCTTTTAACGTCCACTGCATGGGGCTATTTGAATATTAAAACATATTGGACGCTTAGGGAAAAACAATTATGTCAAACTAAGAGAATCACAACAGAAGTATCACAAATTTTACAGAAGCCGGCGCCGGCCCCCTTGTGAGAACAAAAACAGCATTGAATTTTGGGTTTATTTCTTGGTTTCATCATTAACAATGGAACATTGTAGTATAAATACAAGTGCTAGACATGAGAGTCCGCAACCCACAAAACAGAAAAGTATAAACTGAATATCCACTAGAGAGGAAGGAAAACACATTCCTTAAAATGGCCCAGGGAAACCGCATATCAGCCTTTGTTTTGAGCTCAGTCTTGGTACTCTCCTTTCTCCTCATTATCTCAATGGCTGAAAGTCGCATTCTTGGCAGTAAGTACTTTAGATAGCATTACTTTGTTCTGAAAATCCCTGGTAATTATTAACTTATGTTTTCATGAAATATATTGACTTCATTTTCTTTCAAATGTTAAACAATGTCTGATGAGCAGCTGCTGGTTTCTTCGCCGAAAGTACCCCAGAATGTGATGATGTGGTTGGAGTAGCAAGTGGAGACACTTGTTTTACCATTGCACAGTCATTTAATTTGACAGCTGCATCCTTTGATGCTATCAACCCCAATCTCAACTGCAATGCTCTCTTTGTAGGACAGTGGCTCTGCGTTGCCGGGTCGGTCTAAGTTGCCGAGTTATTGGTTACTCCATTTAGTTCAAAAGAAGCACTGCCTTTACCCCCAAGGGCTGATTGTTTGCTTCGCTTTCGATTATCACTTAGCTTTTTTTTTTTCTTGTGATTCCAAGAGGATGTTGAGATAAGAAAGATTCTCATGAATGTATGAGAATCTGCGTTCACATGAATAAGAATAAAATGCTATCCATTTCATTTTTCTGGAAAAAAAGTAAACCAGACATTAGATATGAAGGCCAGATCGAACTACATCAATTTTGAATTATACTGTATCTGTCAATTTTCAAGATCCCATGCTCGGTATATCTTGTTTCAACAAAACTATAAATCTAAGCAAAACGCTCAATGCACACAGCAATTATGAAATGATATAGAAATGTGAAGCATGCTGTTCAGCTTGGAAACTGTTCTTAAGTCCTTCACCCATTACCATACTCTTTGCATGCACATTGTCATTTTCTCAACATGCAGGAGATCATGAGTAACAGCAATAAGACAAATCTGATTCCAGAAAGCTTTTAGTTATCTATACTTGTTTTTTGAGAATTGAGAAAAATTAAAAGATTTAATGTGTTGACTGTGATTTTGTAATTTAGGTGTGATAGATTTATTTTAATGAGTACCAATTATTGTTTTGTCAATTTTATGGTTAAGTTGAAAATTTGGGTTTTTAGGATTTCTTGGGCTATATGAGGATTTTGTGTATAGTAATTTAAGATAATTCGGAGAATAAATATTTTTTTTAATTATTGTTAAATAAATTGGCGCGAAGATACAGTTAGTGATACTAGACCACTAAAATGGCATTATGGTTTTTGTATTAGTAAATTTTGTATATGGAATTTTGTATACGAATCAAGTAATGCTATGTGCTTTTAACTTGAGAAACCAGCAATCTAGGGAAAATCTTGGCTGTTCAGGATGATGCAGAGATATCAAACTAAATGTACAAGCTGAAACATCTTCAGCAGTTCACTACTTTCGTTGTCCTAAGCCACTGATGTTGTTATATGCAGGGGAAATCCGAGGATGAAAGGTCTACTGCTGTCGAGGATTTTGTCAAGAGCATTATTTCCCAGCACCCTTAATGGAACAGAAGTTTAGGTGCCGATCACTTCTTCATAAGCTGTGCAGACATTGATGTGACTGCTACTGCACGAATTGCTAATCTTATGAAGAATTCAATTAGACTCGTGTGTTCTCCAACTTATAATCATGAATATGTTCCTCATAAGGATGTATCCCTCCCACAAAATGTGCAGCCATTTGATGTTTCTTCTGCTGGAAATAAGACTTCGAAAAGGTAATTTAACATGTTTGTCATATTCCTCATATCAGGAATATAACTACATAGTTTCATATCAATTACCACAACACTAGCTGAATGGCATGTATATGTTGCAGAACTAAACTAAACTAGCTTTCTGGAGAGTTCTTACTGATTCTTTTGTTAGAGAGAGGCTGGTCCACGCTTGGGGGGGTTTTGGTACAGAAATGGACATCAAAGTAGGACTAAAAGCCAGTACTGAAATGCTTTCAGGCTCGAGTAGTAATAGTTTTCCTTTGTTAGAGAGAGGCATTTTCTGCCGTCGGCCCCATACTGAAGTGCTTTCAGGCTCGAGTAGTAATAGTTTTCAGTGCCCAATTTAAGCCCATAGTTTTCAGTAGCCCTTTTGGTTCTGTTAATTTAACAGCATTGCAGATTGGAAGAGACTACAAGGAGTATCTTTCAACTAACTAATCCAACTGCCACTGTTTTCCCTCCTTCCTTCCCTCCCTTCCAATTGACTAACTGTCTAACCCAATCCTCTTCTCTATCTCCCCCTCCATTTCTCTAGATAAAAGCACAATATATAGACCATAAGCCTTGACACTATTACTACTCGAGCCTAATAAAGTATTTGGCAAGTTTCACTCTTCAAATTCTCCCAAGAAAAAACCATCATGAACAATCTTCAACGAGGACTTTCCTGTTTTTTGGTTATTCTTTCAATCTGCTTCTCAATATATCACCCTCAATTCCCAAATTCTTTTCAGGTACTCACTTTCTCGTATTTTCTTTTCGTGTGCTTTCCCTCATTTTCTTGCATTTTCTTCACTATTCATTTATATTTTCTTTAAAGATTAGGCCTTTTCATATGTAGGTGCTGGCGCGGTCATTGAAAGAAAATGCTACAGATCCAGAAATCTTTTCTGAACTCTTCCATATTCCTGACTCTTTCAAAAAGGATTATAAGGAAATGGAGAAGAACTTCAAGATCTTTGTGTATCCCCATAACACAGACAAGCATACTACTGTCTGTAATAAGCCAACGGAGCTTGGCTGTTTTAGGAGTGAAGGATACTTCTATCACAATCTCAATCACAGTCGGTTCTTGACCAAAGATCCTGAAAAGGCTCACCTTTTCTTCATTCCCATTTATTGTCATTCGATGTCTCCTGAGGTATATCAATATGATTAAAAAAGAGATTTTACCAGATGTGGTTCTTGAATTCTGATTACAAGAAGTTATCTTGAATGGACAAATTTTGGTGATGATGGTTTTCCTTGTGCTGTAGTATTTTTCTTTATTACTAATTAAATTGCGTTTTAGGGAGGCTTTTGAACTTTTGATGATGAATTTAGTTGAAAAAAGAAGATTAATTACATTTTCTTTCGCAGTATCAGATTGCTTTCTTAATTCATTTTCTTAAGCATCGTTGTCCGTACATTGGCATGCTTCTCTGATTCGTTGTACAATGCCTCTGATATTCATATTTCTATGTCCAGGAAAAATCCAAGAAAGAAAGGGCTATTGCTGTCCAGGATTTTGTCAAGTTCCTCATTTCCAAGTACCCTTATTGGAACCGAACTTTAGGTGCCGATCACTTCTTTGTAAGCTGCTCAGAAGTTGATGTGGCTGCTACTGCACGAATTGCTGACCGTTTGAAGAACTCAATTGGACTCATGTGTTCTCCTAGTTATAATAGTAAATATGTTCCTCATAAGGATGTTTCCCTCCCACAAAGTGTACAGCCATATGCTTATACTGAAGCCAGAAATATAGAAAAGAACAGGCAACTTTTATTTCTTAACCCGATGAATTCTGTCATACCAGGAACATTACTACCACAAAGCTAAACAGCATGCATATGTTTCAGGACTATGCTGGGTTTCTGGAGTGGTGTTGAAGATTCTTATATAAGAGAGCGGCTGTACCTCACCTGGGAGTATGACTCAGAACTTTACATCGAAGCCAGAGATTGGCCTACTAGTATTGAACAAGGACATTGGCAAGCCCGTGAGGATTTCTACAATTCTAAGTTTTGCATCTGTCCTGGAGGCCCTCAGCTTGATGGTTTTATAGCATTCGCAATTCACTATGGATGCATTCCAGGTGATAGATCAGTTCTTCTTTCATCTCTTCTCAGCAGTTATGTGGATTTTCTGAATTTGCAGCTTGATGGTTTTATGTGGATCTCTCTGCAGTTATCTTATCTGACTACTATGATTTACCATTCAACGACATTCTTGATTGGAGGAAATTTTCTGTAATACTAAAGGAGAATGATGTCTATTCGCTAAAGAAAATCCTTCAGGACATACCAAAGCAAACATATGAATCTCTGCAGAATCACACATTCATGGTATATCTACTTCACTTGTCTGTAAAATTCACTCTGGAAAATGCTTCTGAGAATTGTATTAAACTTTGCTTATAAATTTCTTGAATTCACTGAATCAGGTCCAGAAGCACTTTCAGTGGAACTTATCTCCAGTAAAATATGATGCATTTCATATGGTCATGTATGACCTGTGGCTGCGCCACCATGTTACCAAGTACCGGTACTAGCCATAAAGATGAGCAATTGCTCTTGATATGCTTGAGAAATGTGTTGTATCCCACCCATTTTCCTTTCAAATAGCTATTAGATGAGATTTTCTTCCATAAAATGAGGTTGTTTACTGATCCTATCTTCTGAAATGCGAACCTTGCTGGATGAGAGCAGCCTCGGTGCTGTGAATTTTCATCTGTTTTTTCACAGCAGCAAAACTTGTAAAATATTTTCCATAAGGATTGTGCATATGGTAAAATATAAAAAGAAATTAATGAAAGGATCCAATTGAGAAATTCAGGAAACCTTGAGGATCTAACTAAAAACATTACAGGTTCGGGATACAATTGAGCATAGGTATATAGGTTTGGGACTAAGTTAAGGTTTTTCCATTTTAGAGACTAAGTTTATCAAGAAATTCTATAAAACTCAAACTGTAACTATCAATATTTGTAATATTAGAAAATAAATATATAGATAAAATAAAGAGATAAATTCTTTTTATAGGACAGCATGTGATTTTTTTTCTCATCTTTCACTTGGAAGTTGTATCATTTTATTAATTTTCATTTTTTAAAAAAATAAAATCATCTATTTGTTTTGAATTTAGACTCATAATTTATTTATTCTTATTAAGAGAGAGAAAACAAATGGTTATTTATTTATTTATTTGAGAAAAAAATGAAAACCTGAAAAAAGAAAGAAAAGAAAAGGACGAGAAGAGAAGAGCACAGCTGGGCCAACCCCTGAAAAGAAAATGAAATGGGCTGGGCCGTCATTAAACAGCGACCCCCTCTCATCACTGAAACCATCAAAACCCTACAAGAACACAGACACCGGAAAAAACCGAATTCGAAGAGAAGGAAAGAAAGAAATGCAATCTCTATCTCCCCTTCGAAGCGCGCTTGGTTCTATTTCTGCTTCACTTCCTCGTGGAACTTTCAGCTCCATTTCCAGACACGCCGCCTCTCCAGGCAAGCTCAAGCTCTCTCTCTCTCTCCCCACCCAATTAGTTTGTTGGTTTACTTGATTTGAACAGATCATTTGCATAATTGTGTCTTAATGAAGTATACTTGGACCAGATACTTAATGTTTTGTATGAAATGATTGGTAAGGTTTCTGATTTAGTTGGTCTTTCCTTGAGCTTTTCTCATTTGGGTTTCTTTTGTTTGTTATATTTGATCTTAAATTTAGATTTAATTTGATCTCTTAAGCCCAAGTTTGTTGCTTTGATCTTAAATTTAGAGTTCTTGAGTGCCTCGGATGTGGATGAGCAAATGGGCTGTCCTTAGTTTGTCAAATTGGCGATCACCTAATGATCTTGATTTGCAAAAAATATTTCATTTCATTATGCATTTTCATGTACTGAAATTGTATGTGTGTTTTTTTCTTCTCAAAACTTAGAATTAATTGATACCAAAATAGTTGTTTGGATACTGAAGATAAATGGTCTAGTGAAAGAACCCAAGAAGGTTTACAGTTGGTGTGAAGCAACTGCCAATCTGATAATCGTTGGTGGCTGAACAGCATCACTAACCTTGGATCTATGCCATAGATTCTATGTGTTTGAAGTAATTGTTTGTGGAACCTATGTAACTATGGGTCGATTGAAAAAACAGGGTTGGTGACTATAAAATGGTCTCTGGGGAGGCAACAGCTGGACAAAAATGTTATGAGCAACCCTTACATAGTTTAGAAAGATGCATATTTAGAATTCCACTGCTCAACATGTTTTTAATGATGTTATTAAGCAATGGAAAGGTTGTTCAATCATGCAGGCTGTTTAGAGAGACTTGGAGGTAGTTTTTGGTCTATTCATAATGTTGCCAGAGGAGAAAATGCGAGACACGCATCATGGTATTCTGGAAATTTTGGGATGAGTTTTGGTTTGTTGACTTCCAAGGAAGATGTTACCGTTCCATATGCTTTGAGTTTTCAAAGTTTCATCCACTCCACGGGCCATAAAGACTTTGAAACAGGGAGAGATTCCAACCCCAAAGACTTTGCTGCAGGTCGGGAAGACTTTGAGATGGAGAGAAGTTCCATGCAGAATTCTAACCTTGAGATGGAGAGAAATCCCAGGTCTATGAACTTCTCTGCAGGTCGGAGAGACTTTGAGATGGGGAGAAGTTCCATGCAGAATTCCAACCTTGAGATGGGGAGAAATCCCAGGTCAATGAACTTCTCTGCAGGTCAGAGAGACTTTGAAATGGAGAGAGGTCCCCGGCCTGACTTCTATGCAGGTGGGAGAAATTCCAGGCCAATGGACTTTGTGAGAGGAGTAATAGGGCAAGAGGGTTCCCGATTTCCTCAGTACCATGTTGAGCTGAATGATGATTTTGTGTTCATGAAGCTAAAACGTAACAATACCTTCGTTGCTGTGACAGATTCTAAGGGAAATAAAAAGAAAAATGCTTCGATGACAGCAGGATGGTTGCAAAAACTGCAAGGGGGAGCAAAACTCTCTCGGTATGCTGCTGAAGCAACTGCAGAACATGTTGGGCAAGCGGCAAGACAGCTGGGGTTGAAATCATTTGTGATGAGGGTCAATGGTTTTACGTACTTTAAGAAGAAAAGGCTAGCCATCACTAGCTTTGCAGAAGGTTATGGTAAGGGTGGTCTAAGTCCTATCAAACATATAGAAGATAATACTCGGCGTCCGCATAATGGATGCCGACTCCCAAGGAAGCGCCGAATTTAGATAACAGCATGCTAGTTATGTTAAATTGACCCCAGGATAGAACTTTTTGTTTGGCGGTCAGTAAGAAGTTCACTGCAAGCAATCATGATAGTGGATACTGGTACCTATTCTGTTTGAGATAGCTTGTTCCAGGACGCACACTGTTGGCAACCAACAACGCTTGTTTTAGGCTGCAAATTCCATCGTTTAAGTCTCCATCTTCCTGGATCTGTATTGTTTTTTTTTAAAAAAAAAACTATTTTTGGTAGCTTTTCAGGGCTTAAATTTGTGATAATTTGTTTTTTGAATTTTCCTTAATTTAGCCTACTGACTTAATCCAGGCTATGTTTTTATTTTATTGAATAATCGAGATTTATCATTTTGACTTCCCAGATCGGGGAAATCCTGGGGATTAATTAATGCACATTCCCTGGGCGATACTCTTCCCTACCAGAGACCTTTTCCAAGCCCGTGACCTACACAAGCAATAAATTAGTTATGCCTAATCTGCTGAAAGCTATTATAATTTGAAACAGAAAAAAGATACTGTATTGTTGCATTCTCAACAAATAAACACATTTTTTTTTTCAATTAGAAAATAAAATCACTTAAATAATTCAGCCAAGCGACTTGTTAATTTTAGGTTATATTGTTATATTTAATAGTCGAGATTTACTATTTCTTTCTTCAACGTTTTGTGTTTCTTTCAATCCCTTTTTTTTTTTTTTTAACTAAATGAGAATTTATAAATGATTTTATGGATCAGTAAAATAAGTAAAGCTACTCCCAGAGTTCCCCTACTTAACTAACTGAAGGCCAGAGGGAGTATTTTATTTTCAACTAACTGACACAACCACCCCCTCTCTCTCAAAGCAAAAGCCACTTTCTCTCTTCCATTCTCCCTGAAAAAGCCATGAAGAATCTCAGACGAGGAGGGCTTGCCTGTTTTTTTGTTATTGTTTCCATCTGCTTCTCCATCTATCCACCTGGATTCCCACCTTTTCAGGTGCACTCACTTTCTTTCAGTATTGTTTCTTTTCATGCAATTTTCCATTTATGAACCAATATTCCCACCTTCTTGAATGCGAGTACTGTTCCTTTTTCATGCGTCAACTTCAGTTCTTTAATTAAGGATTACTGGCACTGTTTCTTGTTTCTTTCACCGCTCATTTTCTTTCACTTTTGAGCCCTTTTTCATGCATATTGTTTTTGATGTAGGGATCATTAATTCAAGCTTATGCTCAAGAAGCTGGATTTTTTGGCGAAGTCTTTCACGTTCCTGAGGCTTTTGATCCTGATTATGAGGAAATGGAGAGGAAAAGGACGCTTGATGGCGAGTATGGGAATGAAGGATTGTTCTATCTGAATCTCAATCTGAGTCGCTTCTTGACCAAAGATCCTGAGAAGGCTCACCTCTTCCTCATTCCTATTTCTTGCCATTCACTGCCTGCAGGGGTATAGTTTTTACTGATATTGATGTGATAGTTGAATTCTACACAGGTCCTTGCAATTGCTGTGCATGAAAAGTTCAAAAGATTTGTGGGGATGTGATAGTTAACTACTTCAATGAAGGGTTTGACCTTTAGAGGAAATAAAAGTTATTGATCACAATTTCTTTTTGCAGTATAGTGAACAAGATATTTTAGAAAGTCACTGTTCTAATGCATTGATACTACGTTGATGATGTTATTTTCAGAGATCAGAGGATGAAAGGGCTGTTGCTGTTGAGGATTTTGTCAAGAGCCTCATTTCCAAGTACCCTTATTGGAACAGAACTTTAGGTGCCGATCACTTCTTCGTAACTTGCGCAGACATTAATGTGACTGCTACTGCACGAATTGCTAATCTTATGAAGAACTCAATTAAAGTCATGTGTACTCCAAGTTATAATGATGAATATGTTCCTCATAAGGATGTTTCCCTACCACAACGCGTGCCGCCACTTGCTCTTACTCCTGCTGGAAATAACATAACGAACAGGTAACTTAGATTATTCTGCTGAAAATTTTTATTTTTTACCTAATGAATTCTGTCTTGTAAGGGATGTGTGTGTGTGTAACTTTAGAATTTCATATCATTTACCTAATGAATTCTTAAAGTAACAAGTCTTATATGTTGCAGGATTACTCTAGCTTTCTGGAGAGGTCTCAATAATTCTGATATAAGACAGAAGCTGCTTGAGGCTTGGGAGAATGATTTAGAACTTTTCATACAGAGAGGAAGGAAACCTAGTTTAGAAGAAGGAGATTTGGTGCACCATGAGGCTTTCAATAACTCTAAGTATTGCATTTGTCCTGGAGGCCCAGAGCTCGATCGTACTATAGCATTAGCAATTCATTATGGATGTGTTCCAGGTGATAGACAGTTCTTCTTTCATACCTTCTCTCGACTAAATTCTCTAGTGTTGTATCTTTAATCTTTTTGTTGCCGGTTGTTTTCTAAGAAGACTGTAACTTTGTGCAGTTATCATGTCTGACTACTATGATTTACCATTCAAAGACATTCTTGACTGGAGGAAATTCTCCATAATACTCGAGGAAAGTCAAGTCTATTACCTAAGGGAACACCTTAAGGAGATGTTAGAGCATGAATATCGAGCCATGCAGACCAACACCGTCATGGTACATTTTTTTTTTCTCTCACCAGCCCTCTCTACTCCAATTGTTTGTGAAATTTTCTCTTGAAAATGCTTCTGAAGATTAGTTTCCTTTATATTGCTCTCTTTGAATGTATTAAACCTTCATTGTCTTCTGCCTGATTGCTTTAGTTCCCTACACCTGAATCAGGTCCGGAAGCACTTTCAGTGGAATCTAGTTCCAACCAAATATGACGCGTTTCATATGACCATGTATGACTTGTGGCTGCGCAACCATTTTACCAAGTATTACTGACTGAGTTGCTGCAACTTTCGCTCCATAAAGATGAACCTTAATTCTCTCTCCACTCAATTTCTCAAATACTGACATATATGTGATGTATAATATCACTCAAATTGCTTCTGTATTTCTCAAATATTGACATATGATATGCTACGTACTGTTGCTACTTTTCAAATCGGTGTCAGATGAGTTTTTCTCTCAAAATATTGTTCTTGTACGTATTGGAACTTCAGAAAGTGGTAGTTTTGATGAAATCTTGAACGTTCCCTGAGGCTTTCGGTCCAGATTATGAGGAAATGGAGATGAACGAACCTTTGCATTTCCAACGGAATCTTCCTCCAGTCAAACTTGATGCATTTCATATGACCATGTATGACAGAGTTTGCTGAAACTTTCGTGCCACAAAGATGAACCTTTGCCTTTTCAATTCTCAGAAAAGTGTTGTGTATAACTCAAATTTCTCAGAAACTGTTTGCAAGGCTTCATCACCACTTCGTTGAGAATCATTGGCTATGAATATGTTAGATACATGTGACTCAATTAGTGAAATATAGTAATTTTTTTCCAAAAAATATATGTTTTTTTTTACCACCATACAAAGAAAATATTTTGTTGCGAATGAACAGGATAATAAGGAATTGCCATATATAAAATCATAATTCTTGATACGGGCCTTCTCCACATAAAAAGAAAATCTTTTTTTACAATAAAAGCAGAAATAATATAGATTATTTAAGAATCGAAGTCGATTTGCTTTATAAAAAGAGATATCAATGAACTTCTGTGAAATAGTTTCACGGGATTTAGTCAATTGTCTTAATCGTGGGATATTATTGAGAAAAAGGAATTCATGTTATTGAAAGATTTCCTGCGATTATTTTTAGTATAGAATGAATGAATCATCCACTTTGGTATCTTATTGAACAAAAATGGTAATATTGTTCCTCTATTGATAAATTTTTTTGATATTTAGAAAGTATCATGATCATCAAATAAAAAGGGTTTCTATTTTTTTTCAAATGAATGATTTAAAAAGGTTCTAACAGCTGATTGCAAAAAAAAATGATAATCCAAACCTTTCAACTTATAGATATGGATCTTGAACCTATAAATAGAAATATTCCTCAAACTTATAAAGAAAAAAGAAGTGAGTTAGATAAAAAGAGAAGTAACTTGAACAAAAAAAAAAAAGGGAAGTGACTTAGACAAATCTTTTTTGTCGATAACCTCGGACCAATCAATCGAATATTGATTAATACGTAATCAATCGAACACTACTTGAAAAAGAAAATGGCTCTTCTACTCATAAATGAAATGTTCCTAGAAATTCTTTCTCCCATTAGACTATTTATATCTATATGAACTAGGATCCCAATTCATCGATCTCTCGGTTCAAGAAACAAAAATAAAACAATCAAACCATTTCTTCTGACTCTGTTTTAAATTCAATAAATGTTGGTTGATTGTATATTTCATTAGAGTTCTATCATTCGAGTATCATTTCCTATTTGATCCTTTTAAATTCCATATTCGAAGTTGCAATTGGATATATTCATTTAAAAATATCAATTCAATATATTTTTATGTACCTATAGGTGTTATATTGGATTTGAATCAGATTTTGGATCAATCCATATTGATTGACTGCCTCCATTATGTTGTTGCTAGCAAATACTACTCTTTTTTGTTTATCTATTATAAACAAGATTCTTGTTTTCTTGCAAAGTAATAAATACTTTTACTATCTTGGACTTGGTTGACTGTCAAGTCCAAGCTTTTTAGGTCTAGCATGTTTGTCAGACCCATGCTATATTGGGTTTGGCTAATTGTCAAGCTCAAGTTTTTTGGGTCTGACGTGTTTATCAAATCCATTTTATTTGGTTTAGATTTTTTAACTTACATTGTTAACGAGGAGTATTAAAGCTAATAGAAAGAAGTTGTCATCCCAAGTTGAGATTAACCCAAGAGAAAACACAAGTGTTATGACTTTTAGAAATGGAAAGGAGGTGCTAGCCTAATTGTCAGCTTCAATTTCATATTCTAGTATAACTAAGGTGCAGACCATAACATCATATTCAACATGAACCAAGACCACCCTACCAGATTCAATTCAACAAAGAACCATGGTGCAGACTATCATGCCAGATTCAACGTCAAGTTCAATAGCAACTGAGAATACCAATAAAGGAGTAGAACATACAGCCCCCGAAATGATAAATACATTACCTGATGAGGTAAGTAATAAAATCATCTTTCTTATTACTAAGAATCTGGTTACACCTTCATTTCCTAACAGATTAGCGAACGCGAGGAAGAAAGAGACAGAGCATGATATTTTTGAAATCTTTTAGAAGGTTGAAGTTAATATTTCATTGTTGGATGCGATCAAGCAAATTCCACGATATACAAAATTTCTCAAGGAATTGTACACCAACCAAAGAAGTTGAACACTATTGAAAAAATAAAAGTTGGAAAGAATATGTCCACAATCATACAAAGAAAAGTGCCTCAGAAATGCAAAAACCTAGGTATGTTCACTATACCATGTGTAATTGAAAATCACAAG
The DNA here is from genome assembly GCA_019202695.1 of Populus x sibirica. Classification (NCBI taxonomy): domain Eukaryota; kingdom Viridiplantae; phylum Streptophyta; class Magnoliopsida; order Malpighiales; family Salicaceae; genus Populus; species Populus x sibirica. Next base: position 53,861 of record JAGMVL010001039.1, on the reverse strand, counting down.
GTAGAAAAAGCTATGAATTTAAGAGTATCAATCAATGTTATGTAACTTTCAATTTACAAGGTTTTGAATTTAAGACCTTTAAAGGAAACAAAGATAATAATTCAATAAGCAGATAGATCTAATTCATACCCTGAAGGCATTGATGGGGATGTTTTAATTAGAGTAAATGAACTGATTTTTCCTATGGATTTTTACATTGTAGACATGGATAATGAATTTGCTTTAAATTCAACTCATATATTAATTATTAGGCATACCATTTATGAAAACAACAAGAACTAAGATCGATGTGTATAAGGGAGTTTTATCTTTTGAGCTTGTTGAAGAAATAGTAATATTTAAAATTTTTTATGCTATGAATCTGTTTTTCATGTTGATGTAATTGACCCCATTGTGCTAGAAGATTTTGAGCATGTTTGGCAGATCCGTACTATCTTAGACTTTACTAACTGTCATGTCCAAACTCTTTAGGTCTAGTTTATAATATAAATAGATAATACAAACTTAAAAATAAAAATTCAAGTACATGAATATATAAAAAGTTTAACAAAAAAATATTTTAATGTAATTTAAAGATATATTGAAGCTCAACATGTCTAGTTTATCATATATATATATATATAGAAACTGAATAATTCAATTTTGTGTTGTGAACATACCACTGCTTGTGACGTGGCAAAAGTTGCCAGAACAAATAACCAACACTAAATGAAAAAATTAGTTAGTTATAACGTTTACTCCCTCTCTCTCTTTCTCTCTAACCGCCAAAACAACACATCAGATATTATTTATTTCCCTCGTATTAGTCCCTCAACTACCTACCTTTCATCAATCTGATCCTTCTGTCAAAACACTTATCATTTTCACTATTCAACACCATCTCTAATTATTTTAGCACAAGGAACAGGTTGAGGAAAGGAGACAGATGGGGACCTAATTGGTAAAATCAATCATTTCAGGACTTAATCAAGAAATTATAAGTAGTTAGCTGACTATATAATCTGAGGCTTGCCCTTTTGACCTCTCATCCTCGTCTCTTTCAACTAAACAACAAAGAATCTCCTCTCCTCTTCTCTCCTTTCCTCTAGCTAGCTCTAAAGAAAAGAAAGGAAAATTCAAGAAATGAACAACGGAAACGGTTTCAACCACCGCCAAATGCCGAATCTCTCAAACGGTTTCAACCACCACCTCCCAGGGTACGGCCCGAGCTCAGACGATTCCGAAGAAGAAGGTATAAATAACTTTGTCGTTGAAGAGCTGCCCTCCGATTATCCCTCGGACGATCTCCAAGAAGAAGTTCATTTCATTGTGAACCAATCCTCGGATGATTCTGAAGACAGCAGCGTTAACAACCAATCCTCAGAAGATCCCCAAGGAGGAGGCCGTGACGTCCACCAACACGATGCACATGACCACCAAGAAGAAGCCATTGTTCTCCAAAAAACTGATGATGGTCCCCAAGGAGGAGGCAGGGACGTCCACCAACACGCTGCACATGATCACCAAGAAGAAGCCATTGTTGTCCACCAAACTGCTGATCCCCAAGAAGGAGGCAGCAATGACGTCGAAATACACGCTGCACATGATCCCCGTGATGAAGTCATTCATGTCCATCAAACTGATGATCCCCAAGGAGGCATTGAAGTCGACCAACACGCTGCACAAGATCCCCACGAAGAAGCCATTGATGTCCAACAAACCGCTAATCATGACCCTGGAAACATGAATTTTCTAGGAGCAGTCCTTCTTGCTGTCATAATCGTTTATCTTAAGATTTGCGCTTTTTGCTGTCGTAATATCGTAGGAAATGCCCTTTTAGCTGTCGTAATCGTTTCTATGTTAATCTTTGTGATCAGCTTTTTCTTGAACAAGTAACACCACTTGCTTTTTGACTTTCTTGCCATTTCTTGTTCCTGTTTTGATCATTTTCTTGCTATCTTTTCTGTTATCTTCCCTTCTTTTTTACCTCCTTTTTAATAATCTTTTTTATTGTTTTTCTAGTTTAAAAGAACCGAAACGAAGCGTCTAGATGAGAAGCTTCCATTCAAGTTGGTGACATCTATCAAAGAGAAGCATCTTTCTTGCGGAATTATGCAGCAATGGAGAAGGATTTTAAGGTGCAAACGCATCAACATGTTATCACTCAACTGATCACAAGCTCAAGAGCAAATATGCAAGTGAACATTACTTCTTCATGCTTGAGTACTGATGATCCTCATAAGGCTCATTTATTCTTTATTCCCATTTCTTGTCGAAAATGGGGATTTCAATACATTTTTTCATAGTTTCTGTTTAAGTTTTTTTCTTTCAATGAGGATTTCAAGTTTTAAGCACCTGGTTCTTTGCAATCTAAGGTCTGAGATTAGTACAGTTATTAAACCTTGACTACTGGCATAGTAAATTGGCAATCTAAGGTCATAATTCTCTCAAGAGATTTGAAACCACACACAACATGGTAGATATCCTGGAAAGTAAAAGTCTTTAATGACCGACCATGATTCATTTAAATATTTTTTTTTTATTATAAGCATAGTTCTTAAACTTAATTTATAACAACGTCTGGGATGGTGAGTTGACTCATATTAATTTAATTTTTTTATTTTATAAAATAATAAAAATGATATCATTTAAAAAATAAAGTAAATTATTTTGAGCATTCTATGGTTTGATTATATTTTTATTTTACAATCAAGTTTTTGAATATTATACTTTGCAATCTTAATCAAAAACAGATTTTGAAATTAAAAAAAAAAACAATAATACCTAAATTCTGATTCATAAGGTATTCTGATCAAATATAACGATGTTAATAACATTTTTTATTGGCTCATCTATGGATTCACAATCATGCACCCCATGAAGATGCATTGATGTCTACAAGGGCTCAAGATTGGAGGATATCTTCGAGCTAATGGTGAGAGAATGAACCATAAGCTTGTCATATGGACTTAAGAACTCGAAGGAAGTGATAATTCACTTTTAAATTTGTTAGAAATGTAATGAGATTGAATGTTCTTATTAAAAAATTTCTTTCAGATAAAGTGATAATTCACTTCAACTAGATTGGAAGACCAGGAAGGGGCTCTAAAGTTATTAACCTATAGGCAAGGTGTTGTGTTGAGAGTGATATGAGATCCTTTAAGAAGCATATGAACCTAATAAAGTTTTGTAACTATGAATGCCATTGCTAAGTGTCATAATCCAATTTTAAACCCTTTAAATTTGTTTTATAAAAAAGTGTATATTTTTTTATTGAAAAAATAAAAAAATATAAAATATAAAATCCGAAAACAATTTTGAGACACAAGAAAATAAGTCTTCGAGCTGCAAAAGATCAAAATATCAAAAAAAATAAGTTTGAAAGTCTATTAGGCAAAAATTAAAAGAATTAATTAAGTTCAAAGACTTAATTAAACTTCTAATGCGTTTGGTGGATTCAATCAAGGACTCAATTGAAAAAAAATTAAGTTTGAAAGCCTAATTTGAATCAATTCACAAAGATTGAAAGAATAGAGACACAATTGAAACTTTGAAATGCTAAATTGGTGAATTTAGGGCTTAATTGAAAGAAATTTGAAGTATGAAATTCAATTGAAGACCACATTGAAAAAATTCAAAACCAAGAACCACTTTGGTATCAACACATCAAAATTATCTAAAAATACTAAAAAAAATTAAATAATAACAAAAAAAGAGATTCAGCCTCATTTACAAACAGTCAGCACACCTTTCCAAAAGCTGTTGACCGGGAGTTTCTCCATCATCTTTGGCAACTCGTTGACTCCATCATCATTGGGAACTCCTTGACAAGTACAAAATAGTGGGTGAGTTTAAGAGTCCATGTCCTAAAGAATCTATGCATGAAGATGAAAATGGCATAGAGTCCAGCTCTGTTGCATGGGCTAGCGATCGTGATTTTCTCCTGCAAATAATCTCAGATTTTTCTGTTGAGCTGCCCCCTGAACCTGCAGCAGAGTTAACTCATAACTTGCTCATAAGAATTGAAGGGTTCAACATGCATTCAACAGAGGTACCTATAGTAGCATATGCATAATCGTACATAGGAGCATGAATCTCCTTTTCTGTTCTCTCCTGCTAGCATCCTTCTTGGGCTATACATCAGTCACCATTGCTATGTTCTGATGTTTCAAAAGACTCCTAGAATTTGCTTGACTTGCATTTTTATAGCTAAATTCTTAACAAGCTTCCACTTCAGCTTGTATAAATTAGGTATCGAGCTAGCATGTACATGCCTCTAATGTTGCGCGATAGTGTCATACTCTCTTTTTTTTTCCTAGCATTTTTTTTTGTCGATTTAAATTTTGGGTACACCGTTTTCAAAAGTTCACCATGATGGTGGATAAGAAATGTGGAAGAACATTGGGGTTCTTACTTGTTGAATACATGGGCCAGACTTTATTTTATTTGTGAACTCTTAGCTATAAGGGCTCGGTGGAACATGGTTTGCTTTCGATTTGATTATATGGGCCGAACACGATTTGTTTCCTTGTTTTGTTTGGCCCGTATTAATTCATGCCATGGGCTGAGTGTATATATTTTTGTTTACATGGGTTGCACATTTTATTTGATTTTATTCAAAAAAACAATTATATACAAACAACAACAAAAATCTTTCCTTATATTTTTAATTACGTATGGAAAAGTCTCTCGAAAATAAAAATAAAAAATCATATTTGTGTAAATAAAAAAAATATAGAAGGCATGATTTAGCATCTTTAAATACAAAAATTCAAGAAAATAGTTTTGTTGATATATTTGCAAGTATTTTTTGATTTAATAACTAGTTTATGAAATATATGAGAACTTAACCTACATTTTAAAAATAACAAAAAAAAATATTTTGATTGTTCGAAAATCAAGGATCACGAACTTATATGTAAAGACATATTCCAGATATTAGAAAATAAAAAAATCGCATTAGAATAGTTAAGTTTTAACTTGATAAGATATATATTTTCTTACCAATAAAGATTTTTTTAAAACCTTAGACAAATCAATGGTTAGAAAACAAAACAATAAGTTAGTTTATATTAGACAAATAAATAATACAGCTTACTTTAAATAAGATGTACTAGGGGTGATATGTCTTCTCTATATATAACTAGTTCTTTTATCCAGACTTTAAGACTAATAAGGGTTTTTAGTGACAAAAAAATTAGGTGATGAATTCTTTTTTTTTTTTACTCTTGTTATTTTCCTTATCACTACAAAGATCTTGTTTCATGAGAAAGATCGTAATAACGCCGTATACATGCACACTTATTATTCTACTTGAGCCCTAGAGAGTGCTACACCATCTTGTTTCTTTGTTGTCCACTATATTTATTTAATTGTAACGAGAAATTGGCGTAATGTAAGTTGTGGTCAAGAATCCCCTTTAAATATTAAATAACTAGTTTAACAACGTTAAGATGATTAGTACAAATTTAAAAATAGAAGAAAATGATATTATTTAATAATTTAATATATATATGAATTAAAGTTAACTCATGTAGAGTTTATATAAATATATAGCATGACATATAAAGAAATAGAATAAAATAAATTATATAAAATGCTTGATCATCTTCTTAAATAATTTAAATAATTTCATTATTTTTTTAATCAAATGATCAAGAATATTAACCTTAATTATTTTATTAACATGTCACAACTTCTTAACACACCTTCTCATGTAATTCTTTACGATTGTTTCCATCCCATGACCTTTGCAATGGTGCAACTTCACATTAGAAGCAAAGGGCAGCCACACATTTCTTCGCCTTAGAAGAAAATAATAACTACATAAGAAGTTCATTCCTTGATCTCAGGAGCCAGTTTCTTCTTTTTTTATATTTTAGTTGAAAAGCATGGATCAAGACAAGATAGTGGCTTACCAGAAGAGACCTAAGTTATTGTCCATTAATGCTTAAACTTCACCACAGATCACGCCATGGCTAAGCTAATATATCAGCCTAAAGGTTTGGTGGATTAGTTCTCTGTTGATTGAATGCCAGCTGATATTTGAACTCAATTTTTGGTCACAGCTGAACAAGAGTGTCTTTAAGAAACAGCTGATACATGATCCGTTAATTTTATACTCGGATATGTTGTATGATTGAAGAGTACTAATATATACTAATATTCTACTAATAAAAAAAACTAATATATATTATAAAGTACTAATATATACTTTCTAAGATAAATTTATCTGTGAATTGTGATATATGAAAACGAAACATATATATATCCTAGCTAGAGGATTTAAAGACTGACCTTTTTGTTCATGCTAGCCTTTTCACTTATTCTATATATATCCTATAATATTTCACATATTTACTAATTTGCTCTTTAATTTTCAGTTACTGTAGGGGAACCGCGATTGGAATTCCACTATTATAAAAACGGTGAGGATTAGTTCATGTATGTCTTATTTAGGCTAAATTACAATCTTCCTCTTACAAATATGGATGTGAAAGTTTTCTTTCATTCGGTTCAAAGAGTTAATCTAAATATATAAAATTAATTATATATTAATTAGTTTAATTATAAGTATCATAAAATCATTACAAAAACCATACAGAAGTTTAAAATTATTACAATTCGAAATTCCTTAATAATTTTTCTTGAAGGGATGGTTTTAAAAAAGTTTAATGCGTATTGGGAATAAATAGAGATTTTTTTAATATTTTATTTTTCTTATAAGAGGTTATTATAATTTAATTAAGAATCTTACAATTGCTAAAATACGATGTATAAACTACATTTCCATATGATTATACATGCATTGTTTAGCACATAAGAGCATTGAGATAGAAGTTGTTTTGAATTTAACAGAGATTATTAGCAAAAGTGAGCAAGTTTATTCATATAATCTTATTTTAGTCCTTATTTATTCTTGGTTAAAATTATCTCTCTTCAAATTAGGATTTTGTTGAGCTTTCTTTGACTCATAGAGGAGGGGAGTGTCCAAGGCAACTATCCAAAACGACTGTCAAGAGCATTGCCTTTATGTAATATTGTATGTGTTTCTTAGTTTCTATTTGTTTTCATTCCCTTCATGTATTTATTTGGCAGGACCTAATATTAATCTTTATAGCAAGAAGACCATCTCTTCGGATACACTAAGCATTTTCATAGTTTTGCTCATTACACTACTTGTGCTACTTGTGCTCATCGGTAAGTGTTCTCTTTTGCTTTTTTGGAATAACTTGTCCTCTCGTGTCATTAAATATATGTATTAAGATGCAAAACCATTAAGGACGATATTATCTCTAGAAGATAATAGCATTACCTTTTCCTCATTCTCATCATTTAAATTGTTAAAAATAAGTCTTTCAAATTTAAATTCCTCAATTCAATTCTAATTACTTCTTTTCTTGCAACCGAAATCAATTTTTCCATTAAATATGGAGAAGTGTCAAAAATGTAGAAATGCAAGCTAGAATTTTACCAAAAATAAAATAAAGATAAAACAAATTATAAAAAAATAACAAATGGGAAACATTAGGAAAAAAATCAAACTTAAAATCTCTAAAACTCTTAGAAACAAATTAAATACTAGATTAAATTGAAAAAAAATAAATTGTGACCCTTCATTGAAATTTTAAAATGGACAATGAATGTGTATTAAGATGTGAAACCATTAGGTGCGATATTATCTCTAAGTATTGGTACTTCAATGGTTTCCATCCATTATCTTTTGCTTATCTAAACAAAATATCAATTAAAAATAGAAAAATAAATTAAAAAGCATCTAGTAAAAAAAAAGAAATGGAGTATTTAAAAAGTTATTAAATATTAAAAAATAAGAAATGTAAATAAAAAAGAATGACTTAACATATTTTATTTTTCTCTTTTTCTCTTTTATGACAAAATAATATTTTTTTAATTCAAATAAAAAAGAATTACACCATAGTGTTTTTTTTCTAATGGTTTGTCAATTTCATTTTTCAATCTAATTTTTTAATTCAAATTTATTTGAATTTTAAAAATTTGAATTTTTATTTTTTTTCTAATATTAATTTCTCAATTTGATTTTATACAATTTTTTATTGTTCTTTTTTTAAAAAATATAGGTGTAAAATTCTATATTATTAGCATGCGTTGACATTTAATGGAAGTATTGATCAAATCACAATAAAGGGATCATATTAAAAAATATCTAGAGTAAAGGGACTATATAAATAAAAAAATAATATTAAAAAATATCAAGAATAGAGGTGTGAAATATACAATTATTTCATTGTTTATTAGAGCTCGAGTTTAAAATTAGAGGATTAGGATGGAATTAAAAAAAATTAAAGTTTGAGGACTCATTTTAATGACTGTTCAAACAAATAAAGAAAGATATTTTATAAAGCAATGAATAAAATTACAAATTTTGAAAACAACATATATAGGCAAGAAAAACTCGACATATATTTTTTAATGTTTTTGTCTTCGATTTTCCCTAAAATCAATGAAATCTCACTTAAAATTTATTTGGTGATAAGAATTTCAAATTTGAAAAACTTTGATGCTTTTATGGATTCAGGATTGAATTAAGAATCATAATTTCATTTAGAAAAAAAATATTTACATGGCAATCTAATAATAAATAATATATTTCCATAATTAATTAATGTTCTTATAATGTCTATATGCAGGGATATATCATATATTATTATTTCCTTGTGGGCTTCCATGTCTCATAACCTTATTGATCTACAAATGGCGAAGAAAGCATTTATCAATGTATGATAACATTGAAGAATTCTTGCAAAGTCATGATCATAATCTCACGCTTATAAGGTACTCTTACTCGGAGATTAAGAAGATAACTCACGGATTCAATGACAAGTTAGGTGAAGGAGGTTATGGCTCGGTGTACAAAGGAAAACTTCGTAGTGGCCGTTTTGTGGCCGTAAAAATTTTGCGCAAAGAAAAGGCTAATGGGCAAGATTTTATCAATGAAGTTGCCACCATTGGAAGAATTCACCATTGCAATGTGGTGCTGCTCATAGGCTTTACTGTTAGGGCTCGAAGCGTGCTCTTATATATGAGTTCATGCCTAATGGATCTCTTGAAAAATATATTTTTTCTAGGCAAGGTAGCATACCGCTGAGCAACCAGAAAATATATGAAATTTCTCTTGGGGTGGCTCGTGGCATTGAATATCTACATGAAGGTTGTGACATGCAGATTTTGCATTTTGACATCAAGCCTCATAACATTCTTCTCGATGAAAATTTCACTCCAAAAGTCTCAGATTTTGGACTTGCAAAATTGTATCCAACTAATAATAGCGTTGTGTCCCTTACTATGGCTAGAGGAACAATGGGATACATGGCTCCCGAGTTATTTTACAAAAATATCGGAGGCGTCTCTTACACAAAGCCGATGTCTATAGTTTTGGGATGTTATTGATGGAAATGGTTGGGAGAAGGAAAAATATGAATGCATTGGTAGATCATTCAAGTCAGATGTACTTCCCTTCATGGATTTATGACCAGGTTAATGAAGGAAAGGATATATTTGAAGATCAAGCGACAGAGCATGAAAAGAACACAATAAAAAAGATGACTATAGTGGCATTATGGTGCATACAATTGAAGCCTATTGATCGTCCCTCGATGCATAGAGTTGTACAGATGCTTGAAGCAGATATTGAATCTCTACATATGCCTCCTAAGCCTTTTGTCGTTCCACAACAGACATCAAATGATGATAGGATCAATATGGCTAATCCAACAAGTTTAAGAGATTCGGCAAATGTTTGTAGCATCGATTCTTCATATCAATTTGGTCGTTGATAGAAATACTCTTGTATGTTTGTTTATTTAAGTAATATGTTAATTTTGTATGCCTTAACTACCTGAATTTTGATTATGGTCGTGTTTGTTAAAACTTGCAATTAACTAGCTTACAAAGCATCCAATATACACTAGTCATGTATCGTTCTCACATTGAAATATGAATTTCTAAAATTACTTAATGTTTGTTCCTTTATGACATTGTTTCCTTTTATTTTATTTTATTTTATTTATTAAAAATCTGGAAAGGTATGTAAGTTATTTGGTGAGTAGGTATTTTTATATTAATTTTCATAACCTGCGTAAATCCAATATTGAATCCTCCATTTTTTATTGAGGATACTTCTGCTTGCAAAATGGCTCTGCATATTATAATTCTACGTCTAATATTTTTCCTATGCCATGGTTAGAGTTGACTTATGTAGTATAAACTTGATTTATCCTGTGCGTGGATCTTTTTTAATTTGCTAGAAAATATAACCAATATGTTTTATGTTCGTGATATTTTGTCATATAAGTTTGAGTTTTCATGGTTTTAAGCGTAATGTGATTTTATCAGTAAGAGCCGCTGCGACCTTGGCAATGACACTAAGGATTTCAACTTAGCTCAAATATGAGCTCTGATAAGTTATGAGGCATCGTGGCCTTGTAATGCTCAAAATACTTATCAATGTTCGCTTCTATTTGTCTTTCACTGGATCTATAGAAAAAAGATTCTACATTGAGTGTATAGCTTGCTTGATCTTCCATAGAGTACTTGACAAAAGAAGGAGTGATGATGAGTAAGACCTTGGGGCCTTTAGAGGCTAGAGTTTTTGAAAATTAGAGCATTGAGTTTATATGACCCTATATAGGCAAAGGCAATACTAGCACAAGACTTTAACTGGCTCTTTTTTTCCTTATGATTTTTCCCTTATTCTAGATGAAGCATAATATATATTTAGTTAATGAATGGAGTTACGAATCATGTGCAAAATAACTCTCTGCGTTGATGGGTGTCACTACCTGAGGTCACGGAAACTATGGCAAATAAAAAAAATACTTATTAGGTGTGTTTTTTGGGGAAATTTTCTAAACTTGTGAAATGGAGTTGCCTCGTATAGTTATTAAAAAATTTATCTAGTCTTTAGAGGTCTATGATAAGGGACATGTTATGTCTAAGAAAAGATAATATCATCCCTAAAACATCCTACCTGAAATAGAATGCATTGTCAATCTTGTCTTAATTGCTAATAGTTTGTTATGCTATACTATTATGATTTATTTACGAGGTGATGGTGAGTTCATCACAATAGATTAAACTCTTTGTTGAGGGTTCAACCTAACCATTTTAAAGTCTAGTTGGTTAATTTTTTCATTCTTAATTAGTGAATTAACAACTCTAAGTTGATCAACTCAAATTATAACTCAAGTTATATCTATGAATATACTAGTGAGCCTATATTAAGTTTAGTGAGCCCAACTTAGATCAACACTTTCAACTCTAATGTAATGTCAATAACTATTGACTCATAAAAACATCTTTAAAAAAAAATTAGAAACGTGTTATATTCTCTTAACATTCAAACTAATGGCTTGTTGTGAGTACATTTATTTTAAGCATCAAAAGTAAAGAACAAAAAAAAATTATTTGAGAAAAAAAAAAGCCAAAGTTTGTTTTGTTAAAATTTGGGTATGTCGGTTTAATGAGCCTTTTGATTTTAACAAAAACTTAATATGACTAATAAACTTGTCATTAAGTCCAAATATACATGCACAAATATTTTTTTAAAAAAAATAACATAAGAACATTTTTATTCATATGCGAATGCAAATTTTTTTAAAAAAACATTATATTTTTATACTAAAACAAGTATTTTTATAAAATGCTAAAATATGAAAAATATTTTTTTGCCTTCTTTTTTTTTTTTACAAACAAGCTAGGAAGACAAATGCTATTTTTTTGTTTTTTTACAATGATTGAATATACAAAAATGATTATTTTTGGAAGACTAAGTAAAGAACAAAAAACATTTTTTTATTTGAGAAAAAAAAAGACCAAAGTTTGTTTTGTTAAAATTTGGGTATGTTGGTCTAATGAGCCTTTTGATTTTAACAAAAACTTAATATGACTAATAAACTTGTCATTAAATCCAAATATGCATGCACAAATATTTTTTTAAAAAAATAACATAAGAACATTTTTATTCAGATGCAAATGCAAAAAAAAAAAATTAAATTTATATTTTTATACTAAAACAAGTATTTTTTTAGAATGCTAAAAATTAAAAAATATTTTTTTGCCTTATTTTTTTTTAACAAACAAACTAGGAAGACAAATGCTCTTTTTTTTTTACAATGATAGAATATACAAAAATGATTATTTTTGGAAGACTAAGTAAAGAACAAAAAACATTTTTTTATTTGAGAAAAAAAATCAAAGTTTGTTTTGTTAAAATTTGGATATGTCGGTATAATAAGCCTTTTGATTTTAACAAAAACTTAATATGACTAATAAACTTGTCATTAAATCCAAATATGCATGCACAAATTCTTTTTTTTTTTTAAATAACATAAGAACATTTTTATTCAGGCTGCTGAAGGGGCTCGGATTGCTGGTGCTTCAAGAATCATTGGTGTCGATTTGAATTCCAATAGATTCGATGAAGGTGAGAGAAGCTGTAATAATGTTGTTCATTGTGGCTTCCGCGCATTTCTCTTAAATTATTGATTGATGCTTTGCTCTGTCTAATAGCTAATATCACAAAACTGATAGATTGAAGTAGCTTTAATGTTGATTCTTGATGATAATAACTGCTTTCTGATGTTCATTTGTTTTTTTCAACAGCCAAGAAGTTTGTTGTCACTGAGTTTGTGAACCCAAAAGATCATGACAAGCATGTTCAAGAGGTAAGTGACACAGTGAATCGTGTTTTGAGCGACCAGCATCGGCGAATCCTTCACGTCTGTCCTAATTTTGATTTACTGTGTTTAGGTGATAGCTGAAATGACCAATGGAGGAGTTGATCGAAGTGTCGAGTGCACTGGAAGCATCAATGCCATGATTTCTGCATTTGAATGCGTCCATGATGGATGGGGTGTTGCTGTACTTGTTGGTGTGCCGAAAAAAGATGATTCTTTCAGAACCCATCCAATGAATGTCCTGAATGAGAAGACTCTCGAGGGTACCTTCTTCGGCAACTACAAACCGCGCTCCGACCTTCCTTCTGTTGTCGAGAAGTACATGAACAAGGTAAATCTGAGTTCCCATTAATCTTATCCAGCATGCAGTATGAACATACATTTCCATCCTTACACATGTAGTAGACTAGAATTATGCCTCTGTTGGTATTTCTTAGAGGGAACTTAAAGATAAAAGCGGTCAAGACATCAACTTAAATTATCATCTTTATATTGTGAAAATGAAAATCCTTAACCTTCTTTGGTAGTGCAATGCTAATACAATTGCATTGAATTTTGAAACTTCTGTCACGGGAAAGAAATCAGTAGTTATTCCTTCTTTTTATTTTGATGCAATCTCCTGCACTGTTAACTAATCTAGTTGTAATGTGACAGGAGCTGGAGCTAGAGAAATTCATCACCCATGCAGTCCCTTTCTCAGAAATCAACAAGGCTTTCGAGTACATGCTTAGTGGAGCTGGCCTGAGGTGTATTATCCGTATGGGTGCATAAAAGAAGAGTGGTTTGGTTTGCCTGGGTGTGACAGGAAGCAATAAAATTCTTGTTTGAGATTGTTGATTAAAGAAAGTTTCTGTGTTTGAGTGTCAGAGTTTTTGATAAAACAGTGTGTAATTTCTTTCATTGTAGATCGAAAAAAATATATAATAGCCCATTTCTGGCATGTACATGTAAATCAAAATTTCACTTGTACTTTTTCAGTGCTTTTTGTGTCCCTTTCAGTTTGTCTTTCACGGTGCTATGGATACGAAAACATTGAAAAAAATCCTGAAGCCAGGCCAGATTGGCATTTTCACTTCTGGTTCTAGAGATTACTCCTTCCAATGAACCTAAAGGGAAATTAGGCATGGCTGTCCGGAACCCATTACCGAGCGGCAGAAGATACAGCAAGGTTTGTCCGGAATGAACTCCAAATTTCGTATTGGTGCACAGAGGTCAGAATTCACTCTATCAGTTAGTTACTGATACGAACATCGTTAAACTTTCTCAGAAATCAACAAGGCTTTCGACTACATGCTTAGTGGAGCTGGCCTGAGGTGTATTATCCGTATGGGTGCATAAAAGAAGACTGGTTTGGTTTGCCTGCGTGTGACAGGAAACAATAAAATTCTTGTTTGAGATTGTTGATTGAAGAAAATTAGGGTGTTTGAGCATCAGAATGTAATTTCTTTCATTGTAGATGGCAAAAATTTTATATATATATAATTAGCCCATTTCTGGCATCTATATATAAATCAAAGAATCACATGTTCTTTTTCACTCAGTTTGTGTTTTTAATGGTGCTATGGATAGAAAACTTTGAAAAAAATCCTGAAGCCTGGCCAGAATGGCAACTTCACTTGTGGTTCTTGATATAACTATGATCCAATGAATCTAAAGGGAAACTAGGTTTGGGAAAATCTGTTATGATCAGAAACAAAATGCTGTTTGGACCCGTTCCCGAGCAGCACAAGATACAGCAAGGTTTATCCGAAATGAACTCCTAATCTCGTCTTGGTGCACGGAGGTCAGAATTCACTCCATCAGTTTGCTGATTAAAACATTGTTAAGAATGTACAAAATTTTAATTTAGGTTCAAGAATTCTAATTCTCAATTCAAGAAAATTGTGCACTTTCAACCAAATTAAAGCTAAATTTATAGAAATTAGGATTAGAACTCTTTACTTTACTTGGAAGAAATCTAAGCTTTAATTCTTAATAATTTGGAAAATCTTGGCTCCTTCCTCCTCATTGCATGTAGCTTGCCACTCAACCCTTTTTTTTTTTTCACAATTTCCACACTTATTTCTTGTAATTTCTCTTATATAAATGATGTTTTTTTCTTATAGACTTGTCTAGGACTTATAACTTGTTAAACCTTGATGTTTTCTATCTCAAATTTGATTGGAAACTCTAAACCCCCCCCCCTTTTTTGATGTGTTTTCTGTCTCCTTGAGTGAGAAGAAATGGGGTATTTATAGTCCTATTTTTTTTAATTATATTTTGACCCTTATTTTTATTTTTTTTCCACAATTTAGGCCTCTCTTTTTTTACTTCCATACTTATTATTATTATTATTATTATTATTATTATTATTATTATTGTATTTGTGTTATCTCTATATTTATTAAAATTTTAGTTTTAATAAATTTTTCTTCGTATAAGTTCGTTCTCAAGGTTTTACATTTATCCTTACATGTCTTAGTTGGATAACTTTGGAATGAGAGGTTTTTTACAATGATATTTTAGAGATAAAAAATACTAAATATTATCTATAGAGATATGTCCCTTATTTATCTCCTATTTTAGAAATACTCAATAAATTTGATAATCAATCATCAATAAATTTGACTTGAAAATTGTTTGTTACATTCAGCAATCAAATCATCTTATATTTATTAAAGAAATCTAAAAAAAAAAACAAGCTTATCTAAACAAATATATTTCACTAAGTTTTAAATATTTATTAATGAAATTTTGTAGCAGGAGGAGGAGTACCGGAAATAACAGAATTAGTTACTTAAAGCATTCGTTCCCTCCCTTCAACCGCCACAATTAGTTATTTCTTTATTTAGACCACCTCTCAGTCTCATTCTCTTCTCTCCAAGAAAATGATGAGACCATACGCCAATCCCCGCCCCATCAACATATGGACGGCTAGAAGAAATATTAAGAAAATTATTCCAGTTACTTTGGGCTTAGTCTTTATCGTGACCCAGATCATTCAGCTCCAGAGATCTCCCCTGGTATCCTCTTTCTTTCCACTCATCCTTGTGCTCTTTAGTTACAACTACTTGTTTTTTTCCTGCTCATTTTTGGTTTTTTAAAGGCCAAGTTCTTTAGTTTCTTGGATTCTTGTTACTGTTTCATTGCCCTTGATGTTGTTGTTCTGATATGTTAATGCTCATTTTATAGTTTAGGGAGAAAGATTCTCTTCCTGATGAAGTCTTTCGCGCTCGTAAGGTATCATTCCCTTTCTTCCGATTTAAGGTTCTTCTAGGATCACTTGCTTTTGCTTTTTCCTCTTCACTTTGTTGTACTTTTTGGGTCTTAAAGGGCGTTTCAGTGAGTTAATTCCTCAGTTTTTTCTTCCTCTCCTCTTATGGTGTTTAAGGGCAATTCGATTGGTAGCATTTATCACAGAGAAGACTTCTTCTTGCCAAATTATGCGACAATGGAGAACGATTTTAAGGTCTTTGTGTACCCAGGGAGAGACCCTACAACGTGTTATGATCCAAGAGACAAGGTCAAGAGAAAATATGCAAGTGAACATTACTTCTTGAAGAATCTGATACCCAGTTCGTTCTTCACAGATGATCCTACTGTGGCTCATCTCTTCCTGATTCCCTTGTCTTGTAAGAAAACGGGAGGCAGGGTACGTACTTGAAACACAAGTAATTATTTAAATTTAATCTCTGTAATTGAATGTAAGCAATATGTCTAGTAATGCAATTAGGTCCAAATGATGAATGAATTGATTCTTTATAATTCGGCAATGGTGGTGCATTTAACTTCCAACATATATAATTTTTCAATGCAGGAGGAGAAGGATATCGAGAATTATGTCAAGAGCTTGATTTCCTCATACCCTTACTGGAATAGGACTTTAGGTGCTGATCATTTCTATTTCAGTTGCCATGGCATTGACAGCGGGACTATTGAAGAAGTTCAATTGCTCATGAAGAATGTAATTCGACTTGTTTGTTCACCAAGTTATGACTCCAAGTATATTCCGCACAAGGATATTTCCCTCCCGCAGACATTAGAGCTCTCTCTTCAAGATGGAGACGACGTGTGGAGCAGGTAATCTTTTATGGTTTAAAACCTTGTATATCCTTGAAGTACTGTGATTTTCCATGAACGTAACTTTAGAAACCTGCTGCAACTTGCCAGGTCAACTGTGATGTCTCGCCCTTTAATGATTTACCCAGAGATGATGCTCCCTCGCAGGTAGTGAAAAAAACAAATTTAACTTTCTATGAATGCTTTTGGCTCATCTGAACACGGTAAAATCTGGCACTAAAGCTTCCCAAGTTCCACATGGCTTTTAGGCAGGCATTTTGACTTGGTAGTCGCATCCTTAAGCAATGATCGTATAGACTGGAGTGGTTAACCCTTGTTATACAACTTGAATTTCGATGTATGATTTGATATTTGAATCTTCTCATAGAATCAGTTCTGCTTCAGCTAAGCTTCTGGGGCAAATATTGCAGGACTAAACTCGGTTTCTGGGCTGGTTCTCTTAACTCAGATGTAAGAAAGAATCTTCAAGTTTTTTATAAAGGTGCTCCAGAATTTAACTTCCATTTCTTCGACAAAATGAAAAAGGCTGCCATACTAGACGCTTATGAAAATGAACTATATGGGAGTAAATTTTGCATTTGTCCTCGTGGGAATAATCATGTCGGTGGTGTTTGCTTAACGGAGTCGATGACTTTTGGATGTGTACCTGGTAAGAACGCTTCTCATAAGGCTTTTCTTTTCTCCTTCTGTTGTATTCATTCATTATGTAACCACACTGGCATGCTTCATAATTTTTTTCATCCATAAAAACATTTTGACATTCATTATTTAGTGATTTTTGATGATATCAGGCAAGAACTTCAATTTCTTAGATAAAGCATACATTACAACACTTTTTTTTTTTACTCGTCAACCTGTCTGGCCTCTGGTTTCTCTTCTAAGCAGTTCACGTGTGTTTCTGCAGTTATCTTGCACGACTACTATGACTTTCCATTCAATGACGTTCTTGACTGGAATAATTTCTCTGTAATTCTCAAAGAGGAACATGTTCCCGATCTAGAGAAAATTCTTAAGGGAATACCAGAAGAAAATTACAAGAAAATGCATCAAAATCTTCTTCAGGTGGATAAGAATTTTGTCCCTTTTCAATCAAACCAGTGTATTCCCGAAAATATCCATTCATCACCTAGATTATTAACCAAATATTTTATTCTTGTTTGCAGGTTAGGAAGCACTTCCAATGGAATTCTCTTCCTGTCAAGTATGATTTGTTTCGCATGATTATGTATGAGCTATGGCTGCGCCGCCACATCATTAAGTATTGAACTGCTGGAAGAAGTTTCAACCTGTACCTTACATATGGTTTGATATCACTGCGTAATCCTGAACAGCAAACACTTGAACATTTTCCCCAGATTGTTGGTTTCTGAAGTTAAAAGCACATAGCATTACTTGATTTTCCTGTTCTGTAAAATGTAAAATGCTTGAGCTTAATGCAATATATCGGCAGTGAGGCTTTCATATATGAAGCTATCGTCATATTTTGTTCCTCAAATGTATGCGAGGAGTTGATTTTCCCACGATATGTTGAGCAAAAGCATTCACTTCAAAATCCTACCTGGTTAAACAAAGAGAACCTATGGCATCCATTGTCAAATCCTGCAAAGAGGAACTCTGTACAAAACTGAAGCGGAGCAAAATTGGAAACATACATAAACCTTCAATCAAAACTTAAACTCATAATACTCATATCTTCAGATCTGACATAACACAATTCCTTCACCGGAGGAAATTAGGATTGGTTTTCTCTGATCTGATCCGATCATCATATCGATTTTTGTGGATAATAAGCAAACAATGAAGATGAAGCAGCTCGACTAAGACAAATAGTGATCTCGTGAATGGACATCCTGACAACATTCTTGTTCTATCATCTCCAACCTCCCACTGAGGTTGGCCGTCCAAACATTGTTTTATCCACCATATTGTTAATCGGCCTAGAAATTGTTGCCTATTCTCAAATCTGATTCAGCTAACATATTCGGAAACTCTGACTTTTATGATAACCAACGACCTCCTTCTGCCGATTACAAGGACAAGTTCCTATCAGCAGTCACTCAGCTGCTGAACTCGTATCAGGGTTCTCAGATTATTTCTTTCGAGCTCTCTTTCTGCCTCCATTCTGATTCCTCTGATTATGTTGATCACTGAGTGAGGTTTGTCATTAGCAAAGGTGCTAAAAACATCTCTCTCAAGTTACGTTGTTGTGATAAGCAACATGTCTTTTCCAACAAGTTGTATAAAGGTGCCAACTGCTAACACTGATCTAAAGCATCTCAAGTTGGTTTCGCGCATCTTGGGAACAAATTTCACCAACCAATTTAGCTGCCTAGAAACACTCAGCTTGGAGCATGTTCGGTTAGGTCACAATTGCCATGCCCAGAGCTTCTTTTGTCCTCTATTGAACCTGAAAGTCTTGAGCCTGAGTAGATGTAGACTCCCAGTTGAATTACCCCGTGGTTCGATGCACCTTCTTAAGTCTTTCTTGCTTGTTTACTGCTCTGGGGTAAAGAAAATTGACCTGTGATTCGGTCGGTAATGCTATGAATGTATTACTTACTGAAGAATCAAATCAAACATAGATGGAACCCCTAACTTGTCAAGATATACGGATGTTTTGGATACACAAGGACTGCTCAATTTTTTCAGCGGCCTTTCACCACGTCTAAAAATGGTGAGGTACCTCTCTCAAGCAATTGGGTAAGTAAGAAAACAACCAAACAATGGGAATAAACCCTTTGATTTCTTTTCTAGTTCTTTCGATATAAACTTCTGTTGACACGAAGGTTTTACTCTGGTGTCGGCTACATGCTTACCAAGAAAACTTACTACCTTTGAGGCTGTAAGATACTTAAAACTGGTTTTCCACCAAAGTGCAACATTTCACCTCTTGAAGATAATTTCTATTGTTGGAGCCTTTCCCCACCTGCGAAGTCTTCGTTTGGTGGTGAGTTATGCAATTGTCTTTTTTATCCCTTTCTGTTTTTCCAAGGCTAAACCAGTTTTGGCTTTTGATTGTAATACTGCTTTTAGCCTTTCACCTTGGTGACTGCTCTGACATGCGTGATGATGATGATGATGAATCATGGTCGTATATAAAGGGAGGAAGGAGAAAGGCCAGAAATTTGTGAAATAATGCAGGAATATATGCAAAAGATTGCAGTGGTGATTGTTCATACCCTTACTGGCTTTTCAACCCATTGTCGTTATACTCCTTTGGATTTGCTCTGTTGCCATATAGAATACGAGGATAAATTCAAGAATAGATGAGAGTGAAATAATAAAGCTACACATATAAATGTTTAAAAATTAATTAATTGTTTTCATCATATAATCAGTATATATATTTTTATATTCCATGCATATTAGATTATCTCACTCCGCTAGAAAATAAAAACAAAAAATAACGGATATAAAATTAAAAATTACTGAAAATTGTTATGAGAAATATTAGCAAAATCTATAACAAATACAGAAAATACTAAAAAATAACTTGAAGCAAAATAATATAAAAGATTAAAAATTCTAAATTTAGAGATCAAAACGTAAATATAATGTCGAACTCTTTCACTCGATCGATCTCGAACATAGCTCAAACTGATCGAACTTAACAGGTCCAATAAAACTTTATTGGCGGGTCGTCGACAATCGACCAGGAATGACCAACCGATCGACCGTTATCACAGGCCAACCGGCGTCGATAAAAACCAACCACCTAATTGGTTGGTTCAGCCGACCAGTTGATCGAGATTTCCAAAATCTCGATCTGTCAGTTTTCAAAACTGCAGATTATACAATTTATTTTTCAACAACTCATAATTTCAATCATTTAATCAGTTCTTTTTCAGCCAACTAACATCCTATGCTTCCTTGAATCATTTAATCATTTATTCAAAGCAAAATCCTAAACTCTTTTTTAATCTTTCCATAAATAAACCATAATAAAAAAATAACTTAAGAGAAAATCATTTATTATTTCCACCTTTTTAACCAACAACTTAAATTTTAAAAAAACTAAAATCCCTTTGCGTTTTTAAGGAGGAGCTGAGGTCACGAGACTCACGACAGAGAGGAAAAGAAATTTCTCTTGAAACCTTTTCTTTAAATACTTAGATAAGTTGGGTTGGGTTTTGGACTGAACCTTGAGTTTAGATTCGACAAAGAATATGGATCTTACAATGATAGTATAAACATAGAGAAAGAACTTGTTATCTTTGCTAAACACCGAAAACTCTCCGACGTCAATAGGGTCCTTTCTTTTGTTCAAACCGGAGAATCCTGCTATAAGAAACTCAGGAACAGGGAGATACATTAGCATGGTGTCCTTCTGTTGTTCAAACCGATGCGTGCAGCTATAGGAAACTCAGGAACACTTTACTTGACTAATGCTATGCAATCAACTTTATTTGATAGAACAACTTCAATTGAATTTTTGCACCTTTCTTTTTATATTCTTGTTGTCTTTATAAACCTGACGAAAAGGGCAGAAAATCCCAACAAGATATGACTCAAAATTGCTCAAAATTGAAAGTACAAACATGAGGGTTTTTTTTTTCCTTTACAGTTCCTAAATCTCCAATTGGAGAAATGAGTAGTCCATCTATACATGAAAACACTCATCATAACAGCGTGAACAAACGACATTAACCTATTTACTTCCTTGCACTTCATAACCAGATCAGCTCAATGCTTCATGAAGGCAAGCAGGCCTTACCACAACACATTTCCATTCGATTAGTTACATCCTTACAATAGAACAAAATGAGGGTAAACACGGGAAAAGGAGAACAGTAATCACATTATACATTGAACAAAAGTGTCAAGAGAATGCCCAGCAACTTTCAAATACAAGTAAAGTTTGTCTATAAACAAAAATCATCTCTAGACATCTGATGTTAGTATAAACCAGAATTGCAACTTCATCCCTGGAAAGAAACCGGATGCTCTTAGAAAGGATTAACAAGGAAGGCAGATAGCATGGTCTTAGGTTCCAGGCCACTCGGTCCCTGTACTGGAATCCTCAATGTCAACCTGTAAGTTTGTACTGTGAACTTGGAGAAGTAACTAAGATTTACATGCTTATAACCCAGCTGAAGTATAGAGTTAGTCTACAATATGCTTGATGCCAAGTCACTAAAAAACCACTACCTGATCATCAAAATGCTCCGGGATTTCAAATTCTGAACCTGAAACGTCACCAAGCTCATCCAAAGTGTTCTCAAAGTCCTGGTACATGTCACACATTGCAACAATAAAGAGTGTTCATGCCGCTAAGCTTCTTTGGAATGCTGTGAAACATATATAAAGCAATGCAAGATTTGATCTGTCACATCATTCACTTCTAAGCAGCTTCCCCTCTATTATGAATTGAACATGCTTACAAGCATACGTACTTACTGGGTAACTGGTGCTTGTTTAAGCATAAAATAGATCGACTTTATTTATTTACTTTCTAAAATTTTGCGAGTGTAAAACCCTCATCTTAGTAATCTATACTCTATCTTCCTGAAATCATCATCTAAGTAATCTATACTCTTATCTTCCTGAAATCAGGGACGGGACCCAAAGGTTGCACTTTCCTCAAGTAACACAATTCAGTAGGTCTAGAAGAATTGGGAATATTAAAGTAATCAGCACAGCGTATGACCAGTATATAAATATCTGAACAATTTTTGGAACAAGTATCAGAAAAAGTAGAGCTGCTAGGACACTTGACCAACTGGGGAACTCAATCAAAAACACCACTTAACAAATAAGAACTTTCCCAAAAATACACTGACAATCATGAATTCAACCTATCTTAATTTTATAGTCCATTTATGATCATTTATCTTTTTGAGTGAAGTCAGACTGATACAGTAAAATATATTATTTTACCAACTTTACCCTTGCCCTTCAAGGGTGTGGGATTGTTACATAACATTAATTATGTGCATGGTGAAATCAATGATAAAACTTTTGATGTTTTGATAGAAAACAATTTGGGAAATCCTGTCAGGCAGAAGTACAAAGGGTTTTTAGGGGGATAGTCATTGAAATTTTGAGATGCATGTTTCAGCAATCTTATTACCTCATCATCAAGGTTCATTGATGAATTTTCCACGCGCATGGGCAAGGGATCAGGAGCAGTCTCATCAGTTTCTAGCAAATCCTGCACATAAGAATTGTGAATATGATAATCAAAACAAAAGGTTTGTGCAATTACTTAATTAACAAAACCAAAAGACAAAAATTAAAACCAAAACTCTTGAATTGGTGACTTTACTGAAATGCTATGTAATTACTACCATAAAGCTTCAGTAAAAGGAACATAAAGTTTCCAACGAAAAGCAACCAGCTCATTACCCATTTAAGCATGTGACCTCCTAAGTCCAATTGTCTGATTCAAATAAAATGGTTAGAAAAGTATTGCAGCTTACTAGGACAAGGTGTTTTGGAAGGAAAAAAAAGGCATGGCAACTCCTAAAGCCAAATGAGAGATGAGCTATTCGCAGGTTCACAGGAGTAGTTGTGTTACAGGAACAATGATTTTGACATATCTAATATGGCATGTAGAATCCAGCATCAATATGCCTGCTTCTAAAATATAACATCATCCAATAGTTGATAAATATTTCTTGTAAATCAACCAAAATGACTTACCTGTTCATTTGGCCTCAGAGAGTTTTCAGAATCTAATGGCACAGGCTTACTCTCTTCTTGGCTCTCCTGATCATTGAAAAAGGCAGGATCCATCAGAATAATGTACAAAAGATAAAAGTTGACGGTGTTCATGGATCAACGAGTATCTTCTGATTATGGAACTATTCGTGTAGGTTATGGCCAAATAAAAAGTGGCAGTCTAAGCAATCTAATAATTTATTGCATTTCAGATATGTTGCTTCAGATAGCTGTGTCTCACAGATATAACAATCATACCGCTTCATCAGGGTTGGCAAAAGGATTTTCTCGTTCTATGGTTGAAGGCTTAAAATCAGGAGTTACCTGCAAAAACAACAGAGTTATCACTCCAAATAGGAATTTCTAGTTGGAAAAGAAATACATGACTCCACAAAACAACCAATAAGGATAATCATATTGCTTAATCAACAATCCACTTAGAAAGAAATAAAGCACAAAATTAGTACTGATTCATACTGGTAGCAAATGTTGTTCTTAAAGCAAATTCAGTTGGAAAAGATACACACCGGTTCATTTTGATTGAAGGAAATTTGTCGCCCCCCTTTGTTAAGATCTCTCAGAGTTCCCTTCAAGACAAAACACATGGAAAAATGAAAACTGGACTAGAAGTAGAATCAGCGGTTCAAAAATTATAATGCTTGTAAATGCCAGGATAACAAGATATGGAATAACTAAAATTTATCTTGATGCTTAGGACATGCAAAGAAAATGGTAAGTTCTAATCCATGACCTAGTTATATCTAAACAAACATAAGTATCCATGAGAAGACATGTTGTGGATACAAAACATAGATATTGACATTTATCATGTAAGATACAAGATCACAAGTTCATAATTATGAGTAATTGAGCACCTGGATAAACAAACGATAAAATTGATAGTCTAAAAAAATAACACAGACATATCCAATTTGCACATTATATATAATATAGAGAAATTATGTTTCCACTAAAAAAGGAGGCTCATAAACTGGACCAGTGACAATCAAAAACATATAAAACTGCTGAATCAACATTGTTAACTGTATAACCAAATCAACAGATTTTCCAACATTGTGATGCCTACCTTATTTGCCCACATAAGGCCACAAGCATTACATAGAGTTCTTGGACCAGCTGGTCCCCGGCGCATTGCTGGAGTATCCTTTGCACTAATGCCACAGTGTTGACATCTAAGCAAACTAAAGAAAAATGCAGAAACTAGTTACCGCAATAGACCAGGCACCATGTAATCCTTATGAAAATAAAACACATATTTCAAAGCATGCTTTATGAAATTATATAAGGGAATGATAAGCTTTGACTCACTCAAATTCAGGATTACGCATGCCATTGCTTGGTTCCCAGTTGCCAGTATCTGTGCCATAACAATTGTTCAATGACGCAAACTGTCCTCTCTTACGATGCATCCTGGAAGAAACATCAGATGCATGGGTTCACCACATATGCAGGGGTTCGTATTTGTGTTCCTCGGAACCCATTTATTGTCCTTGTAAGATTGTTGTAATATGGCCCAGAAAACAGGGCTCTTATTGTTTATTCAATTCACTTTCAACAAGAGGGTATATTTAATGAAATCAATTCATGCATAAAAGTCTCCACATGTCCTATGATAGAGCACATCAAAATTTAGAACCTACTTCTGAGCAACCTCTTTCCGGCAGGTATACCGAACTTTCTTTTCAAAGCATCTCTCCTTCCGCTTTTCACGGAACCTTACCAGGGAGGCAACTCTTCGTGAATGTTTCAAGCCCTGTGAGGCATCACCTGCATTCTGGGACATGTAGTTAGAAAGAATTAAAATATACAGAAAAAAGACAGCAAACAATTCAAACAGAGCAGCCTGCTGGTGACACAAGAAATACCCTGGCATTCTGTTGAAGCAGATATTCCGAGCTTGGCACAATAGTGGATGTCTCAGGTTCTCCCAAAAGAAACAACACTGCTTGCACCTGTCACAAGCAATCCAGAAAATCAAGGCAAGAGAAGATGCCCAAAGGGAAAATTAGATACAGCTTAGAAACATTTCTCTATGCAAGGGAACAACAAGCACAAAGTTAAAAGGACCATGAGAACAGATTCATATGGCAGACACTAATAACAAGTAGCTTATACCCCATATACTTAAAAAACAGACTCAATGTCAACAATTGAGTGCATGTCGTAGAAGTCAGTCCACCAGCCACTCTGACATTCTTTGTTTTGATGGCAACAGCATTTAGAGAAACCAACTGAAAAGTATATGAAACTCTAGCAGTTGGGATGTATACAGAAAGAGAAAAAGTAAAAACAAAGTAAAACCTTGAAGGCGTGTGATGAAGTAAAAGACAAACAGTTAAAGCACAAAATGCATTTCTCAATTTCCAAGCCTCAACAATGAATGTAGTGTTCAGCATCATCATATGATTTTCATGATCAATTGCATTATCAAAAAGAAATGAAATGAACGGAAACAGGATCCACAATCTAGAAAGTACCAACAAACGCAAATAATTTGCAAAGTAGCATTCATGCTCATATAACCAATAATACAAGAACTCGATAAGATCATCATTATACATCCTCCCAAAGCACATAATCATTCTAACAGCAAAACAATCACCAAACTTAAAACTTTTCCTATACTACTGACTCAAGAGAGTAACAATCACAACACTCAAAGCTGATATCCCATTCGTGTGTGAGAACTGAGAACCACAAACACCCAGTCAATTGATGGTAAAACATAGTATGACTCTCCATGGAACATGCTCCATTAGAGCTTTCAACGATTTAAAAAAAAATGCATAAAGGGGATTAACACAGCTATATTACACTTTTCTTGCAAGCTTAACACAGCCACTTAAAACTGAATTCCCCACTGTTCCATAATTCAAACCAAACTATCAAGTAGCAAACACCAGAAACTCAACTTTTTGTTTCCTCCGATCCAATCCACTTCCTCAGCAAATAAACAGATTCATAAATTTTAAACTGCAACAGCAACAAATTTAATTTTTCTATAAGCTAAAACATCAAAACTGAAATTCCCACTGATCCATAAACCAATTTTCCAGGACAAAAACCAACAACAACACCGAGAGAAACTATTCTTCGGTTTTCCCTTTTTATTCATTTTCTCAGCGAACAAAGAAACACACCAAGAAAAACCCAAAAATTCAAACCTTCCTTCCCCTGTTTTCCTCGCTTTCTTCCACTAAACAAATTGAAACATCAGCTAACATACCCCAAAAAAATCAAAACCCATTTCAATGTATAAAAAAACCCACACAGAAAACAAGTCAAACAATCAAAAAATCAATCTGAATCAATCAACCAACACAAGCATCCATAATAAAAAAAACATATAGAGGTAGACAGAAAAGAAGAGGTTAAGCATCACAAAACTTACTTTAGAAGGAGTAACAGCAGGGAAAACATAGACTTCTCCTTCGAAAGCAATGGTAAGCTCACTTGTTCTTGTTGATTCAAACACGCCATCATTCCCATTACTAATAACAACACCATTAATATTGTTGTTAGCACTAAATTGCCCCACTTCTTCTTCTACTCCTACTCCATTAATCATCTCCATCATCCCATCATCAAAACCATATCCATAATCAAAATCACCACCCTCGATCTGCATCACTCTTCGATTATGATAATCCCTACCCTTCCTTACTCTCTTTTGCCTTTGATGATTCACCATCTCCATTTTCTTTACCATCCCCACTAAAATAAAGCCCCCTCTCCCTCCCTCTCTTTATGAATAGAAATTTGTAGCTATGAAATAGTAAACTAGCTAGTAGCTACTGCTAGCTACTACGAGGAAGCAAAGAAAACTATTTTCTTTATTACAAATACATTTTTTATTGCTTTTTATTTTGTCACTCTTGAGTTTTCTTTGGAACTATACAAATCAGTCCCTCAGGTATTATAGATGTTTCAGATTAGTTGTCATATTACAGTTTTATTGTGCTTTTTACCATCAAACCATTGGTTTTTATAATATTATTCCATTAGGGCTTGATAAAAAGTTTTTTTACCCTGATTGTTTGGTAATGCATATTTGATTTTCTTCAAAACAGTTCATATAAGCTCCGTTGTTTACACGGTGTAACCGTGTTTCTTTTGTAAAATTTAAGTTTTTTTAAAAAATTATTTTTTAAGTGTTTTTTGATTGATTTAACATGCTGATATCAAAATAAATTTTAAAAAATATATTATTTTTAAATAAAAAATATTTTTAAACAGCCAGAAAAAAAATATATTTTTACAAAAACACCGTACATCATATTAACAAACACACTACATTAGTGGTGTTTGGAGAGGAGAATTGCTACATTTGTATATTTGGAAACTAATTTGAGATCCGTAACATTGTTTAGGGACGGATTTGTAGTTATCCTTTTTCTGTATTTTTTTTTCTCTTTTGTCAACAAATCAGAGAGATAATATCAGGGCCGTTAATAGGATGGGCCCGGGCAATAGAAGAATCGCGTGAAGAAGAGGACGTGTGTCACGTAATTTTTCAAGAACAATCTCCACGATGAATCACCGCTCATTTACTCAATGAAGCTTACTTTATAAAAATAAATAGATATAAATAAAATAAAAATTCATAAATTTTATTTTTTTATTTTTAGCTTGAGTACCATAAATTTATTTATATTTTGACAGAAATACATAACAATAATTGAATATTTTTCTTTATTGAAAATATGTTTTATTGAGTAACTACTAACTAGTAAAAAAATACGAGTTACAGTTTGAGTACTGTGAAATTTTTTATAATTAGATGGCATATATAATAATAAATTTTAGATTTTTTTAAGTAATTTTTGTTTTTATAAATAAGAGAATATATTTTTCCTTAAGCTAGTTTAATGTTTAGTCATCTCTGAAGGGCTTCAAAGTTTAAATACAAAAGGAGTTTTTTTAAAAGAAAATTATATAAAAAAATTAAAACTCAATTGAAAGAAATACAAGGTGAAAATAGCTTTAAAATACTTTTATTGTTAATGCTATATATATATATTATTTTTGTCACATTTAAAATACAATTTTTGAGGTATCATGTACCGAGATTTAAATTAAATTTTTCCTTTTTTCTTTTTCTTTTTTGTTTTTAATAACTTAATTTTTGGTATTAGAATAGCAAAAGAATCGTGATTAAAAAAAATAGAATAAGATGATATGATATCAAAATAAATGCAAGGCATCGTAGGCAATGCTTAGTTTTACGCGTAGGCAGAATCCTTGTGTGTATAGCATAACATACAAGATGGACTTTGTGTAATTTTTTTGTTGAGTTAATAAAAGGTTCCTATAATCTGCTGTGTTGGGTTGGGTGCATTTTGTTGTTGACTTTTATTTGTGTTATTTTGCTTGTGGGATAAATTAATCGTAAGCAAAACACAAGTAAATACACGAGTGAATTAGTGAAAAAAATGTGAAATAGGACTACATTACTACGCGAGATCTATTTTTAGAATGAAAAATTGACCCGTGACAAGCGGTATATATATATAAAATATCTTTATGATTTATTGTTTTTTTACATTCAACAAATTCATGCAAAAAGATATTTTTATTTAAATAAATTAATAAATTGTTTTAAAAACTAATGGACCCATGTCTATCTCTAAAAGACATTTGAATAATATATTAAAAAATAAATATATTTGACTATATTCATACACCAACATAAAACAAAACACTAGATAATTTAAGTAATATGTGGTTCCATGACATGATAAAATATAGTTTCTTGAGTTGGTAACTCGTGTCGAGTCAACAAAATCAACAAAAATTGATGCATGCATGCATGCATCAATTTTTTACCCTCAGTATCAAAATTCTGTCATCAGCCACAGCATTCAATCACATCTTACATAATGTTCTCCGACTTTTAATCAGGTGCGACCGTATCTCACCACTAATGAAAAGCTATTTTAAAATCGTTTTTTTTTTAATTAAGTCTCCATTAATACATAAATTGAATTAAAAAAAAAAAAGCTTGATGTGGGAATTTTTTTTTTTTTTTTTGATAAAGATGATTAAACTAGCCGGTTGGATGCATGCGAAGAGGTAGAGAACAAGCTCTCATTGAAGAAGAATGAAAGGGGGGACGTAAAACATATACTTCTCTATAATCTATAGAGAGACATCGCATCATAAGCAGACAAGGCTCCTTAAAATCTGGCTTATCAAAAGTAAAACATGCTCCTTAAACTCCGGATGCTATCAATCAGAGTCCCTACCACATAACAATATTGCAGCTGACGCTTGAATTGTAAACTTCAACTAATAAACAATGTTAGAAGGCTGATTGCAGTCAAATGCCTAGATTAAGTTCAGCCAAAAATGAAGGAGAAATTGGTAGCACTGGTCTAGCAGTACTCAAAGTCAAATTGCTAGGAACGCAAGAGCCCTGATTTGGATCCTCCTCCAGAAAAAAAAAACTGGATTTGAATTCGTCCTTTCCAATTTCCTTACACAGGTTGATTACTGTGCAAGCTACATCCATCCTGCAAAAATTTGTGATGTCCTCTTCTTGTTGGAAGACGAATACAAGGAATATTTCCTGCTTGTTCTCAATGCACATGGTTTGAAAGGAACCAAGAATGACATTTCTAAATTGATCTTCTAACTTCATTTACAAGATCTCAACTCAATTAATGCCTCCATTCCAATTTATTTGGGGTTGCCTACAAACTTGCAGGTTACAACTATAGCACGTTAAAAAACAATCTGTACATATGACAAAGGTGCTGAATCATTTGTACAATTGGTCTGAGCGTAGCTGAATGTTATTTCACAAGTTATTGGGCTGTTTGGCATCTGTTTTCTAACAGAAAATGCCAATCGCTTCAAGAGAAACAACTATCTCATGTTTCAGTAGCCAAAGTGGAGTTATCACCATTAGGCGAGACTATGTCTGCCGCGGCAGTTATGGCATCAGAATTGTTAGCTTCACCATTAACCTTCAAAGGAAACATAGCATCCAGCATGAGTGACACGGAATATGTAGCAACTAGCAACTTAAAAAAATGGAATAGAAAAATACAAGATTTGCTTCAAGGAATATCTCGCCCTCACACGATAACAAAAAAGGACTTCAATGAATGAGAAAGTGCATATTTTCCAAAGGCATGCACCTGTGCAACTGTCTTCATAGAAGATTGCTGAATACTCATGATTGGAATCTTTGAAATGTTTCTTAAAACACCCTGCAAAACCCACACTTCCCAAGTGAGATGACAACAATAACTACTGCCCATTATTTTTTAAAGTCAGTTGCCAGGCCTTTACATGAATGGTTTATGAATTCAAGATTGTATGGAGTCCATCAAGGAGGAGTAATTCAAGATTGTATGGAGTCCATCAAGGAGGAGTAAATAAGATGTTGAGCATCAATTTACCCAGATCATCAGGCATGAAACCCGATCAGTCAGATACCCGAATCTAACACTTTAACCTAGACTTTAGGGTAAGCTGATAACAGCATGAGAAAGAGACATGGTACCCAGGACGCGGTATTCATTGTAACTTGGCCAAAAAGAGATGTCAAAAAAGGCAAAAGGCAGGCCAGAAACTTGATAAATGACAATAACCTGCATGGATAACCTGACATAAATGCCCATGAACACATTTTATGTAGTTTTATGATAAAATCTAGGCCAAATATATCACATAAATTAAACAAGGGTGCAGTAACTGCAATCAACATGGCTCAACCTGCAGTAAGTTCACAAATTAATGTAAGAGGACACCAAGAAATTTACACACCTTGTTGGCCCACTTGAGTCCACATGCATTACAAAGAGTTCTTGGACCACTTGGACCACGACGCATCATTGGAGTGGACTTTGAGCTGATTCCGCAATGAGTACATCTGCGCAAAGCATCGGGGAAAAAAGTCTATTCTCACACAGTATTTTCACCATTTTTATGGAAATGACACAATGTTAAAGAAAAGGATTCTTGTAGATTAAAGGAAAGAATCAAGACTCACAAAGTTTCCAGCATGCTCTCATCTTGTCCAGAACCCTGCATTCCACTGCAGCCAGATGAAGCCGAGCCCCCTTCATCAGAATTAGCCTTGGATGAAGTAAACTGACCCTTCTTACGCTGCATCCTGACAGTGACTAATATATTAGAAGAAATATATAATGGCAAACACTTGAGAAACCTCACCAGGCAAGTAAATAAAATTACAGAGAGAGATAGAGCTTCAGGTGGTGTCTGATTCCACATTTAACTTCCAAGTGATGATTTCCATTAAAACCAGACAAGTCTCTCCTATAAGGCAAGGAATCAGAAAAGCATGCTGATAATACCTGAGAGCAACTTCCTTCCGCACAGTGTAACGAATTTTCTTGTCAAAGCACCGCTCTTTTCTCTTCTCCCTGAACCGGCTTAATGAAGCAGCTCTGTGAGGTTGAATTGACCTTCCAGTTCCAGACAAGTCATAGATGCCCTAGGTGACATGAAGGTAAGGATAAAGCAGCACCGCATCAATAAATATATAAAATGGATTGCAAGAGGACTTACATGATTGGGCGTCCTTTGGTTAATAGGGGCAGTCCCCATGGCGGGAATGCCAGAAGGGATTTCATAGCCACCCAAAAGCAACAACACTGCCTGCACCTGTAAAAATCATCCACATTTTAACCCTGAATTACATGTCCAGTTTGTTTTCATTGACAAAACAACTACAAAGTCAACATATATTAAATTTCATAAATATTAATTGGCAAACACACTACTCCTATTCTGCAGTCACAGAAGCACTAGAGTCAACTACTTGAATGTTCACACTACATTTCAACCCCGAACACTGAAACACATTAATACAGAATATGAAAGCCTTTGTAAACTTAAAACCCTATCATGGCTGAAGCCTGATTTAGAAAACAAAATTTAAAGATACCGATTTGATTTCACATCAATACAAAAAACAAAAAGATCACAAATTTCACAAAACCAAACCTTCTCACGTAAACTAAGCATCAAACCCATAATACAAGAACCCCCAAAATTCACCTATTCCAACCAAAACCAAATCAGAGGTAACAAAAGTAACCAAAACCCAGATACTAAATCCAACCAAAAAACAAAACCGAAATCTTATTTGGAGAATTAAATTAAAAAACACAAGGACTAACCTTGTCAGGAGCGACAGCATCAAAAACATAAACTTCACCCTGAAAAGACAGAGTGAGTTGGTCATTGTTTGCAGTCACTAAACCATAATCAGCCCCACCACCACCATTAGTACCAACATACATATCACTTGCTGCTACAGCCTCCCCAACAACACCATTACAACCACCATCTTCAAATTGAATGCTGTTGGTGTTATCTATTGACTCCTCTCCTCCACCAGCAATATTATTGTTATCCCCATCCTCCTCATCTACTAATTGGGCTTCTATATGATTCATTTGTACTGGCACTGCTGCTGCTGCTTGCCCGTTGGAATTAGGCATCTTTTTTGCATTTAATGGTGGTTTAAGAAAAAAACGCCAACAAAATAGGGCTTCTAAATAAGATTTTCAAAAAGTAAAAACAACCCAATATAGGGAAACTAGAAATCTGTCGAATGATGGGATAAAGTTATGATCTTTAATGGAGAGAAAACCTAGAATTTGGGGATTAAAATTGGGTTCAGCGTGTTTGGATGAAGAGAAGAAAATGCGAGAGAGACAATATGTGAAAGAGATTAGGCCTGGGAAATGGGGCATTGAAATTGTGGTAATTACGGTTTTGTGCCACTATGAACTAGTGGCCACTAGGACAAGAGTGAGTGATTTTAGGTGAGAAAAAATCTTTTCGCCTTTTTTTTAAAAACAAATATTAGATTATTACTTTTAAAATTTATTTTTAACTTCAAAATATTAAAACCTTCCACCAACGTAAAAAAATATTTTTTAAAAAAAATAGAAAAATCAAATCTAGTTCCTAATATATAAAACTTTTCACAATTAACTCCCAAAACAAAATACTTTGTCAATCGGGTTCGTGATGTTTCACACACATCTCAATTGAGTCCTTATATTAATTTTCTTCGGTCTTTCCATATACTTCAATACTTTATGAATTAAAATCACACTGTTTCGGTAAAAAAAAATTAAATGAAAAATAACATAAATTTAGAAAATGATCCAAATGAAAATTTATGAAATTCTAGGGCCTAATCGATGAAATGTTTTTCTTCTGGACTTGAATGAGAATAAGTGATATATTAGGTACTACTCATGTGGTTTCCCCTACAAGATAACGAAGAGAGTGGTGATGTTTATCATCAACACCTGTTAAGACATGGAGGTTTGGTGGACTTTAATGACACGCGACAAGAAATGATTGGGTATTGCGCGCTTGCCAAATAAAATATATCTTTGTATCTCTTATCTATTTTCTCTGAAATCCTGTAACCCTAATTAAATTATAAAAATATTTGGGAATGGGATACAAACTGTATTTTTAAAATTTTAATTTTTTTATTAAAATTTAATATAATTTATATATTTTGGATCGTTTTAATTCATTAATATTAAAAATAAAAAATATCAATAATATATATTTTAGTATGAAAAATTATTTGAAAAACAATTATTATCATACCACCTAATATACTTTATGTACGAGAGAGAGAAACAAATCCCTCTAGTTACATTCCACCCATTCCATGTTGAGTCAACGACAGGTCAACTAATTTGAAAGCTTACCTTAGAAAGATATAGGCCATGGAAGACTATTGATATGAGTTAATAAAATAAATTTTAAAAATTTAATATGTAATGTTTAAAAAAATATTAAAAAGTCAATAATTAGTTAGGAGTCGGTTCACTGCGTCTCGATTAAGATTGAGTTTAATAATAATGGTTTTTTAAGATTTTTTAGAGTATGGTTACTATTGTTTTTTTAAAGTGTTTTTTATTTAAAAATATTTAAAAATAATTTTTTTAATTTATAAAAATCATTGTTTAATATCATAATGTCATAATAATTTAAAATATTAAAAAAATAATTTTTCATAAAATAGTATTTGAAAGGTAATATTGCAAACCAAAATAAATGGTTATATTATCGTAGAGGTTGAAGATTGGAAGAGTAGAAATTGGTTCTGCTCTTTCTATCATCTGAGATTGATGTCTGTGTTGATATTCTGGGTAAGAAGGATTCTTCCTCTTCGTGTTTGGAACGAGCCACTACTTGACTTTTTTTTTCACTTTCACGGGTGTTTTGAGCTTCTTTTTTTTTTAATTTGATTTTTTTTTTATTTTTTAATGTGATGTTGTTAAAAATAAAATTTAAAAAATATTATTTAAATATATTTTCAAATAAAAAATATTTTAAAAAATAATCTTTATCGTTCTACCCTTTCAATCAATGTGTTTCAAGAAGCCAGATTTTATGCTCTCTTTCTCTGTATTAAAAACTAAATAAAAAGAGATATTTCTCCTAATTTATTGAATTTTGGGCTTGTTGGATTTTCATTATTTTAAATTAATTTTACGCGAGTTTCGTGTATCCATCCGAGACATAGGAGAAAGATGTAAAAAATATATATAAATATTTAAAAAATAAAAACAAAAATATAAAATGAATCTGTTTTTTGGATTATTTTGAAGTAAATTACATACTTCTAAAATATAAAATATAATAAGATAGGTCTATTTTTATTTTATTATCTCCTTTTTTTTCATCATCATGAAATATGATAATTATTGTCTATTTAAAACATTTTATTAAAAGTATAATTCACCAATAACTTTTTTATATATCTAAAAGAAAGGCACACTTTTTTATATTTTTTATTAAAAATATAATATTTTATATTTATTTTTGTATATTTTGATTGATTGATCCCTTATATTTTCTTTAAAATAATTAAAAACTATGTGTGTCTGAAATGATTGAGGAACATGCAATGAGCATGTGTAATAATCACTAGCACACTTCTTGTTTTTTTTTTTTTATATAAGATGAGATCATATTTTTATATTAAAAAATGATATCACCCCAGCAAAGGGCTTTTTTTTATATTAATTTTCACACAATTAAAGTATAATTAGATAATTAAATCCTTTGATTAAATCAATTTTTTTTATAAAAACAATATAATCTTGTTCCTTTTTAAATAAAATTCTTTGATATTAAATTTATTAGATTTAATTAAATCAACCATGTCACCAATTAATATGCAATATCAATTAAATTTTAATCTAGTTAATAATTCTTCTCGTTCAAGTTAATTTTTTTTATTTAAAAAAGGACATCTTTAATTATACAGCTGGATTGGTCCTTTCATCAAACCAAAAAAGGCTATTTTACGGCGAAGTGTAAAATAAAAGCATAAAGGACATTCCTCCAAATTCCGAAACTTGGATAAGAAACTGCGAGGAGAGAAGATATCTCAGAGGAAAAAAGAAGAGAAGAGAGAAAGAGAGAAACCATGAATGTTGAAGAAGAGGTTGGAAGACTCAAAGAAGAAATCCAAAGGCTTGGCAAGGTCCAGCCTGATGGCTCCTACAAGGTAAATTTACGTGTACAGTTGCAGACACATCATTTTTTTTTTTTTATGGAATTTAAGCATATGATTTGATTTCTTTGAAAATGCTATGATCCGGATCTCCATGCACTGGATCTGTCATCCATTTTGTTGTTGAGTTTGTTCGCAAAACTTAGATCTAGCTGCTGCTGGTGCTTCTTGTTCTTCCTTCCACGTTGGCTCTTCTGTTCCATTATCATATATGTACAAGTTGCAGAATGTAAAGGTCAACGGTTTGGTGGTTAAGTTTATGCCCTTTGAAGATTATTTTTGAAGGAGCCCACAATACAGAGTTTTCTGGTCCTTGAACGACAGGTTACAGGCAGCAAACACATCGAACAGTTTGCAGTTTCTGCAAATTCTTTAGATCTAGTCTCTCTCACCTCTCTACCACTTCAGGACTATGATTAACTTTAGCATTTCTGATCAAGAACAGCTATCTTAACAATCTTGGATCTATTTTTAGCTACTCGAGTCCTTTGAGGGATCCCTTGTCATGCCAGAAGCAGGTTTTCTCCTTAAATAACATGATGTTTTTATCTCGTGGATTGTCACTGGGGTTGATATTCTAGCGACTCTTTGGCTATTCAAATTTTATTGCCTTTTTAGTTTTGAAGATCTAGGATGTTTCGAATCTGATTTTCGAACATTCTGAACTAGTCGAGCACCTGGAAAATGCTATGTTGCTGATGCATTTCAAGTTTATTGTAGCAGTAGCATGCTCAATATTCAAAAGCATAGCTATTGGAGTTAGAGGGTGACAGGAAAAGGAGAAGATTAAATAAAACTGTCGTATACTCAATATTACAATGTGATACATATCGGAGTTCAACTAATCTGTGATTTCTGCTTGTTTCATAATTACAACTCAGGTATTTGCAAAAGAGAAACTGCCCTAGAGCTGGTCCCCTGCATCCTTGCTCTCTTGCTTTATATGCCTGCTCGTTTTCAACATTACAAAATGCTTCACAAAAACCAAATCAGTTGTCTAAAAAAAGTACACAGTTGGATAATTGCTGCATTATGATTCCTTTTCTGTGTCAATTCTTGAAGATGTTCTCCAGGTCACACAAGTTTGATCATACTCGAGGAAAAACATAATGCATTGCATACAACTCACTAGTTCGGTATTCTCCATTCATCAATCCATACAAGACAAGGTTCAAATTGTTAGTATTAGATATCTTCACTCTGTAATGGACATCACTATCTTTTTTTCTTGATATACTCAAGGAACTAAATCAACTGATTGCTTGCACAAGTCCGTGTGAACAGGCATGCTCATGAATCTCAAGAAACCAGACCTTGGAAGTTGGAATTTGTATCAACCATTCCTGTAATAAGATCTTGACATATTGTTTTGTTATCATTTTTCCCTACCATAAACTCTGTTTTTTTTGGCTTTGTAGGTTACTTTTGGTGTGTTGTTCAATGACGATAGGTGTGCAAACATATTTGAGGCATTGGTAGGTACACTAAGAGCGGCAAAGAAGCGTAAATTTCTTACATATGATGGTGAGTTGTTGCTACAAGGAGTCCATGACAATGTGGAAATCATTCTCAAGGCAGCACCCCTCCCAGCATCAGAAGCGGCAGCTGATTCAGTTGTGAAGAATTAAAAGAGTGTGGGGTTTGTATCCAGCAGATCCTTTTGTTGTGACATATATCTTGTTGTATGAATAATATTGTTGTTATAATTAAGAAATACATTAAATGGACCTCTGTTTGCCTTCATTTACAATAAATTTTTGCATGGAAAGGAGGTGGAAAAGAAAGTACAGAAAAAATAGTGTAAAGTACTTCTCATTTAGCTTGGTAGAGGTATCGCTCGTCTTTCCAAGATCATGAATCTCTTACTTCCATGCATAAAGGAAATTTGAGTTCCAAGCAAGGTGTAAAAGGCTAGATGAATGAATAGAGATGGAGGTGGGATAAAGGAAGTGCTAATCTCATTTGTTTAGACATCCATTTCAGACTTCCATCTTTTTGGTTATATATATATATATATATATATTAAAAAAAAAGAAGAGTAAAGGACACGTCCATTTCTTTCTTTTTCTTTTCGTCATCTATTTATGCGCGTTATTATTATTTGCCTAATATTCAGACTTCCATCTACTCCTCTAGCCAAACAACAGAAGGGATGAATTGCTTTCTGCTTTACACTTTTAGAGCAGAGAGAGAATACTTCATATAAGTCTATGTTCATCCTTTCTAATTTTCATCATCTTCATTTTTTCTCCTAGTCAAAGATGGTGTCAACTTGGTCGAAATCTGACCCAAGGATAGCACCTTATTGTATCTTGGTTTATTTTGTTATTTATCTATTTGAGTGATGAAAAGTCAACAAAACCTACAAAAATAGACACCAAGGATGCGCGACTCATCTTTCTCCAAAAAAAATGGTCACTCACTCATCCATGGAGACAAGAGACAACCAAGGTCACAGTCCTTACTCAATGGAAAAATATCGAACCATATTGCCAAAAGTGTACAAACCAATATCTTCGAAGAGTTGATATACTCTTTTTCCTCAAAAGCTCCTACTAATTAATAGCATACACCTGAAATATCTGCTATTTTTTTGTTTTTCTATGTACAAAAATCATGACCTCCACGAGGTGCATTGACTGTAAGCTTTTGAGTGTGGCCAGTTCAGATTATAAGAAGCTAAATGCGCTGGGTGCCCTCTTTCTTTGTTGTTCATATTTAATCTGCACATTTTTATTTTTTTTGTATACTGAGTTAGGTTCACATGAATTTGAATGTTTAGTTCTTTCTTTCATTGTAATGAATTCATTCTTCATATTTCTTCTCATACCATTGGTGCGGTAGCAACATGCCGTTGACTTATTTAATCATTCCTATGATCTTTGAGCATAAATAAGCTAAGGTACTCGAAACAAATAAAGAGGGTCAACAATTACTATCACGAACTTTCTTAACACAGTTTTTTTTTACCATTGTACATGTTCATTTCTTCTGTTTTTTGGGTAAAATATATATACCAGCTCCATGAACATACATATATGAATGGCCTGAGTATATCCTTTGGATCTCCCTACAGAAAGTTTCTTGTCTGCCACTGTGTCCATGGTTAAGGTGGTTCCATATATTGAGATGAAGTTGCTATTACAACAAATAAATTGACAACCGAACCAGTTCAAGGACTGCATATTTGAAGATTCTGGATTGCACAACAAG
Source organism: Populus x sibirica (assembly GCA_019202695.1). Taxonomy (NCBI): domain Eukaryota; kingdom Viridiplantae; phylum Streptophyta; class Magnoliopsida; order Malpighiales; family Salicaceae; genus Populus; species Populus x sibirica. The sequence continues at coordinate 14,681 of JAGMVL010001039.1, read as the reverse complement.
GATATGAAATTGATATTACTGCAGGGTAATGTTCTACAATGCAGATACATATTTCAATCTGTTTGGACATAACATTTGCAGATTCTCAATGACACAATAATGTGCTGTAAAGATATAAAAGGGTGTGTTCTATGATGCATATACAGATTCCATCATTGATTTGTGTCCTCGTGCAAGGAGGTTTCATATTTGGATTCAGGTGCAATCAATTTGAATTGATTGCTCATTACCCAAAGCAACATGAATAAAAAGCATGTTACATTTGACTGACTTAAGAAGCATTCTTTTTTTTTTTACTTCGGTTTGCATTCATTTACACTACATTTGGGTGGGGAAAGAAAGATGGATGAATAGGAAAAAGAAATCCATCCAGGTCAGAAGAATTGGGAGAGGAAAAGGCATCCGTTTCCCTTTCTCTTTTCAACCCTACATTTCCTAGTCCTCTTTACTTCCAATCACTGCAAAGTTTAGTTCCTATTTTCTTACCAACCAGAAAACTAAAAGAAAAGATTGCTTTCCATTATTTGTTTCCCTCTGGTTTTTAATATCTTGTCATTTCCATCCTCTCCCTTATCCATCCTCCCAACCATAGTATTGGATTCAACCCAAATCTCATCCAAAGCGCACCTTGTCAAGAGTATTCTTGTACAAACTACATATTTTCAGAAACAAAAGGAGACTACCATGTTCATTTGACTATGCGTCACATGAACCCCCCAAAAAAAAAAGATGAAGAACCTATAAATTTTATAAATCTTCCTCATCAACCAAAATCCTACGTATCTAAAAGTGTATAGTTTCAACCCTGCAATCCTTCAAAGAGTCAACAGCATCTTCTAAACCCATCTATCCTTTTCATAGGTGCAAAAACCACAAACTTACAGGCATTTAACTCTATCACTTAAAACTGTCCTAATCCAATTGGGTTTCCACAAATCCTTTACACCAAGCAACCAATAATCCTTCAAGTGTAGTCAACCCAAAAATCCCTCAAAAAGTTGAGAGTTTTAGTTCTCAACTCATCTATCCTTTTTGATACGTGCAAAAGACATGTCTTTAGGCATTTAACTCTTATCATTTAAAGCTGCCAAAACCAGGAACCAACACTCCTAAGCTCCATGCACCATGTAAGAGTAAATAAATGATTAACAGGTTCAACAATTTCTTTAAACACAAACAAAAAAGAAAAAAAACATTGGGTCTAATAAACATTCTCTTCTTTTGAAGACTCTATATGAACTATTAAGTCCTCCCCTGATTTGAAACAAAGTTTTCAAACTGGATCGTTAACGCTACCTGTCCTAAACTGGAAATTTGCCAGTTCCTGATGGCACAACATAATGGTGTAACACTAAAAATATAAGTGCAGTACGATGTTCTAAAATGCAGATGTATTTTTGGAATTTGTTCTTTTGTGTCCTCATGTAAGGGAGTTTAACCTTCCTGGTCAAGTATTAATCAGTTTGAATCGTTTATGGGAGAGTGTTCTGTTACCCAATGAAACCAGCAACAAGATTATAACAGAAGGTGTGTTCTTTATCATGTTGTACAGATGTTATTGAAGGGACATGTTCCACAATGCTGAGACAAGTTAGTATTTGTTTGTTTGTGACTCATGTCAGTGTAGGTTTTGCCTTCCAATTCAAGTATAAAACTGTTTGAATTAAATGTTCCAAGGTCCAATGATGAAATGCGTGTGTGCGAGCGCCCAAAGAAAGGACATGATAAGTTGGACAGAAACCAGGATACGAAATAACTAATTGGTTATGAAAACAAGATTATCAGAAAACAGTTAAGTTCACTGACAACAAAACATATTGCTGAATTGCCTATTCCAAAATGAGGGTTTGTCATAAAAGAAGGCAAGGACTAGTGTACACAGTTTGGTGAAAGAAAAGGAAACTAAACGAAGCAACTGTGACTTCTTTTTGAAAGTAGTTCCAACCAAACATATTTTTGTCAATATTGTCCAGTGAGGATGAATGCGTGAAGGAGGCTCTGAGCTGCTTGGGTTTCATCAGGGGTCCCAGATATAACAATAATCCTGTCACTTGTTCCTAGACGAGGTTCATGCACTATTACCTTGGCACCTGAGAACTGATTAACGAACACCAGAGGATAAGCTGAAGTAGATTTAAGATAAGATGTATAATGTATGTAAAAGTTTTTTAAGGTGTGAAACACTTTTTGGACATACCATTCTCAATTATCACTGAAATAATTAATAAGGTGTAAACTAAATTAAAAATAATGCAATCCTAATAATCAGGGAGACTCATTTTTAATGCCCAACTTCTATACCTGATGGGTAATCAGTTATAGAATATTTTCCTTAAAGATTTCATATTTCTTCAACTTAAATACATTTGAAAGATAGAACATTCAAAGGTATGGTTTTATTTGTGCTTTTTATAATGAGAATCAAGTTAAAATTATTAAAGCCTTTCACTACTATTTTTCTTCTATAGGTGCAAGTCTTGTGTAGAGGAATTTAAGGTGCATAATCGTTATGTAGGTTGTCTTCAAGGAATTTCAATCAGCTTATTTATAGGTTTGAGCATTTGAAATTAGTTTGGCATCAAGGCAATTGTATCATATTTGTGGTCAGTTTCTGAGTAGATTGGTTACAAAGGTGGTGGGCATCAAACTGATTGTGTTGTGCCTTCTCTCTTGTTTAACATTTCAATTTTGTGTAACAAGAAAGTTGGTCCTTTTTACTTCAGCAGCTGGTATTATACAAGTTGTCTTTTTACATCTAATAACGAGGTTGAATTTTACTTGTACATTATAGATGTAACCTTATGTGTCAATACTTATAGGAAGTTTCAAACTGGTTGGCCTCCAGTTGTTAGGCTAATCCTATTCTTCATGTAAGTCCATTTACTAATTTACAAAGATTGTGTTGATAATTCATATCACACCCACAAGAATAGAAGCACCATTAATATATCAGCACAGAAAGGAGTAACTTGCGATAAACTAGCAAAAAAATTAACTTACAAAATTTAAAGGGGAAAATAAAGAAATCAAAATTCTTATCAAGCTAGGGAAAGAATATGTTCCTTATCTCATTAACCAGAATAGTCTGGCCAAGGAGAAGGCACATTGATGCTTGAGAATTAAACTTAAGTGCTATTCTTTTGATGGTTTTAAACTCGGTCAAGGTGTCAAAATTCTTTTCCTCTCCTTCAAAATAATGAACCAAAATAATAATAACAGTAATGCTTGAAGAAGCAACTTCTAAAAAGCCTTTAGGATTATCAGTGTGACAATGAGAACTCCATTCAATGAGTAATAAATCATATTGATTTACTTGTTTAACTATCTTGGACAACACAATGACAGCAGAAGCAAAACTAACAGAAAAATAAAAGGCAAAAGTGCATACCTGTCTCAAACGAGCTAGATTGCTACCATTCTCCCCATATACAGAGCCGAAAGTATGCTCAGGAATTACAATCTCTACAGTTGTATTTGTAACAAAAGCAGACTTACCTCCACTGCATGCCAGAGGAAAGAGACAAAAGCTCATAAAGTGCAAGTGATCAGAAAGTTTTAGATGACTGGTCAGGGAGAATGCTAATCATATTTCAAATAGTAGTAATGACTTATTCATTTCCTATAAAATTTGGGTAAAATGCCTTATAGGTCTTGCTTTCTTCTATTCCTGTCTACTGAAGTTGCACTAAATCTAATTACTGATTAAAATAACAATTGCCACGATGATGAAACTCAAGTCAAGTATGCTCTATCCCGAACTAGTCACAGTCAGCCACGTGAACCCTTTCTTTCCATTCACTTATCTAATTGGTTAAAGTTTCTAAGAATTGTGATATCGAACCCCTGGTGACACTATTTTGGTCTAACTCTTCCTCTTCTCACTCCTAAAATTCAACAGTTTTTATTCTACATGCTATTTAATACAAGAGCAAAGGTCTTAAAGTTTTCACAGACCAAGTAACATGTCACTAACCTGACAAGATCATCTAGGCCAGCTTTAAAAGAAGGCAATCCTCCACTGAGATCTGATATGCCCCGTGGATTTACTCCAGGTATTGTCTGCAATCAGTCCCACCAAAACAAAGTGAACAAACATTATAACCCAACAGGGGAAAAGACAAATATTAACATCCTACAGGGAGGAAGATAGCACCTGTGATCCCCATAACCTTGGTGAAGGAGAATGATCTAAACTACGTGAAAATCCAAGATGATCCATACTCTGTGTTATAACAGTTTGGCGATTTAGATTATGAGAAATGCCCACCATTGGCTGCAAAAAGAGAGGCAGAATCCCTCCCTAGCTCCCTCAATGGACCCCTCCCAGGTCCCCTCAAAGGATCCCTCACTGGTTCCCTCAAAGGATCCCTAATTGGTTCCCTCAAAGGATCCCTCACAGTTTCCCTCAACGAATCCCTAAATTCATCCCTCAGAGGGTCTCTCAATGGATCCCTCATAAAATCCCTCAGTGGGTCTCTCAATGGATCCCTCATAATATCCCTCAGTGGCTCCCACGATGGATCCCTCAGTGAATCCCTCTTGGCATCCCTCACTGGGTCCATCAATCTCACATAGGGGCTGGTCTCAGCTAATACAGAAGAACTGCTCCTTGCTCCAGGAGTGCCCAGAATGCTAGAGAAAAGATTATCTCTGAGTCTTCCAGTAATGTGGTATATTGAGTCTTTCACATTCAAAAAATCTCCCAAAATCTGTCAAAAAAACAACAAAACAGACAATGAAAAATTGTGCTGTGTTAGAGCAGGTCAGTAAAAGGGATTTGTTGTTGACCAGAACAAAGAGTTGAACAAGTTTTTTAATTTGAAAATCCAGAATATTTAAGAGTTAATAAGACCTCAAGCCATAACTCTTGCATTTAATTTGAGATTCATTTTTAATTCCACCTCAAAAAAGTAAAAAGGGTGATCTTTGTTATCCTTGCACTGTACCAACTAAAAAATGAATCGATAAAGACTTCATTATACCTCTACCACGTGATCATTCTCTGGCACACACTTAGGGTTACCCTGGTCACGCCCTATTATTCGTATGCTGGTACTGGTTGCCTTCCGCATTTCTGAAATTATTGTGCCTCCTTTTCCCAACAAACAGCCAACTTGGTTTGGGGAAACCACGAGCCTCACACTAACAGGGGATCCCTCGCTTGAGCCTGGATCTAGACCCTTTTCAATGACGGACTCCACAATCCTCGAGAAAACAAGCACAACAGTCTTCTGTGCAGCTGAGTACCGAGACTCTGGGTTCTGCAGGAGAAGACACCAGTGCAATTAGTCATTAGCACTACTTCCCACATGATAACCACTGCTTGAATAGGAATATGAAAAAGGATACATAATGCCAAACCTCAGATGCAGTAACAGTGATTAGTCGCTCATCACACCCAGCCATCTTAGGTCCAATGCTTATAGTAGCACCTGTCTCATTCTGAAGAGCCGTGACTATGTTACCACCTTTTCCAATAACACCCCCAACCCTATCATTATTACACAGAATTCTAAAAACCACTTGCTGTTGTGGTGTACTTGTGTCCAGAGTGCTGACCCTCTCAGACTCCAACGAAAAAAGATGAGTTCCTGAAGCATAATCAATGGAGCTATTCGTTACAGTGGGTGGCGCTACGGAATGTTGTGCTATGGGGGGTCGCACTGCAGAATGCTGTGGAAGAATTTCTACACCCACTTCAGGAAAAGAGACTCTGGAAACTGCCTCAACAGGTTTGCTGCTGATCACCCTTGTTTTATCAACCGGTTGACAATCTTGAAGGCGGTGAGAAACCGCAACAAGTCCTTTCTTTACAGCTGAAACATCCCCTTCAATCTGCAAAAATTAACCATTTCCACAAGAGCAATAAATATTCATTTAACTGATAATGAATCTGTTCCCAGATCACAATAATAGAATTCAAAGCTCAATAATTACTCTAGAAAAAAAAACTAATAAACTACAAAAAAAAAAAGATCAAAACTCTGAAATCAAAAACCCTATTATAAATTTCAATTACCTCAATCATCTCTTCATTAGAAGAAGCACAAGCAGGCAATTTATCAATCAAAACCTTAACTTTACACCCACAATCTTTCCTAATCTTCTCCACTGTTTTTCCTCCTTTCCCAATAACCGCGCCAACCGAACTTATCTCCGCCAACAACCTGCAAGAAACCAACCCACCCGCCACCGAATCACTCTCTGCCGCCACCTCTAATATCCTCTCAAAAACCCTAACCAACGCCTCCTGCCCCTTGGAAACCTCGATTGCACTCCCAATTCCACTAAATACCACCGACGATTGCGTAACTGAACCAACTATCGTTATCACCCGATCCGGTGATTCGAGTGGAGCATCTTCTATCCGGATCTTAGCTCCGGTTTGTTGTTGCAAGCCTTTTATTATGTTGCCGCCCTTTCCTATAATGCCACCAATTCTTGACTCGTGACAGAGTAGACGGAACAAGACGTGCCCCGACGGGACTGGTGACGGAGCAGCTGAAGTAGAGGGGTGGGGTTTGGAGCGTTTGTTTGCGGAGTATCCGTTTGTGGAATTCGGGTTCGGGTCGGGCAAGATGGTGGAGTAATATACGGGGCGTTTTGCTGGTGGAGAGAGAAAAGGACTGAAACTGCTTGCCATTGTAAATTTTCTAGAGAGAGAAAGTGATGTGGGTTTGTTTTTTCTCTGTCTAGGTCAACTTGTCTTCTCTCAGGATAGAAGAAGGTGGGGTTTAGAGCTAGACAGGCAGAGAGAGAGAGAGAGTGAAAAGCTTGCAGCTTCTAAAGGCTCCGAAGTCTTTATCAATGTCATGTAAGGTACTCTTAGCTTTAATTTGGTTCTATAATTTATATTTATTCAATTTATACCCTTATTTTTAATTGATTTTCCAACAATTGAAGTTTTTCTGTCCACCTGTTATGATTATTAACTTTTGAATCAAATGCTAAGACTTTAGGGATCGGGTACGATCCTTAACTTTTGAAGTTCGAAGTAATTAACGCACCTCCTTATTTCGTATCGTATTTTCCCTGTAATCGATTTCTTCTAGGTAAAATGCAGTTCATATATATATATATATATAGAGAGAGAGAGAGAGAGAGAGGACAGCGTCAATGGTGTGTTGCACGTGAGAGATACGGCGCCGTGCAGAAACGTGGACGATGACGCGGAGGCGTGACGACTGTAGGCTTACTTAGGAAGTATCTCGTTTCTTGTTTTTTAATTATTTTTTATTTAAAAATATATTAAAATAATTTTTTTATTTTTTTAAATTTATTTTAGTACTTTAAAACAATTAGTAAACATTAAAAAAATAATTTAAAACAAATAAAAATTTTAAAATTTTTTCAAAAGTTAAAATGCAAGAACAAAAATATTTTTAGTGTAGTATTGTGTGCATGTTTCAAGTATGTTTAATCTGAAAATTTATTAAATTGATATTTAAAAAATATATATATGTTGATGTTAAAAATAAAAATATATTAAAAAATTATTTTAATTTATTTTTAAATAAAAAATACTTTTAAAAATATAATGTATTATGAATACAAGACATACTCTTCAGTGACAGTATAATCAACTTGTCATTCATGAAAGATTATCACTTAATAGGATTCAGGAGTGTAATTTTACTATGTTTGAAAAAAATTAAAACAAAAGAAGAAAATTGCAGTGAATGTGATTATTATTATTTTTTTGTAGAATTAATAGTAAGTTTACTTTTTACGATAAAAATGTTTCTGGCATTTCAATGTTTTTGGAAAACTCAAATTTTATCTATGAGTTATATTTGGTTATAAACTTTGCCTTTTATTATTTTAAAAGGTAATATAAACAATATTTTTACTTTTTAATTAGAAAAAATAATTGTTAATAAGAGTGTTTTATATTCTAAATAATTATAAGATTAAGATAATATATATATATATATAATTCTCATATATTTAGTCTTGTTGGTAATGAATTTACTATTTACAATTCAAAAAAATAATTTATAATTTTTTTTAAAATGCACTAATTATGTCATAAATGGTCTATTTAAAATCTATTAAAAAAATTTAGTTTTGATGTTGATAAACTTAAAATTAAAGAAAGCCTTTCTAAAGATTTAAATACTAAAAAACATGGGCTCAAACAACTTGTTTGGTCTCAATTGTTTATTGGCTCACGCTTAACACCCAATGGACTCAACATCGGCACCCCAACCCAAGTACTGAGTGTAGACCTAACACCCCATAAGCTCAGGCAATATGCCCGAAGCTCCCTGGGCTTGGGCAAAGATGCCCAAGCCTAGGTGCTCGGCGTGTGCCTAGCACCTCATAGGTTACTGATGCTATGCTTAAGCCCGCATGTTCGGGCTTCACTTGGTATAAAAATGGGTCTTGGCCATGTGTTTAAGTTCGGGGACATATCTAAATATCTTTGGGCTCAATGCATGTCCCAGCCCATACTAGGCCGAACTTTGTGGCCTAGGCCCGAGCACCTCTCTATCCCATTAATATTGTGTAGGAGATATTTATTCCTTAATAATATTAATGTGAGAGATATTTATACTTCATCAATACATGTGTAAGAGATATTGATCCTTTAATAATATTTATGTGAGAGATATTTATACTTCATTAATACATGTGTAAGGGATGTTTATCTCTTATAAAATATTATTAGGATAAAATTACATTCCAACATCTTTCTCCGTAAAAAAACAAAACTCACACTATAAATATCTTATAAAACTTCGAAGTTCAAGGTTTATAATCTTTATTCTCAATAAAAATACATTCTTAAATTTAAAGCATTTATCATAACAAAATTATCAACAAAATCCTTTTTTTTCTTAATAATAAATGTTTTTTTTTTCTCATTTATGGTAGCTATTTGTTTAAAAATCATTGAATGATCCTAAAATTCCATCTAAAGAAATTATTTTGCAGGTTACAAGCTTTTTATGACAAATTACAAGTATCATAAATAATGTAGAATATATTATATTGCCAGAACATGTAACTAACTCATAATCTAAAGTCTAAATGCTAAAAACCTAATTCCTAAGCGGTTTGTATGTTAGAACATCATTATATATGTAAAAAATTTGAAAATGCTTACCAACTTAATATAAATCCTGTGAGTCCTTTTATTTAAAGGAATAGAAAATAACACAATTTTTTATATATATAAAAAAAATAACATGAAATAAATAAAAATGATTGTAATAAAAATGAGTTTAGTAATAAATATAGAAATCAAATATGTAATCTCTGAAAAAAGTACGAATTAATTAGCGAGACTGATTTATAATTAACTCAACACACTACACAAGGAAAAAAACAGGAGGAAACCTCAAAAAGTTAAACTTGAGAAGTGAGAACAAACGAAAGCTCCGATTTAGAAATAAAAATTGTTTATGAGCAAAAGCGATACAAAACAGATAATTGGGGGACTATTTTGTATCTATGCTAAAAAAATCGAAATTCAAAACCCCAAACACACTCCCACCAAAAACCACCACTCCACTCAGCAGCAGGAGCAGCGGAGCTGCAGCAGAAGAAGGAAAAAAACCCTAAAAAATGTCGAAATTCGAGTACCCTATACTCTCCCGTACGGACATGATTTCAATCCTTGCAGAGTCACAAATCGCCGCCATAATCGAAACTGACCTGAAAAACCCAACGCCAGATTTCGTCGCCGATATCTACACCCGTCTCCTAGTCTACCTCGATCTTCTCCACGAGTAAGTCTCATCATCTTTTCTCTTTTTATTTGAAATAATAATGATAAATTAATTTCTGCTAGGATTGTTGAATTTTTGCAGGGAAGATGAAGGGCAAGTTGAGTTTGCAGCTTTAGAGCAGCTTGAGAACCCGCATTACCATGTCGGGTCGGCCCGGATTATGAATCTTTATATTAAGGTAAAAGAGGTTATAACAATGCTTCAATGTCCTGCTGATTTTACTCTCAGAGATCTTTTGAAGCCTCAAGGAGATCGCACTCAGTTTTTTCTAAGTGCCATTCTCAATTTCTGTCTTCATAAAGACTCGAAAATGAATGAATTGAGGCCGATTGGGGAGGAACTTACGCTTCTTGACGAGCAGCGAAGAGGCTTGGAGGATAAGATTTCCCAGGTTGGGTGGTTATGATATTTTTATAGGAGGAGGTTGCAATTATTATTATTATTATTTTTTTAAAGAGAATGTTTTATGTTTTTTTTGGGGTCGTGTAGTTGAATGCGGAGATCGCGGAGTATAATGATGCGAGGGAGAGAGAGAGTTACCGCTTGCTCAAGAGGTTGACGGGAAAGTTAAAGAATTGCGACAAAAGATTGCTGACCTCAACAACCACCAGATGTCCCTGAGAGCTTCGTATAGGAAGTTGAAGGAGAGGAGTTCGGAAATGGACGGGGAGGTAAGGATGTTGAAAGTTGGTTATGTGTTGTTTGTTGATTTTGGTGAATAGATTTTTGTGAATTTAGAGGCTTCTATGCTCTGTGATTGATTGATGGATTGATTTGAGGTTATAATTTAAATATAAAAGTTAACTGTGTCTGGCGGCTAGACATAACCTTTGAAGATTTGAGTTATCTGCGCTTTGTGTGGAACGTTTTAATCTTCTTTTCGATGCACTTTCCCCTTACCTTAATACTATCTTGTGCTTCGCCATGATATTATTATGTTATATCACATTGAATGATAACAAAAACATCTTTTTATGTTAATCATGTGGGTTGACACTTTGAACATGCGCATGCTTACCTTACATATAGTGCATCTTTTGATTTATTATTCGGATTTCGAAGGCCGAGAGGAAAATGATATCATAATACCAGTAAATCTTTTGAACATGTGTGTATATATAGGGTTACCTTACAGATAGGTATTTATTCCGAGTGCTTAGTTACGGGGAGTCATCATAGTGGCTGTTGTTGATAGTTAAGCTTTTGTTTTGTTTTTTCAGATTTCAAGGGCCGAGTTTGACCTGGTACAAAGTGTTCAAGAGAATGCGAATTTACGTTCCAAAATTGTTCAATCACCAGATAAATTACAGGTATATTTTCTTCTTCATTTTAAAGTCCACTTATTCAAACATTGGCACTTGAAATATCCAAAATTTATAATGCATGCTCTAGTGAAGTTTATATAACTATAGGAGCCACAGTCAACTGTGGAGGGATGGCCTTGCTCTACATTATAATGGTGTAAAATAGTAAGGCATGATATGATTCACTGGTTATACAAAATGGCAATCCTTGCCTCGGAGGAATTTGGAGTGGCTTTAGATCATGATTTTGGAATTGATAAATATAGTTTCCTAAGTCACCAAATATGTGGGAGTAGGTCTATTTCCCTCCAGATATGTGTGAGTTAAACTGATTTCCCAGGGAAAACTTCTCTAAGGATTAAACTACTGCATGGAGGGGCCTGATTGCAGAAAACCTTGTCGCCCTTGTAAAGCATGGTAGACCACGTCACTTCCAGCTCAATGTATTTGCAATCTCTTTGACGAGCTGACTCCAAACCCATAAAAAACACCTGGCAGTTCTGCCCCTTATAGCATCTCATTGACCCACATTGGCCACAAACCCAGCCACCCATGCACCATTAGAATCATGCAGTAAGCCACCTGCTCCTGCCCTCACCTGGCTAACTTTGCTTGCTCTGTTGGTATTTAGCTTTAACCCGTCCTACTTTTATGAGAGTTCCAACCAATAAGCTACTCCTTTATTTGATGAGATACATGGCCCAACACGGTGGTTGTATACACCTCCTCAATCTCATGAACAAATGAGAAAATGTCTTTTCGAAGATTCTTAGTTCCTTTTTTTATGCAGCACCCTACACTTTGTCATTGTTGTTTTCATTATTTGCATGCTTTTATTTTCCTTTTGGATCCCTTTTTGACTTGCAAATAACAATCATTGCATGGGCTAAAAGAGGGCTTTGGAGGAGAAGAAAATCAGTTCGAGAAGAGGCAAGGAATGCTGAAAGATTAGCAATGCAGTCCTTTGAGGCTAAGACTGCTGTCCTTGAGGTTTATACAAAGGTAACTAATATGTTACCTTCAGGGGTTGCTAAACATGGCTAGCCTATTGGAGTTTGCTTATTACATATTTATGAAAATGCAGTCTAATTTCATTGCATTATTTTTTATAAATATTTGTTTTCCGAGAAGTTTCTGACTTTCTAATTGTTGATATTGTGAGATTGCTCGAGGTAGACTCTAAAATTTGATATTTCATCTGGATAAATGCTTTTGAATGGAATGAGATTTGAGCTCTATAGGCTTTGTTCAACTTCCAAATTATTTATTTCTTTTTCAAATGCTAAACGGGATGTGGTTCTTGAAACTATCAGGTTTCAACCATTTATTCTTTTTGGATTTAGCATTACATTTGCTGTTGTCAAATCTATTTAACTTCAATGGTGTTTCCTGTGTCTAGCCTGTTGGATAATCAGCTATACAATTTTTTACTGGATTCTTATAATCAGCTACACAAAGTTTTACTGATATCTTTAAGTTCTACTCTCAGTCTCTTAAGAAAATGTCAAAGCACTTCGATCAGATGCAGGCAATCCATGAACAGGTGAGCACATGGCTACTTTTTTGTCCTCGGCAATTCAGTATTCTGGTCTAACAGCTTCATTTAGAATACTCTATGACCACCAAGAGGAAAATGATATCTTATTATAATATCAATATTCACCTAATCACACAGATTGCTTTTTATTTTCTTTTAGCGCCCCATATAGGCTTTTGAGTGCTATCTGTTTATAGTATTAATTTATGGTGCAACGCAACAGGCTCTGCATATTCCTAAAGCATACTATCTGTTTAGTTAGGCAATGACTGAATGTAATTCCCGAATCCTCAGGATGTAATTTCCAATTTTGATAGGTAAATTCTGCCAAATCCATCGAAAAAGACTATAAGGCTTTAAAAGCTAAGCTCAGTAACGATGGACTGATGGATAAGTCACTTGATGCCAAACTGGTTGAACTACAAATGAAAGGTAAATTCTTAAGAAACTTGAGGTAATTTGGTGTCTTTATATTTGAATGAATGCTTTGGAGCTGATAGATAGCATATTCTGCCTTTCCCAGCACAACAGTTGAATGAGTTAAAAAAGCTGTTAGAGAAAGAAAGAGATATGAAGTGTGAGGAAGCTACTAAAGAATATAATACTATTAAGTCGGAGGTGGAATCCAAGAGGCATGATCTAGAAGCAAGACAAAGGAGGGTTGAAGCTGTATTGTCAGAGGTACATTTATACATAATGCTAAACCAACTCATATTGATCTGTAGTAGTTCGATATTACCTAAGTTTCTTTTGTTCCATTAATAGGTGGATGCCATAACGTCAAAGACTAACATGGTAAATGAATCTGGTGCCGCTAAAGTTCAAAAGCTAGTTAGCAAACGTGAAGAGATTGCTGAACAGGTGAACTGCCTTTGATTCCATTGATGAATTTCTGTGTGCTTGCTTGTTATCGAATTAATATGAACAATTTTCTCAAATTGACTAGGAACTGATTTCTTTTTGTGATTGCTAAACTGAATTTGTGTCTATGCTTTTGTTCGGTTGGATGCAGTTTAAAAAATACAAGAACTCCTTAGAGCCTTTGCTGCAGTGTGCTAACAGTTGAAGTTGAAATGGCTGTGCTCATAAGAGCAGCTTGCTTGTACTAAATGAAGTCTGAGGTTTGCTATTCTCTATTAAGGTCAATTCGTGTAAAGAGTGTTTTTGGAGTTGCTTTTGTCAGTGTTGTTGCCAGTGATATTATGCCATGCTCAGTCTTGATTTCGAGCTACTTCTCTTGTAGAATCCGCTTCTGTGAGTGAGAGCAAGATTTCTTGCTTGAGTTTCAGGTTTGTTTTTTAGCTGAATCTGGTAAGGGCTGGCGACGGTGTAATGGTGTTTGTAGTATCATAGTAGATGCCTGTTTTTGCCCAAAGTTTCTGCTTTGCGTTTATGGGCTGCCAAGATTTTTGGTAATGTTTTCTTTTGGGTTCATAGCAACCTCCTTGCAAAGCTTTCTGTAAAAGTCCTCTTTGCCTAATTCATCTAATGATCTCATTAACTAAAAAGAAAAAAATAAAAAATAAAAAAATCTGACTTTCAAAGGAACACAATGGGCTGGCCTGATAGACACGAGTGCTTTGTGATTCCAAGCAAACATAAAGCAATTAGGGCTAGTTCTTTATCCATGGAAGAAATTTTAAGCAGCAGTGTCGTGATGGTGAAGAAGCAGGAGGGTATTTGTCTTGAGGACCAAATGCCGATTTTCCAAGATTAAGTTTCTGGGTGGACCAAATCTATGAATAGATTTGAACTTAGAAGGGTAACTAAAAATATAAACTCATTTACCCATTTGAGTAAGACAACATGAGTGATCTTTTTTTGTTGCCAAGAGCAAGCAATTTCATGTTTGCGTCCCTATAAAAATTCCCTCTAGCATGAATCAAGATAAGATTTAAATATTCATGGAATTAGTTTTTAGGCGTGTGCTGCCTTCAGTTTTGGTAAATATTTTTATATTAATTACTCTATTCATCAATTATATTTTAAAAAATCTACAACTTCAAATATTTTAAAAATGAATTGTTCAAAATCTTTTATTTCTAATAGCTAATTAATATTATAGAAATGAAGAAAGTCTATTTTTTTTTCAGATTTAGAGGGATT